>CANXME010002409.1:1535000-2080000 GCA_948144175.1 Closterium sp. NIES-65
GCTCTCGCCTCGTGCCGTCCCTTGTGTCTTCCTTGGTTTCCCTGAGGACTCCTCTGACTTCACCTTTTACCACCCTCCCTCTCACCGGTTCTTTGACTCCCGTGACGTCCGTTTCGAGGAGTCCACTCCGTACTACGTCAGGTACCCCAGTCGAGGTCTCCCGGTTCCTCCTCCCCCCCTCTTCCTGACTGCCGTTCCCCCTCCTGCTCCCCCGGTACAGCCTCCCCCCCCTGGTCCAGCCCCGTCAGGTGTGTCCCAGGCTACCCCTCCTCCTTCGGTAGCCCCTCCGGTACAGCCTCCCTCCCCACAGTCCTCCTCGCAGCGTGCCGCTGGTGCTAGCTCTCGAGAGGTTGGTGCGACGCCTGTTCCTGTACCGGTTTCTGGTTCTGGGGGTGCTGGAGTTAGAGCTGGAGTTGGAGCTGGAGTTGGCACTGGAGTTTCTGGTTCTAGGGGTGCTGGAGTTGGAGCTGGGGTTGGAGCTGGAGTTTCTGGTTCTGGAGTTGGAGCTGACCAGGTGGGTGCAGAGGACTCTTGTCGTCCGGGAGCTGGTGCTGGCCGCGCGGACACTGGGGGTGCTGCGTCTGGAGGTGAGGGTGCGCCTCCTTCGGGTTCATGTGAGCCTGGGTCTGGAGCTGGTGTTAGTGCTGCCTCTGGGGGTGGTGAGCCTAGTTCTTCTGGAGTGGACTCTGGAGCTGCCGCTGCTTCGGACACTACTCCGCCCCCCCACCCCTACCCGACTAGGCACCAGGCTCGTGTTCGCCGTGCCCGTGACGAGCAGCTGGCGTTGGAGAGAGAGGAGAGGGAGTTACAGCGGCTGGAGGAGCAGCAGCAGCAGCTGGAGCCGCAGGAGCAGCAGCAGCAGCAGCAGCAGCTGGACCCGCAGGAGCAGCAGTCCCAGCAGCAGCCGCTTCCGCAGCAGCAGCAGTCGCAGCAGCAGCAGGAGCAGCCACTTCCTCCTCCTGTCTTGGGTCTTCGGACCCTTGGTCTCCCCTCCCCTTCTCCTCCCTCCTCCGCCTCTCCTCCTGTCTACGGTCCCACGTTTCCTCCTCCTGACTCCTCCCCCGCTGTTTTCCCCAGTTCTCCGCCTTTGTCCTCTCCTCCTCCGTCTCGTTCTTGGGCTACTCGTCGCTCCCCTCGTGCTCGTCCCTCGTCTCCTGTTCCCTTCACTGACCTTCGTACTGCCTTCCTTCTTTCTAGTCCACCTCTTCCGTCTCAGTCTGTGCTTCCGTCTCCTCCTGAGTCGGCCCTCACTGTGTCGCTCCCTACTCCTGTCACTGACTACTACCGCACGTACCGTCCTGTTCTCTCTCGTGTTCTCGCCTCTCTTGTTACTCACCCTCGTGCCTCTGTGTCCTCTGTGTCCGCTCTTACTGCCGCAGTTACTGACTTTGCCTCTACCCGCCGCCTTGACTACGCCACCACGCTTGTGGCTGCTCCTCCTACCAGTCCTCTGGCCGTCGGGGGTGTGTCTGCCCTTGGCTGTGACGCCCTAGAGGACAGGCAGTTTGAGCTAGAGTTCCTGGCGGCCGCTTCCCCTCATCTCTGTGCCATGCTCCTCGCCCCTGAGGGTGACCCCGACGCCCTTGACATTCCGACTCCTCGCACTTACGCTGAGGCAGTGTCAGGGCCTTGGGCCTCTCAGTGGAGAGCTGCCATGGACGCAGAGATGGCCTCCTACAGATCCACAGGCACCTACGTCGATGAGGTTCCCCCCCCTGGGGCGAACGTAGTCGACGGCATGTGGATCTACAGGGTGAAGCGGCCACCGGGATCTCCCCCGGTCTTCAAGGCGCGCTACGTGGCTAGAGGTTTCAGTCAGCGCGAGGGAGTTGACTTCTTTCAGACCTTCGCACCTACCCCGAAGATGACCACTCTTCGGGTGTTACTACACGTAGCAGCACAGAGAGACTACGAGTTACACTCTCTCGACTTCTCCACTGCTTTCCTTCAGGGCAGCCTACACGAGGAGGTCTGGTTGCGTCGCCCCTCGGCCTTCACTGGCACTTTCCCTCCTGGGACCCAGTGGAGGCTGAGGCGACCTGTTTACGGTCTTCGCCAGGCCCCTCGTGAGTGGCACGACACTCTGCGTTCTACCCTCTCTGACCTTGGGTTCCAGCCGTCTTCTGCCGACCCGTCGCTGTTCGTTCGTCGTGGCTCCACACCGTTCTTTGTTCTGGTTAACGTCGACGACCTCGTTTTCGCCACTCCGGACAGGGTTGCTTTGGCAGACGTGAAGTCCGAACTGCAGAAGAGACACACGTGCACTGATCTTGGTGAGCTGCGCCACTACCTTGGCCTGCAGATCACCAGGGACAGAGCCGCTCGCACCATTACACTCTCACAGTCACACATGGTGCAGCAGGTCCTTCAGCGGTTCGGGCTTCAGCACTCCACCGTACAGCGCACACCTCTAGCTGTTGACCACAGACTCACTGGTCCCTTTCCTGACGAGCCGTTTGAGCCTAGTGGTCCCTACGCAGAGCTTGTGGGTTGCCTCATGTACCTGATGACTTGTACTCGCCCGGACCTCGCCTTCCCTCTCAGCATCCTTGCGCGCTTTGTTGCGCCAGGGAGACACCGTCCTGTTCACTGGACGGCAGCTGTGAGGGTGGCGAAGTACCTAGCGACTACATCAGGCGTGGGGCTAGTTCTTGAAGGGCAGCAGTCTGTCGTACTCACTGGTCACTGTGACTCCTCTTACGCTGACGACGCTGAGACTCACAGGTCTACTCAGGGGTACTGTTTCAGTCTGGGTTCTGGAGCTGTTTCCTGGCGTTCCACGCGCTCCTCTTCTGTCTCGACCTCTACAGCTGAGGCTGAGATTTACGCTGGTGCCATGGCGGCACAGGAGTTGCGGTGGTTGACCTTCTTGCTCGCCGACCTTGGTGAGCGGCCGAGCTCTGCACCGACCTTGTTTACTGACAACAAGGCGTCGATCCTCCTCTGTCGTGAGCCGCGACTGGAGAGCAGAGTGAAGCACATTCACGTCAGGTACTTTCTTCTGCGAGAGTTGCAGAGGCGTGGACAGGCTCGCTTCGAGTTTGTAGAGTCCGAGGCCAACACTGCAGACATCTTCACCAAGGCGCTTCCGCCTTGTGACCACCAGAGGTGTTGTGTGCAGTTACGCCTTGTTGACACAGGTTCTAGTCATGCGTAGACTTGAGTTTATTGCCTGCTTCGTTTGTACTTTTACTATATATACTTGTGATCTCTTGGACTGGCCTTGTGGCCACTGTTGCTTGTGCTCAGAGTGTGTGGTGACGTTGTGATCCACCCTGAGCTTTGTTTTCTTTTGGACTGGTCTTGTGACCGTACTCTTTTTTGTTTTTTGCTAGACACCCCTCACTTAGGCTATGGGGGTGTGTCAAATGTTGTAGCCTGTAGTGAGGTTTGTCTTAGGGGGTACAGAAGTTAGGGTTTGTCATATGTACCCCAACCAACATCAATGGAACATTCATTCCTCATTCTGACACCTCTTCTCGCTCTTTGCTACCGCTCCAACCTGTGATTTCACGAGGCATCTGTGTTCTCCCAGTCACCATCTGCATGTCGCGTGCTCCCATTCCAATTGTACGAGTACTAGGTAGCAATAGTGCTGCTGTTGCTTGTATAGTCAGCTGACCAACCAACTGTAGGCAGCACGGAGGTGCTCAGTGCACTTGTTAGGATTGATACTAAACTGCCTGCCTTACTCTTTGTGTGTATGCTGCTTCACAAAGCGAAACAACAGTATACCACGAAGGACTGAAAAATGATGTATCAAATAACAGTAGTGGTCCTCTCCTCATTATTGTGAATCCAATAGAAGACAGTAAAGCAGTTTATGGTGGTCACTAAAGACGCAGCACATCCCAGTTTACAATGCAGGCCGACTACTGAAAATGCTAACATAAAGAAAACAAAAGTTTATTTATTTTTTCAGGTGTAATGAAGCTAATGCAATGCAATCTGAGACTTCTCTACAGAACAGAAGACGCCGCTTGTCACAGCGGCTCCACTCCGATCTCATCTGCGAGAAAGTGCCTCCTCTTAGTGGTCTCCACGTCTGAAAGCGCAAGCATGCGCTGGCGAAACCCAACGTTCCACCCCTCGTGGCATTGGGCCAGCAATGCTGCACGCTGGCTCCAGCCCATCAGAGGCCGTGACTTTGCTGACTTGTCCATGTTGGTAAATTCCCCGAATCGCGCTGATCAGCTGCAAGTTCAATCTGCTACAGTGGTGGGGGGACCAGTTTTTCCTTCCCCCTCCCATCCCCCTTTTCCCCCTTGTGCCCCCTGTATCCGCTTGTTGGGAATTAGCTGGAGGCTCGGCCTTTGTGAAACCGTCGCTGAGCTTGACGTTCGCCTTGCTCTGGCTCCGCCGAACCAGAATCAAGGCTCTGTCGAGCCAGCTTAGAGGCTTTGAACGCGCGCTGGTCTGGCTCGGCTGCACTAGACACAGAACTTGGTAGGTCTGGTTCGGGTTCGGGGGCCAAGCGTTCTGAAAAGATTTGACCCAGATTTGAGTGTGCGCGCAGGAGGGCGCATGTGCTGGAACAAAGAACACTGTAGTAGATTCGTGCAGAGAAGAGAAATACTGCAGTGTGGCTCTTTTGTGATTCGTGAGACTCGCTGTGAGGCAGAACAAGTCGGTGCAGCGCAGGCGGCAAGAAAACAAGTCGGCTGCCGATGGGGGGTGTCACTTGGAAGGAAGCCATAACTCCAGCCCACACTAGCTTTATCATCCAAAAACAAGCACAACCGATCTCGTCGACTGCGCAAGCCAAGTGAAAGATCCAAGGATTCCGAACAGAGCGTCGAATTCATGCAAAGATGCCGCCGTGCCACGCGCTATCTGTGCCCGACGCCTTAGCAGAAAGCACACCCTTGCCACCTACTACTGCTGGCTCTCCTCGCGCTAGTAGTCCGCGCGGTACCAGCTTCGCCGCCACTCCGTACAAGACGCCGTTTCGCCTCCCCGCGTCGTCGAGCATCGTTCAAGATGCCGTCACCATGCACCACGCCGCGTACGGCTGGACGGACGACTCTGCCGCGAATCACGGCGAAGCCAGCGGCGGCGGCGCGGGTGCGGGAGGAGCGGCGGAGAAAAGAGCCCGGGGGAGCGGCGGGTTTGGTAGCAGCACAGCGCTTGAACTGACCCCGCCATCGTCGCCGTCCAGTGCGGCGGCAGATGCGCACTCACTCGCTGACAGCCTCCGCGACCTTGCTTCTGATACTCAAAATGTCACTACCGACGTTGCTGTTTCTACTGCGGGTGTTTGTGGTGAATCTGACGCTGAAGTTGATGCTGATGGTGGTGTTAGAGCCGCCACGAATCCGAATCAGACCAGCGTTAATGGCGGGCGACACGAAGAGTCCTCGCAGCAGCACGAGGGCACGGAGCACGAAAGGTAACCACGGGGACGAGAAGCAGGGTTGGGCCGATGCCTCGAATGTGCCTTGTAAGAGTGGCGGCGATAGCAGGCAGTGGGAGACAGAGTGAGCACAACTTGCACTAGCTCAGTAGCTTATTGGTGCGGAGATCAGCGGCTAGGAGGCAGTAATCAGCGCCCCGCCCTCATTCCTCCCTCCATGCAACACCCCCGCCGTCTCTTCACCCAACCCTCTCCCCCCCCTCCCTCCTCTCTCTCTCCCCTCCCTCTCCCTTTCTTCTTTCTCCCCTCGCTCTCCCTCTTCACTCACTCCCCTCGCTCTCCCTCCCTCCCGTGACTCCGACTTGCCCCCCCGTCTCCCCGCTCCTCGCTTCCGCACGGCATTAGTGAATGCGTAGCCGCTTAAGACTCCGCTAAACCGCTCGCTCGCTGGCTCTCGTTTCGGATTCACATGGACTCCTCTCGTCCGTTAAACTTCATCCACCCTCTTTGCTTATCCCGCCCTCGTCCCGCGAACTTCCCTTCCCCCTTTTTCCCCTCCCTCCTGTCCCCCGACTCGTCCCCCTCTCAGCCCCGCGCGCCAGTTTGTCCGCGACCTTGCGCTTGTCCGCGCGCTCATCCTCGCGGACGCATGCACTGTGGCGGAAGCGAGTCGGCGAATGGCAGCCCGCCACGTGGACGCGTGTCTGCTGACGGACGCCAAAAGCGGCATGCTGTGCGGTATACTGACGGACCGTGACGTGGCGGAGCGGTGCGTGGGGGAGGGGCGCTCCCCGCAATCCACCCCGTGTCACGCGGTCATGACGCGCGATCCGCAATTCGTATCGCTGCACGCGCCTGCTGCTGTCGCGCTGAAGAAAATGGTCAACGGTAAGGGGCAAGAGGCAAGGCGCAAGCCGCAATGGCGCAACGCTGCAATCCCGCAAAGCTCAAGGGGCAACGGCGCGCGGGATGCTGGGTGCAATCGCTACCTGTTTCCGCTTAGGCGGAATTCCGTAGCATCAGCCTCCCCTTCATCCGCACTCTTTTCACAGTTCCTGCCTTCACTCCCCCACCCAAATCTCTTCATCCCCTTCTTCTCCCCCCCCTCCCCCTCCCTCTTTCTTCCTCTCCCACCCTTCCCTATTCTCCCTCCTCCTCTTTCCCCCCCCATCTGTTTTTCCTCCGCCACAGTCTGTTGGTTGCTGCTTGCCAGCGTTGTCTTTCCCTTCTGGCCGCTTTCCCCGCTACGCGTTCCAAGTGCTATATTTCTCTGTTGCCCGCAGGAAAGTTTCGGCACCTGCCTGTGGTGGACAGCGGGGAGGTGGTGGCGATGCTGCCCGTGCGCAGCTGCCTGGCGGAAGCGCTGCTGCGCGCGGAGGAAGTGCGGGGAAAGGGCGCAGATGTGGCGGAAGCACTGAAAGAGGCGGAGCGGACGGGAGGGGCCGACAGCGCGGCTGCTGGTACGTGGCACTGACGAGACATTCCGTTTCTGCTCCGTTTCTGTCCGTTATCTTTTCCGTTTCCGCTCTTTTCTGCTCCCCCTCACTCGTTTTCATTCCTCTATCCCGTGTTCTCCGTGTCAACCCCTCTCTCTCCGCTCCCTCTCGCTTCTCCCCTTCCCTCCCTCTCCCCGTCTCTCCCTCCCATCGCCCGTGCTGCGTGCAGCCACTCTACGTGCGCTGTGCGACGGCGTCACTCGTCCCGTCATGTCCGCGCTCTTGGCGCCACACACAAGGTGCGCGCGCGCTCGCTCGCTCTGTTCTTCTCGCTCTAGCTCTCGCTCTAGCTCTCGCTCTAGCTCTCGCTCTAGCTCTCGCTCTAGCTCTCGCTCTAGCTCTCGCTCTAGCTCTCGCTCTAGCTCTCGCTCTAGCTCTCGCTCTAGCTCTCGCTCTAGCTCTCGCTCTCGCTCTCGCTCTCGCTCTCGCTCTAGCTCTCGCTCTAGCTCTCGCTCTAGCTCTCGCTCTAGCTCTCGCTCTCGCTCTAGCTCTCGCTCTAGCTCTCGCTCTAGCTCTCGCTCTAGCTCTCGCTCTAGCTCTCGCTCTAGCTCTCGCTCTAGCTCTCGCTCTAGCTCTCGCTCTAGCTCTCGCTCTAGCTCTCGCTCTAGCTCTCGCTCTAGCTCTCGCTCTAGCTCTCGCTCTAGCTCTCGCTCTAGCTCTCGCTCTAGCTCTCGCTCTAGCTCTCGCTCTCGCTCTCGCTCTAGCTCTCGCTCTAGCTCTCGCTCTAGCTCTCGCTCTCGCTCTCGCTCTCGCTCTCGCTCTAGCTCTCGCTCTAGCTCTCGCTCTAGCTCTCGCTCTAGCTCTCGCTCTAGCTCTCGCTCTAGCTCTCGCTCTAGCTCTCGCTCTAGCTCTCGCTCTAGCTCTCGCTCTAGCTCTCGCTCTAGCTCTCGCTCTAGCTCTCGCTCTCGCTCTCGCTCTCGCTCTCGCTCTAGCTCTCGCTCTAGCTCTCGCTCTAGCTCTCGCTCTAGCTCTCGCTCTCGCTCTAGCTCTAGCTCTCGCTCTAGCTCTCGCTCTAGCTCTCGCTCTAGCTCTCGCTCTAGCTCTCGCTCTAGCTCTCGCTCTAGCTCTCGCTCTAGCTCTCGCTCTAGCTCTCGCTCTAGCTCTCGCTCTAGCTCTCGCTCTAGCTCTCGCTCTAGCTCTCGCTCTAGCTCTCGCTCTAGCTCTCGCTCTAGCTCTCGCTCTAGCTCTCGCTCTAGCTCTCGCTCTCGCTCTCGCTCTAGCTCTCGCTCTAGCTCTCGCTCTAGCTCTCGCTCTCGCTCTCGCTCTCGCTCTCGCTCTAGCTCTCGCTCTAGCTCTCGCTCTAGCTCTCGCTCTCGCTCTAGCTCTCGCTCTAGCTCTCGCTCTAGCTCTCGCTCTAGCTCTCGCTCTAGCTCTCGCTCTAGCTCTCGCTCTAGCTCTCGCTCTAGCTCTCGCTCTCGCTCTCGCTCTCGCTCTCGCTCTCGTTCTCGCTCTCGCTCTAGCTCTCGCTCTAGCTCTCGCTCTAGCTCTCGCTCTAGCTCTCGCTCTAGCTCTCGCTCTAGCTCTCGCTCTAGCTCTCGCTCTAGCTCTCGCTCTAGCTCTCGCTCTAGCTCTCGCTCTCTCACCTCACCTTCTCCTCTCCCTTTCATATTGCGGTTCATACACCAACATGGCTGCTTGTTCCCTGTAAACCCGCCCACCCCCCCTCCTCCTGCCCACAACCCTCTTCCCCCAACCCCCCCCCCTCCCCCCCTCACCACCTCTCCTCCCCGCGCGCGCGTCAGGCCCGCGGCGGTGCGCACAACGGACACGGTGGCGGCGGCCGCGAAGGCGATGCGCAGACACGGCGTGACGGCCGTGCTCGTATCGGATTACTACCACCACCACTGTGACTCCGCGCAGGCGCGGGCGCATGAGCGTGAGAGGGAGGAGGCGCACGATCAGGCGCGGGCGCAGGAGGGGGGGAGCGGGGGGAGCAGCGGCAGCAGCAGCTCTGGCGGTGTCAAGGGCCGTGGCGGCAGGGGCAGCAGCAGTGGCAGCAGCAGCCGGAGCAGCGGCAGTGGGAGAGGGGGGGAGTGCGGGAGGGTGGTGAAGGAAGTGTGCGGGATATTAACGTGAGTCATCATTCTCACTATTCCCATGTCCCCTGCTTCCCGTAGTTCATTATTGCGACTTTTGAGAACTCTCAAAAGTCGCACCCATGCTTTCCTTCTCCCTGGTGCTTCTCTCTCACGACTTATCTCTGCCATCCCTCTCGTACCTCACGTCCCGCCCATCGCCCAACCATTTCTCGTTCTCCAACGCTACCCCCTGCCTCCCTTTCCCCGCACCGTGCCCCCGTTTCCAACTGAAAGCTCTCTGCCCCTCTGTCTCACGCTGCACTGCGCTATCCCCCGCCTCACTGCGCTATCCCCCGCCTCACTGCGCTATCCCCTGCCTCACTGCGCTATCCCCCGCCTCACTGCGCTATCCCCCGCCTCACTGCGCTATCCCCCGCCTCACTGCGCTATCCCCCGCCTCACTGCGCTATCCCCCGCCTCACTGCGCTATCCCCCGCCTCTCCATTACCCTGCACTGCCTGCCTGCACTGAGCTACCAGTGTCACATGACCGAGTCTTCCCCCCTCGCTAGCCTCATCCCCTCCCCTCCACTGTCCACACTACCCTGCCCCGTGTATCCCCCATCTGCCCCCTCTGCCCCTCTGCCCCTCTGCCCCCTCTGCCCCTCTGCCCCTCTGCCCCCTCTGCCCCTCTGCCCCTCTGCCCCTCTGCCCCCTCTGCCCCTCTGCCCCTCTGCCCCCTCTGCCCCTCTGCCCCCTCTGCCCCTCTGCCCCTCTGCCCCTCTGCCCCTCTGCCCCTCTGCCCCCTCTGCCCCTCTGCCCCTCTGCCCCCTCTGCCCCTCTGCCCCTCTGCCCCCTCTGCCCCTCTGCCCCTCTGCCCCTCTGCCCCTCTGCCCCTCTGCCCCTCTGCCCCTCTGCCCCTCTGCCCCCTCTGCCCCTCTGCCCCTCTGCCCCTCTGCCCCGGGTGCGTCTCCCCTCTCCCCCTCTGCGCGTGTGCCCCTGCTGCCCGCCAGTTCGCGCGACATTCTTCTGCGTGTCATCGCAGCGGGTTTGGACCCCACCAACGTGCTTGTAGAGCAAGTGAGTCAGCCCCGTCAGCCCCGTCAGCCCCGTCAGCTCTGTCTCTTAAACAGAGTCCCCCCTAGATCGTCTTTCACTGGTGACCACGTCAGGTGGTGGTTGCTCCACAGGTTGCCCTCTCCACAGGTTGCTCTGCTCTGCGCTGCTCTGCTCTGCTCTGCGCTGCTCTGCTCTGCTCTGCTCTGCTCTGCTCTGCTCTGCTCTGCTGCTCTGCTCTGCTGCTCTGCTCTGCTCTGCTCTGCTCTGCTCTGCTCTGCTCTGCTGCTCTGCGCTGCTCTGCTCTGCGCTGCTCTGCTCTGCTCTGCTCTGCTCTGCTCTGCTCTGCGCTGCTCTGCTCTGCGCTGCTCTGCTCTGCTCTGCTCTGCTCTGCTCTGCTCTGCTCTGCTCTGCTCTGCTCTGCTCTGCTCTGCTCTGCTCTGCGCTGCGCTGCTCTGCTCTGCTCTGCTCTGCTCTGCTCTGCTCTGCTCTGCGCTGCGCTGCTCTGCTCTGCTCTGCTCTGCGCTGCGCTGCTCTGCTCTGCTCTGCTCTGCTCTGCGTCACATGGACTGGGGGGGCTTCTGACATCACCTCTCAAACCACCGCCTCTCCTCCCCCACTCTCCCCCCCGCATTACCAACAGGCCATGACCCACGCCCCCGTGACGGTCCCACTCGGCGCATGTCTGCTGCAGGCGCTGCGCCACATGGATTGGGGGGGCTTCTCACACCTACCCGTCACTGACGCTGGTGAGTGGGGGCTGTGGGGTGGGCACACCAGAGGCGGGCGGTGGGGTGGGCACTGGGGGCGGTGGGTTGGGCACGCGTGTCTGCTGCAGGCGCTGCGTCACATGGACTGGGGGGGGTTCTCGCACCTTCCTGTCACGGACGCTGGTGAGTATGGGAGTTAGTTGCTGGGGCATGGGAATGCATAGGTGCATGGGCATGGGCTATGGGTGTGTGGCATGTGAGGGTGTGGCGCCCATTCTCACTGTGCGCTATTGAGTCGACTCAAAAGTCATTTCGGCGCCCATTCTCACTGGGCGCTTGACCTCCCATCCCAACACTGCCGTGGATTGAAGCACCGTAAGACATCCCTTCCCCTCTCTTCTTCCCTTCCCTTCCTACGCTACTTTCCCTCCAGACGGCAGCTGTGTGGCATGTGTGGGAGTGACGCCCATCCTCTCTGCTCTCCTCACCGGCCAGCACTGCCGCCACCTACAGGTACCTCTCCCGTACCGTTCCCCACCGTTTGTCCCATATCGTTTCCCACAATTCGCTCCCATTCCTTATCTCCTCTCGTCTCGTTTTAACATGCTTCAAAGGTGGCATAGTCTTTTAAACCGTGTTTTAAGGTACCCAGAATCAGCATGCACTGTTAGTTATGTAGACTTCTAGTAGGCATCTCACCCATTTGAGAGATGTCCATGATTACTCAGTTGACAGACATACTCACCCATTTCCCTCTCCCCATAAATTCCTCTCTTCTCCCTTCTCCCGCTTACCCTCTCCCTCTCCATTTCCCCTCCACCCATCTCCGCGCCTCTCCCCCACAGCAGCAGCAGGCGCAGCAGCTGCCTGCCGCCATGCGGGAGGCAGTGGAGGGGGCAATGCAGCACGTGTGGGACTCGGCTCTAGAAGGGGCTGAAGGGGAGGACGAAGGAGAGGAGGGGGAGAGTGAGGAGGAGGAGGGAGAGAGTGAGGAGGAGGGAGAGAGTGAGGGGGAGGATAGTGAAGGGGCGGGGGAGAGGATTGGGGGAGAGGTGGAGGAGGACGATAGGGTTGAGGCTACGGCTGGGGGGAACGCAGGGAGGGGTGCTGCTAGAAGGGAGGGGTTGGGGCAAGAGGAGGCCGAGGGAAGTGGAGGACGCAGGAGGCAGAAACCCTCTAATGTGAATCGTGCTGCTCTTGATGATGCTGGTGGTGATACTGCTGTTGCTGGTGCTGCTGCTGCCGGTGCTACTGGTGGTGCCACTGCTGCCACTCGTGCTGCTTCCCGCTCTACCTTCGATGCATGGAGTGACGTTTACACTGAGGCAGGGACAGTGGGGGAGGGTGGGGATGCAGAGGATGGGTATGAGGGGGGAGGGGAGGAACTCTCCATTGCTGGCGGCTTCCCCCCTCACTTCCCTCGCTCTGCTGCTGGTGCTTCTGGTGCTGCTGCTGCTGCTGCAGCTGCTGGTTCTGCTGCGTTTCATCAGCCGGGAGGGTTTTATGGAGGGCAAAGGATGGCCTCTGCTGGTGGTGCTGCTGGTGCTGCTGGTGGTACAGCTGGTGCAGTTGGCGTTGGTGGGTTTGCTGGTGCGTATGGTAATGGTTATGCACCACCTCAAGCCGTGCATATGGCAACGATGCGTACTGTGCATGGGATGGCTATGAACAGTGGACATGGCATGCCTCAGCAAGGCTCGCAGCATGTGATACCAATACACAACAGCGGGGGGCAACAGCAGCAGTGGGTGATGGAGCAGCAGCAGGTGCAGCAGCAACTGCTGCAGTCACAGAGGCACTGGGAACAGCAGCAGCAGCAGATATGGCAGCAGCAACAGCTGCTGCAGTCACAGCACCGGTGGGAGCAGCAGCAGCAGCAGCAACAGTACCAACTGCAGCTTCAGCAGCACCAGCACCAGCAGCAGCAGCAGCACGAACAGCAGCAGCACTGGGAGCAGCAACAGCAGCTTGTCCTTGACAGCCCTAGAAGGTTCCAGAAACAGCTCCCCTTGCTGCACGTGCCACGGCCCAACACCGCTCCTCCCCGCAACACCAACACCAACAACAGCAACAGCAACAGCAACATGAACGAAAGACGACCGTCCTCACCCTTCCCTGGGGCCCCTTTCTCATCAGGAACCACATCAGCGGCAGCAGCAGCCATAGCTAGGCCTGGTACTGCCGCTGCTACTGCTCCTCCTCCTCCTCCTCCTGCTGCTCCTGCCGCCGCGACTGCTCGTGGAGCCGTGACTCCTATGACGGGCAGCAGCAGCTGCAGTACGCCCTCGTGTGCGTCTGTGTGCTCCTCCCCGGCCCTGCTGCCGTTCAAACTCACCGACCACCGCGGCCACGTGCACCGCTTCATGTGTGGTGAGTGGATGGGCATGGGCTGTCTGTATGTGTCCTGGTTAGAATGACATAAGCTGTTTGCTGCCGTTCAAGCTCACTGACCACTGCGGCCATGTGCAGCGCTTCATGTGCGGTGAGTGGGTGGGCATAAGGTGGGTGGGATGTATGCTCTGGCGAGACTGTCACAGGAAGTGTGCGCCTTTTGAGACGTCTCAAAAGTCACACAAAGTGTGCGCATGGGTTGTTTGCTTCCGTTCCGTTCAGTTCAAGCTCGCTGACCACCGACTCATCATGGTCATGTACACAGTAGTACACTCCTTCATGTGCGGTCAGTGGATGCACATGGGGTGGCTGGCTGGGCGTGGGGGGTGGATGCGAGGTGACTTTTGAGTCGTCTCAAAAGTCACACTACACCCGTTCATGTGCGGTCAGTGGATGTGCATGGGGTGGCTGGCTGGGCGTGGGGGGTGGATGCGCCCTCACTCACGTTTTTTCACATCATGGCACCTTGTCCAAAGCCTGCTGTCTGGTGCATGCCTGTGTTTCATGCCTCTGCACACCACAAAGACCCTCAGCAGCACCAACAGCACCATCAGCACCATGTCTCATGCGCATGGTTTGACACATCTCATAACGCGCATAAACACCATGTGTACTGCACAGTTTCGCTCATCTTCCGCTTCCCTCCCCACCCCCTTTGATCCCCCCATCCACTCTCATCCATGTACACGTGGCAGCATGTGAGTCGCTATCGGATCTGATGTCTGTGGTGGCAGCACGCCTAGCATGGGACTACGATCCTACCAACCCGCCCACCGTCCTCGTACGTGCTATGCTCCTGTGCGGTTTCCTGTGCCGCCATTTTTCCATGGAGTTTGTTTCGTTGTCCTAATACAACACGAGATGATGGAAGTAAGGCCTCCGCAGCCCACCTGTCCTCTTTTTACAGCTCCTACCAACCCGCCCACCGTTCTCGTATGTGCTCTGCTCCTGTGCTTGCCATGTGCAACACGTCTGCCCTCCGTATTTCAAGCTGCTTCCCTTGCAGCCTGTGGCACCCATTATTTGTTCATTGTTATGCCATGCCACCATGCCATTATTATGCCACCATGCCATTATTATGCCACCATGCCATTATTATGCCACCATGCCATTATTATGCCACCAGTCCATTATTATGCCACCATGCCATTTTTATGCCACCATGCCATTTTTATGCCACCTTGCCATGGCAGTACATGGTTGAGTATGTTTTTGAGTCGACTAAAAAAATATTTGCTCATCATCATGCCACCATGCCATGGCAGTACATGGATGAGTATGTGAACCTGATGGTGCTGGAGTCAGATGAACATGGTCTTGACTCATGCCCCTTGCCAAGAGCTGAACCCGTCGTGCACAGTGCACCCGCTCCTTCCCCCTTCGGACCCTTTTGAGTCGACTCAAAAGTCACCTCGGTGCACCCGCTCCTTCCCCCTTCGGACCCTTTTGAGTCGACTCAAAAGTCACCTCGGTGCACCCGCTCCTTCCCCCTTGGGACCCTCCCCCATGGCAGTACATGGACGAGGATGGCGATCGGGTGGTGCTGGAGTCAGATGATGACCTGCGTGTTGCCCTCGCTGCTGCTGCTGCTGCTGGTGGTGGTCACCGCTCCCAGGTACAGTGCGGTACTGTAGGGTTTCAGCGATGGCATGGTGCGGTGGTACGGCATGGAAGAGGGGGTATGACATGATGTGGCCTTACTGTGTTCGTGCTTCCCAACTGGGCTTTCCAGGCAGATTCTCTTCTCTACTTTGATCTTCTCGCGTGCTCTGTATCTCACCCTCTCCCGCTTGCTCGTCCATCTTGCCTTTCTCAGCCGCTCATCGTTTTCCCTTTCTCTCATTGTGTTTCCCTCTCTTCTCCCCATGTCCTGCTAATTCCCTTTTTTCCCCGGCAACCCTCCCCCTGCCCTCACCCACTTCAGTCTCGGCCACCTCTCCGGCTATACATAGACACCACACAAACCCCTCCAATGCCTTCCAAGCACCTTCCCAGCTCTACTAGCAGCACCCGCCCTGCTTCTGCTGTCGTCCCCCATCCATCCATCCCTGCTTCTTCCCACGCGCCGCCTCCTCCCTCCACATCACACACTCAGCAGCAGCAGCAGCAGCAGCAGCAGCAACAGCAGGTATATGGAGCGAAGTCTAATGATTTTACCAGATGTCCTGGGGGAGGGAGCAGGGAAGGTGAAGGTGCAAGTGGGATTGGTATACAGAGATGCTCCCATGAAGAATGTGGCTTCTGTGCGCGAAGCCAACCGTGTGAGTCTACGGATAAGAGAACATCGGGTGTTGCGTCATCATGGGACTCACAAACAGCTGCGTATGCAAGTGGAGTGTTGATTGTGGCAGTAGCTGCATGTGCTGCAGCTGCTGTTTTTGGGATGAGGAGCAATCATTCCCTGTTTCTATCCCGTTAATGATTGTGCTTATTTAATTAGCAATAATAAGGTCATATTGCACCAGATTGAGATACTGTGAAAACCGTGGCATGTTAATCTATACATGGTTCTTAAGGGCTAGACCCACGGTAAATTACAAAACTGAGACAACCCCTGGTTGGGGTTCAGACAATTTGAGGTTTACACAAAAGCAGCGCGAAGGAGAAAACAATCTGTGAACAATATGTGCCTTACTGGGCCTCAGATTCGTTTTGGCGTAGGCTGACTGGTCAACCTTAGGAGCGTGTTCATGGCTGATCTGTCAGTGTTGTTGTTTAAAAAAAAACTGATTTTTCAGGGTGTATATTAAAAAAAAAAAACTGAACGATCAGCGTCACTATTTGGTGAAGACTGAACCATTTCAAACACGTTCTGCATTGATATAACAAACGTTTACAGGAAATCTAATTAAACATATCCTCATCCTCTTCATCATCATCACCCTCTTCACTATCACTAGAGCCTAAAGAGAGCGCCGCGGCCAGCGACGACCGCCGCCATGCTAGCTTCACGGGCAGACCGCGGCCCGTGAGGCACCATGGCGACGGGGGAAAGAGACAATCGGCGAGGCGAGGGGAAGGCGAGGCTGCGCGACGAGGGGAATGCGGGACGACTGGAGGCTGCAGGGAACGACGCGGAAGTTTGGCTCTGCGAGCGGAAAGGAAAGGGAGCAGAAAAGAAATATCTCTATCCTAAATCGTACTTACCTATTGGGCATACTGGTGTGTTGCTGCCGCACTGATGGGCTGCAGAGGAGAGCTGCAGAGGGATGCGGGTGGAGAAAATACGGAGAGGAATACGGGAAGCACGAGGGAGTGAAAGCGGAATCGCGGTTCCCTCTATCCCTCGCAACTCCCTCTCCCACGCAGCTAACTATCTCCCTTGCAGCTCACTCTCTCCGTCTCAGCCTGATCAAACGGAAACGAGGGAACCAAATGCGGGGGGCGATGAGGAGTAACGAGAAACAAATGTCTGTAGATTCGTACCTACTAAGATGGCGTTGCTGCTGAGCTGAGCTCACGGGCTGAAAAGGAGTGGGTATTCCCGTCAAGGAATATGCACGAACGAGAAGTGCAGCTCACGGGCTCACGGGCTGAAAAGGAGTGGGTATTCCCGTCAAGGAATATGCACGAACGAGAAGTGCACAGATACCATTCCCGAATGCGTTGGCAAGGAATCTTGCCATTTCGGCGTGATTGACGGAGGGACGGTCGAACCGGTGTACCTAGACATCCGGAATTCAGGGCACCTACGCTAATCTCCATTACAGGGATTTCAGCCAACCCCTTCGTACAGATATGTACAGATCAGGGCTTCAGATTCGTTTTGGGCCACCCTTAGTAATCAGGGTTCTAGGTATAGTCAACCCTGGTGCATGGGGTAAAATTTTTGTTTCCCTGACAAATGCAGGGTAAAAAACAGTTAGTCTGTTAGGGCAGAGTTCTTAAAAAATTGTGTATATTAAAAGTGCCAAAGCAATAAATTTCAATGGCTAGTAGTTCAGCTGGGATGATGGCGCACTAGATCTGGAAGATCGGAGGTTCGAATCTCGCTAATGAGATCACTTTGTAGGGACCTGTATAGTGTTTCGTCTCGCTACGGAGCACCCGGTACCAGTATAGCTGGGATTGTACAATGTACAGTCAGAGTAATGTGTTCCTTATGCTGTTTTTCAAAGGGTATTGAAAAACTTACACTTTCTGGCCTAGGGTAAAAAATCCACTACCCTGCCTGTGAAAGGGTAACTGAAAAAAAGCGGCCGCCAGTCAGTGCAAAAAGGGTATTTTACCTTGATAACGAGAGGCCTGGTACAGATATATGTTACGAGTGCAATTGAGTGATCGAATGAGAATTGCACTATCGAAGTAAAGAATACAATGAGCGAAGGTATGAGCGAAAAATATATAGCGAAGCTACATTGGTAACGGTAATGAACTGTGGTTGACGCCCGACGGGCCTGGAATTGAGGTGTGGAAAATGTCAAGGCGGAGGACCGGAGCGCGGGTTACCCGCCGAGCCGTGAGGTCGGAGTGCGACGTGCAAAGGTGGCGGGAGGATTGTCAATGCGAGGGTTGCGAGTGGTAACGGTGTTAGAATATAGTAGCAGGAATCAATTGACTCGATCAGGGTTTGGTACGAATATGAAACCCTAATAGGGTTGTACCCCATATTGGCTACCCCACTACAGCCTACAGATATATAGCATGCATATAATTTGACACACCCCCATAGGCAAAGTGGGGGAGAGCAAGGGGTCACAAGACCAGTCAAGAGAAGCAAAGCAAGCTAAGGGTGGATCACAACGTCACCACACACACTGAGCACAAGCAAAAGGTCACAAGGCCAGTTCACATGCAGAGGTATATATGCAACAACAACAGCACATTGATCTCTACCTACCAGGAGCAAGCATGCATGTATATATATATATGTATATATCTATGTATATATATATAGATCACAGTACAGGCAGAGCCTACAGCAAGTGAGGAAACGTAGGCACAAGGCCCAACAAAGTACAAAAGCGCTGATGATCACCAGGCGGAAGTGCCTTGGTGAAAATATCAGCAGTGTTGGCCTGACTGGCCACATGAGCAAAACGAAGCTGACCACGCTACTGCAACTCTCGAGCAAGGAAGTAACGCAGAGCGATGCGCTTCATTCTGTGCTCCAGTCTGTGCTCCTGACACAAGGCAATGGCGGCCTTGTTGTCTACGTACAGCACTGGAGGATGTCAGAATATGTTGTTTGTGTAGCCTGCAGTGGGGTACTCAATACTGAGTATAGCCCCTTAGGGTTTCCCATTTGTATCCTGCTGCTTGCTAGTTCAATCATTCCTTCTCAATTCTCTTCGTGCACACAACTCTCGCTCGTACTTGGTTCCTCGTTCTAGTCTTCCTGTGGCCTAGGCTACTAAGCCTAGGCCCGACTACTTAGTATATTTGACATGGTATCAGAGGGCGGCATGTCTGCCGCCTTCCTGTGTATGGGCCCACCACCCGCTTCCGCTGCCGTACTGTCCGCCGCGCGCCCCGTGGTGCGCGGCGGCGAAACCCTAATTTCTGCCCGCCGCGCGCTCGGGGCGCCTGGCGGTTTTCCCTTCCGTGGCGCCCGTCGTGGTGCCCTTGGGGAGGCCTCCGCGGTCCCCTCCCGTCGAAGCGCCCGTCGAGGCGCTCTCGGGGGCCCGCACGGCCTCCCCTCCCGTCGCCCGTCGAGGCGACCTCGGGGACCCGCGCGGCCTCCCCTCCCATCGCCCGTCGAGGCGACCTTGGGGGCCCGCGCGGCCTCCCCACCAGTCGCCCGTCGTGGCGACCACGGGGGCCGCGCGCAGTCCCCTCCCGTCGCCCGTCCAGGCGACTTCGGGGGCCGTGCGCGGCCCTCCCCGTTGCCCGTCGAGGCGACTTCGTGGGGCCCGCGCGGCGCCCTCCCCGTCGCCCGTCGAGGCGGCTCTGGGGGCCCATCGCGGCGCCCTCCCTGGTGCCCGTCGCGGCGCCCCCGGGGGGGGGGGGGGGGGGCGGCTCCCTTCTCGTCGCCCCTCGGGGCGCCCTGGGGGCCGTGCGTTTCTCCCCCCCCCCCCTCTCCTCCTGCCCTTCAACTGCGGTGGCCACCCCTGGAGCCGCCCGCCACTGCAGCAGCAGCCCTTGGAGCCGCCCACCACTGCAGCAGCAGCCCCTGGAGCCGCCCACCACTGCAGCAGCCGCCCCTGGAGCGGCCCGCGCTTGCAGCAGCCGCCTCAGGACCCCTGCAGCAGCCCGCGGCCCGCCCCTGCAGTTGCTCGTGATGCCGTCCCTACACCCCATCCCCCCCCCCCCCCCCCGTGGTGTCCATTCTCCCGTTCTGCCGTGTGTTCCGCGGTGGTTGGGGGGTGGGGTGGCGAGCATGGGGGTGAGAGGTGTGGGCTTTCCCCTTCCCTTTTCCCTCCTCCTCTTTTGTCTCCCACTGCTGCAGCTGCCGCTGCGGGGGGGTGGAGGTGTGGGAGCCGTGGGGAGTGGAGCTAGGGGGGTGATGTGGGAGTGGAGCTAGGGGTGAAACTGGGGGTGTGTGTAGGGGGGTGTGGGACAGTTGGGGGAGGTTGAGTGGAGGCAGCCGTCTTGTCGTCCGCAGCGCCTGTAGTCCAGAGCCATCGCGCTCTAGTAGCCCAGCGAGCCTGCTGCGCCAGTCGCCCGTGGGTCCGTTGCTCCTGCCGCTCGTCGTAGCCGCGGAGCCTGTTACTCCTGTAGTCCGGAGCCATCGTGCTCTCGGTAGCCACTTGTTAAGAATGCTAGGAAGAGGTTGGCTTAGGAGCCATAGCTTAGGAGCGTTGGAGATTGAGTTCGAGTGAGTAGGATTAGGAGAGTCGAGAAAGTTTCAACAAAGAGGGGTTTCACTATAGAGCGAGCAGTACAAATAGGCAAGATGAAAGGTGTACCACCACAACAGAACATTATATAACTACAGTAGTCTACACTACAGGCAGTTACAAAACAATATATAGGTTTATATATTATTCTGACACGCCCCCATAAGTGCCTGTAGGGAAGAATATGCAGTCAACGCCCCCATAATGGGGTACACCAAACAGGCCGCAGCGGAAATCATAGCAACAGGCAAGTGCAGTGACAACAGGTGCAGTGATGGCAGATCCAGCTGTACCAACCCCTTTACCAAGGTAAAAACAGTAGGAGGTGGTGGGGCGGCAGGTCGCCTGAGGAGCAGGCTCTGTGGCTGCAACATGCAGCAGGACAGCAGCGGCTCGACGGCAGCACCTGCAGGCCCCAGCACAAGGTAGCAAAAACAGAGACAACAAAAAAAAAGGTAGGTGGTAGCAGGGGCGGCAGCTGGAGGTGCCACGGCAGCAGCTGGCGTCAGCAGCAGATGACCGGCTGACTTCCGTCGCCCCCTCACTCCCCCCCCCACAGCGGCACATGCGGCAGTGAGAGAGAGAGGAGGGGCGGCAGCTTCTTGCTCACACCCGCCTCCCCAAAGCCTCCCCCCCACACTGTTGCACGTGCAGTAGCGAACAGAGGGGCGTCAACCACCCTCGCGCCTCCCCCTCCCCCTCCCCCCCCGCCACACCTTCGTCCATAGCGGAAGACACGGCAGTGGGCTCGGGTGGGGTTGGTGAGATCTCGGGTAGGGAGGGGGGGTAACGGGGGGGATGCAACAGGTGCCGCGACGAACGTCTGCGCCAAGGGCGTCGTCGCTTGCGTGGCAGCTGCAGTGGTAGCAGCCGCATGTTCGACGGGAGGGCAGGGCAGGGGGCGCGTTCGGCGGCTGAAGTAGCTCGGCCGCCACACCCGCCGTCTTCCGCCAAAGCGACCGTCGATGCAGACGCTCGAGGCCGCGACAGGGCGTGACGAGCAGGCGACGGGGCCGCCGACCGGGGCCGCGACGAACAGCAAGAAGCCCTCCACGCTCGACGTTAGAGCCTTCACGACTAGCGGCCGAACGGGCACTTTTGGGGCCACGAAGAGCGCCATGGTAGGAACGATAAGTGGTGGGCCCATGGGGAAAAAAAAAATCAGGTCCTAGGATAGGAACCTCACTCTGATATCATGTTAAGAATGCTAGGAAGAGGTTGGCTTAGGAGCCATAGCTTAGGAGCGTTGGAGATTGAGTTTGAGTGAGTAGGATTAGGAGAGTCGAGAAAGTTTCAACAAAGAGGGGTTTCACTATAGAGCGAGCAGTACAAATAGGCAAGATGAAAGGTGTACCACCACAACAGAACATTATATAACTACAGTAGTCTACACTACAGGCAGTTACAAAACAATATATAGGTTTATATATTATTCTGACACCACTGTGCCAGCTGCTGCTCCTGTTGCGCGTGTGTCTGCAACTTTAGTCGTCGCCTCCCATCTTCTCTCCTCCCACAGTCCCTCCTCCTCCTTACTTGCCTTTTGTGACTGCCTCTAGCTTTGCTGATAATTGTGAACTATTGCACTGCCTGCTCATTGTGCTGATTTCACCCCACTTTGGCTATGGGGGTGTGTCAGAATATGTTGTTTGTGTAGCCTGTAGTGGGGTACTCAATAGTGAGTAAAGCCCCTTAGGGTTTCCCATTTGTATCCTGCTGCTTGCTAGTTCAATCATTCCTTCTCAATTCTCTTCGTGCACACAACTCTCGCTCGTACTTGGTTCCTCGTTCTAGTCTTCCTGTGGCCTAGGCTACCAAGCCTAGACCCGACTACCTAGTATATTTGACAGAGGAGAACGAGGCCGCACCCTTTTAGCAGCATCCATGTGCACCTTTTGGTGTTGACCAGGAGCCACGTAGCGAGCCAGAAGGCCAAGAGGGTACGCAAGGTCAGGACGAGTGCAGGTCATCAGGTACATGAGGCAGTCCACTAGCTCTGGGTAAGAACCACTCGGCTCTACAGACTCGTCCGAAGGTGGAGCTGAGAGCGAGTGACCTGTAGCCAAAGGAGTGGCCTGTGCCGAGGACCAGGTGAAGCTGAAGCGCTGAAGGACCTGCTGCACCATGTGTGACTGAGTCAGTGTGATGGTGCGGCGTGCTCTGTCCCGGATGATCTGCAAGCCAAGGTAGCTGCGCAGTTCACCCAGGTCTGTGCACATGTGTCTCTTCTGCAGCTCCGACTTCACCAGGGCAAGAGCCTCAGTGTCAGCAGTGGCAAAGACCAAGTCGTCGACGTACACGAGGATGTAGAATGGCGGCAACGAAGAGTCGGTGCGCAGAAACAGCGACGGGTCAGCAGTCGACGGAGCCAACCCAAGAGCTGCAAGTGTCGTCCTCAGTGTGTCGTGCCACTCACGCGGCGCCTGGCGGAGACCGTAGACAGGCCGCCGGAGGCTCCACTGGGTACCAGGAGGGAACGACCAAGTGAAGCCAGGCGGGCGGCGCAGCCAGATCTCCTCGTGCAGGCTGCCCTGTAAGAAAGTTGTGCTAAAGTCAAGAGAGTGAAGCTCGTAGTCACGCTGAGCGGCAACGTGCAGCAACACCCAAAGAGTGGTCATTTTCGGGTTGGGGGAGAAGCCTCGAGGAACGTAACGAGCCTTGAAGACAGGCGGAGAACCTGGCGGCCGCTTCACCCTGAAAATCCACATGCCATCGACGATGTTCGCCCCAGGAGGGGGAACCTCGTCGACGTAAGTGCCTGTGGACTTCCAAGTTGCCATCTCTGCATCCATGGCTGTTTGCCACTGAGACGAGCAGGGACCCACGATCGCCTCAGCTTAAGAGCTCGGAGTCGGGATGTCTGGTGCATCCGGGTCTCCCTCAGGGCAAAGCAGCATGAACACGAGATGAGGCGCAGCGGCTGCAAGACACTCAAGGTCCTCCTGCCTGTCCTCAAGGACGTCCGTGCCAAGAGCACACTCACCCCCAACGGACGGAGGACAGACAGACTCAGACTTAGCAACAAGACTAGCGGCGTAGTCTAGACGACAAGCAACAGCAAAGTCAACAAACTCAGCGACTAAGGCAGACGCAGTAGCAGACTCAAACGACGGGTCAGTGACAGCTGTGGCTAGTAGACGCGTGACATTAGGGTGAGCAGCACGAGCGTGGTCAGACTCAGGCTCTGGAACGTCAGGGAGAGAAGACGCAGGAGGGGACGGCAGGGGAGCACGCTGTGGAGCAGAGGAAGGACGCAGGGCCATGAGGTGTGTGCCGGGGACAGCCGGCGGACGCTCACGAGGACCACGACGACCAGTAAGACCAGTGCGGATAGTGCGAACAGGCGAGACAGGAAGAGACGCAGGCTCACGACGCTCGGCAAGACTGCCTGGCAACTCAGTGTAAGGAGAAGGAGCAGGCAGCAGTGAGCAAGGTTGTATCGGAAGACCAGTAGAAGACGGGAGGCTAAGAACCTGGCAAAGCATGGAGCCAGGCGGTGGCAAAGACGAAGGTGATGGCGGAGCGAAGAACAGTCGCGGCGGTGCAGTGCCACCAGCACTAGTAGCTCTAGCACCTCCTTCAGCTCCAGAACCTCCAGCGCTAGCACCCGCAGCAGCTCCAGAACCTCCAGCTCCGTCGCCACCAGCACCAGCACCTCCAACAGCTCCAGAACCTTCAGCGCCAGCACCCACAGTAGCTCCAGAACCTCCAGCTCCAGCGCCACCAGCGCCAGCACCTCCAACAGCTCTGGAACCTCCAGCGCCAGCACCCGCAGCAGCTCCAAACCCTCCAGCTCCAGCGTCACCAGCACCAGCACCTCCATCAGCTCCAGAACCTCTAGCTCCAGTGCCACCAGCAGTAGCACCCGCAGAACCGGCACCTCCAACTCCAGGGCCTCCAACCCCAGAGTCGACAGCAGCACCTCCAGGTCTAGAAGGACCTCCAGTCCCAGCAGCTCCAGTACCTCCAGTACGAGCACCTCCAGGACCAGCCGCTCCAGGAACTCTAGTAGAAGCAACTCCAGTAGCAGAATCACTAGCTCCAGCGCCTCCCGCAGCAGGGCCCCTAGCTCCAACAGCGCGACCCTGACGGCTAACGTACCACTCACGCAGCTGCTATGGGGAGAGAAGAACAGCGCAAGCTCCAGTACCTCCAGCACCAGCGCCTCCCGCAGCAGGGCCCCCAGCTCCAGCAGCTCGACCCTGGCGGCTAACTTACCACTCATGCAGCTGCTGTGGGGAGAGAGGGGGACGACGACGAGAGTGGAGCGGCGAGGCACAAGCGGAGCGACTACGGAGACGGCCGCTCCAGGGAGACTGCTCACCAGACACCTCAACACCCCCAGATGCAGCACCCCCAGACCCACTACCCCCATGCTCAGCACCCCCTGACTCCTCACGCCCAGGCTCAGCACCTCCAGGCTCCGCACCCCTAGGCTCAGCACCCCCAGGCTCCGCACCCCCAGGCTCAGCACCCCCACAAGCAGCACCCCGAGCAAGACCACCCTCAGCAGGACCTGAGTCACTGGTGACCTCAACAGGCGCAGACAAGGGAGGAGGGTCTACCTGAGAAACACCTGAAGGAGCAGGACCGGGAGCGGGGTCTACCTGGGGAGCACCTGGAGCGAGGAAGAGCGGCAGGGGGGGGGGGGAGGGTGGGGGAGGGGCAGTGCGGTAGGGATAGAGACGGTAAAAGGGAACCGACTCGCCGAACGTGACGTCCTGAGAGGGGAAGACGCATCGCGAGGTGGGGTGGTAAAACTGCCAACAAGGCGCGTCAGAGACAAAGCCAAGGAAGACACAGGGAACAGCGCGGGCGAAGAGCTTGTCCGCGGTGGTATCGCGGACAAAGGCACGAGAACCCCAGACCCGGAACGCCGACGCATCGCCAACCTCCCCCGTCCACCGCAGTGTGGGCGAGGTCTCCAGCAAGGAGACACGGGGCCAGAGGTTGAGCTGATGCGTGGCGTAGCGGACCGCAAACGGCCACAGAAAATGGGTGGCAGCCGCATGGACCATGGAGGTACGAGCGACCTCCATGACCAAGCCAATGCGGCGCTCAGCAACCCCATTCTGCTGCAGAGAGGCCGGAAGCGTGAACGTCTGGCGAATGCCCTCCCCACGACAAAAGCTCTGCAGAAGGTCGGAGGAAAACTCCCCACCTCTGTTAGAGTGCACACGTAGGACGGGAAACTCCGTCCCGAACCGCTCGCGGAGCTGGAGACGGGTAGCGCGGATCCAAGGGATCAAAACATCAGGGACCTCACCCTTGGTGCGCAAGGGGAAGGCCGTGGTGTAACGCGAGTAGTCGTCAACAACCAGCAGGAAGTACCGCTCGCGGTCCTGCCCACTGACGCGGGCTGGGCTGTCAGAATGTTATTGTCTAGCCTGTAGTGGGGTGCTCTATAGCGGGTACAACCCAACTAGGGTTTGCTATATGTATCCCAACTGCTGCTAGTGAAACCCCTCTTTTGCCTAAACTTCTCTTGCCTAGCTAGGGCTTACCTAGCTATGGCTCCTAACTCTGTTCATCAACTCAACCTGCTATCAGAGCGGTTACGCTCTTGGCATGTGGGCCCACCTACATGCTTCCGCTGCTACTCTGTCTGTTGTTCGCCCCGTGGCGTGCGACGCCTCCTTCGTGCGATTTTTTTTTTTTTTAAGGATTTTCTGCCTGCCGTGCGCCCCGAGGCGCGCGGCGGTTTCGCGCCCTGGAGAGCCTGCGCGCGCCCCGCCCGTCCGTCGCGGCGCCCTGGGGAGCACGCGCGCCCCCCCGCCCAGCTCGTCGCGGCGCCCTGAGGAGCCCGCGCGTGCCCCGCCTGTTCGTCGCAGCGCTCTGGGGAGCACGCGCGGCCCCGCCCTGCTCGTCGCGACGCCCTGGGGAGCCGCGCGCGCCCCCTGCCTGTCCGTCGCGGCGCCCTGGGGAGCCGCGCCCGCCCCCTGCCCGTCCGTCGCGGCGCCCTAGGGAGCCGCGCGCGCCACCCTCCCCTTCCCCCCCCCCCCCCCCCCCCCCCCCCCCCCGCCCTGCCCGTCCGTCGCGGCGCCCTGGGGAGCCGCACCCGCCCCCTGCCCGTCCGTCGCGTCGCCCTGGGGAGCCGCGCGCGCCACCCCCCCGCCCCGCCCGTCCGTTTTGGCGCCCTGAGGGTCGTGCGCCGTCCCTCCCCTCGCCGTCCCCCACGCTCCTGCCCCTATCCCACCCGTTTTAGGGTTTTGGGGGTGAGGGGTGTGGGGGTGGCGGTTGTGGGGGTGTCGGTTGTGTGCGCCGTCCCCTACTCCTCCTCCTCCTTTGTCTCCCACTGCTGCAGCTGTCGTTGAGGGGGGTGGATGTGTGGGAGCCTAGGGTTTAGGGTTTAAGGGGGGTGCCGTGGGAGTGGAGCTAGGGTTTAAGCACGGGGTGTATGCCGAGGGTGTGGGGCAGTTGGAGGAGGTTGTGTGAAGGTAGCTGTCGTGTCGCCTGCAGCGCCTGTATTCCGTCGCCCTTGCTTCGGTAGCCAGTGAGCCTGCTGCACCAGTCGCCAGTGGGTCCGTTGCTCCTGCCGCTCGTCTATAGCCGCGGAGCCAGTCACTCCAGTAGTCCGTCGCCCTTCCTTCGGTAGCCACTGAGTCAGCCGCTCCTGTGCCCGTGCCTCTGCAGCTTCAGCCGTTGCCTCCCATCTTCTCTCCATCCACAGTTCCTCCTCCTCCTCACTTGCCCGCTGTGATTAACTCTAGCTTTGCTTACTATTGTGAACTCCTGCTCTATGCCTGCTTGCTCATTGTGCTGATTACACCCCACTTCGGCTATGGGGGTGTGTCAGAATGTTATTGTCTAGCCTGTAGTGGGGTGCTCTATAGCGGGTACAACCCAACTAGGGTTTGCTATATGTATCCCAACTGCTGCTAGTGAAACCCCTCTTTTGCCTAAACTTCTCTTGCCTAGCTAGGGCTTACCTAGCTATGGCTCCTAACTCTGTTCATCATCTCAACATGGGCCCCACACGTCCATGTGCAGGGTCTACAGGGGAGCAGTCGTCGGGGGAAACGAGGAGGAGTGAGGAGCGGCGCGCTGCCGCCCCTCGATACAGAGAAGACAGGGAGGAGCAGGCGAGGGTGGGAGGGGAGGGAGAGCCCTGGGAATACCAGAGACAAGGACACGACGGTGCATGCTACGAAGGCACTGCACTGAGGGGTGACCAAGACGGTGGTGCCAAAGGAGGGTCTGGTGCGACAAAGCGCGACACAAGCAGGGGGCTGCTAGCTGACCTGACGCAGACGCAGATGCAGCGACCTGAGGGGACACAGTAGTCAGTGTGTACAGACTCGAGCCAGGCGTACGGGTAAACGTGGCTAGGTGCCAGCCCGTCCGGGAGCACGTACAGGTCACGCACTGACCTCCGGGAGTGAACTCGTCAACCCATTGGTCCTGCAGGTCAGCACCACTCACCAAGTTCGTAGAGAACGAGGGAAGGTGAAGACCTAACAGGGAGCCAGACAGGACCGCCGGACACGGCGGGACCGTGGAGGAGTGCGCAAGGACTGGACCCCCAGAGGGATCTGCCAAGGAGACTGCAACCGGCCGACTGAGCGGCGTGAGGGTGGTGCTGTCGCGAAAGAAGGAGCGGGAAGCACCTCAGTCGAGTGTGAAGGTGTACAAGGCCTCAGCAGGCGCAGTACCAGAGAGAGCAGACTCACCAACATCTGGAGCAGTAGACTCACTAGCACCTAGAGCAGTAGCCTCACCAGCACCTAGAGCAGGAGACGCACTAGTACCTAAAGCAGCAGCCTCACCAGCACCTAGAGGAGCGGGCTCTATACCTGGGTCAGGCGGTACGCACGGGTAACAAGCACCGTCAGCACTCGTAGGTAATGCATACATGGCAGTGAGAATAGCATCATAGTCAAGAGCAAAGATATCTACCCTCTGCGTAAGCAGATCCACCCAGGTGGGGAGCTCAGCCTCGTCGCCAAACGCGGTACGCTAGACGTCGCTCAGACGGGCGAAGCATCGGGACTGTGTGTGACCAAGCATCCCGCAAGCCTGACCAGCCCGATCACCTGTGCGAATGACGTACGGGCAGCGAACAGTACTCCGAGACCCTCTATTCTGAGCGTACCATTCACGAAGCTGCTGGGGCATAAGTGTCTCCCGCGGACGCCGCTGCAGCTGCAGCTGGCCGCTGCCAGACGCCCCTGACTGACCAGCTCCAGGGCGACAGCCACGACGGCTACCACCACAACCCCAACTAGCGTACCACTCACAAAGCTGCTGGGGCGTGAAAGACTCGCACGGATGTCGCTGGAGCTGCTTTTGGCCACCGCCAGAAGCAGCAGTAGCAGCAGCAATAGCAGCCTGGCAGCAATAACAGAAGTAACAGCAGTAGCAGCGCGGGCAGGGTAGGCGCGACAGGCAGGCAGGCAGTCAGTCGACGAGGCTCTCTACTTCAAGGTCGGCGAGGGTGGAGTGGCCTGCTGGGTGCTGGTCTACGTCGACGACCTGCTTGCCGCCAGCAGCAGCGCCGCGATGCTGAAGGAGCTGAAGGAGCTGCTGGAAGCCGCCTTCGAGGTGCGCGAGATCTCACCGGTGCAGAAGTACCTCGGGCTGGAGATCGTGCGCGACAGGTCGGCGGGGAAGCTGTGGCTGCACCAGCAGGGCTACGCCGACAAGCTGCGTAGACGCTTCATCGCCGAGGAGCAGACTGGGCGCACCCCGAAGACGCCGGTCTCGGTCGGCGCCTACGCCGAGCTCACCTTCGACGATGAGGAGGCGCAAGAACGGCAAGAGGAGGAGTACCGGCAGAAGGTTGGTGTCAAATGTTGTAGCCTGTAGTGAGGTTTGTCTTAGGGGGTACAGAAGTTAGGGTTTGTCATATGTACCCCAACCAACATCAATGCAACATTCATTCCTCATTATGACATGGTATCAGAGCGGTTAGATCCTGTGGGATCCCGTTCCTCCGTTCTCCGTTCGTACCTCCCGAGCCTGATCCTACCTCTCGTTCGTACCAGTTTCGTAGTTACCGCGCCTAGTACCGAGCCTAGCGTCATCTCCCCCGTCGTGTCACGCCTGTTCCCCCCCGTCGCGTCACGCCCGTTCCCCCCGTCGCGTCGCGCCCGTTCCCCCCGTCGCGTCGCGCCCGTTCCCCCCGTCGCGTCGCGCCCGTTCCCCCTGTCGCGTCGCGCCCGTTCCCCCCCGTCGCGTCGCGCCCGTTCCCCCCGTCGCGTCGCGCCCGCCTGTTACCCCCCCCGTCCCGTCGCCCTGTCCCGTCGCGTCGCCCTGTCCCGTCGCCCTGTCCCGTCGCGTCGCCCTGTCCCGTCGCGTCGCCCTGCCCTGTCCCGTCGCGTCGCCCTGCCCTGTCCCGTCGCCCTGTCCCGTCGCGTCGCCCTACCCCGTCGCGTCGCCCTGCCCTGTCCCGTCGCCCTGCTCCGTCGCGCCGCCCTGCCCCGTCGCGTCGCCCTGTCCCGTCGCGTCGCCCTGCCCCGTCGCGTCGCTCCCGCCCTTTCCCCCGTCGCGTCGCCCTCCCTAGGCCCTAGCCCGTCGCCCTCCCTAGGCCCTGGCCCGTCGCCCTCCCTAGGCCCTGGCCCGTCGCCCTCCCTAGGCTCTGGCCCGTCGCCCTACCCTAGGCCCTGGCCCGTTGCCCTACCCTACGTTTTGGCCCGTCGCCCTAGCCCGCTCTTCCGCTGCGACTGAGTCCTCTTCCCCCCCGGTTGTTACTCGCCTGTTCGTTCGCGTTGGTTCTCACTATGGCGACTCCGCGAGTTCTTCGTTTCGACGCTGACGGTAGACCCCTTGACTTTTCCGTCTGGCTTCTTCGCGCTCGTCGTCTGTTAGAGAGTCAGGTCCAGGGGGGCGAGACCCTCTGGTCACACGCTACTGGTGACCTCCCCGAGCCCCCCGAGCCTACCACTTTAGGCCCTGCTCCTGACGACGCTGCTACGGCTCGCTTTGCCCGTCAGCGCGCTGACCGGACGGCTTGGACGTCGCGTGACGCTGCGGCCTGCATCGCACTCAGCAGCCTCCTCCCTGAGTCCGAGGAGGTCCACTTTACTCAGGTTCGCACCGCTGCTGCGTACCTCACTGCGATTAAGGCCCGCTACTCTACTCCCGCTACTGTCTCTCTCGGCCGTCTTTTCCTCCCGTTCCTGTTTCCTGATCTTGCCTCGTTTGAGCGCTCTGCTGACTTGATCGCTCACCTCCGCTCGCTCGACGCTAGTTACCGCGCTGCTTGCACTGAGGCACAGCTTGCACTGCTTCCTCCCCCCATGGCGATTGCTGTCTATTTCATCGCCACTAGCCTCCCTGACCGCCTTGCCTCCGTTCGTGACGCGCTTCTGCTGAAGCACCCTAGTGAGCTGACTATCGAGGTCCTTGAGTCTGCACTCAAGGACGTCGAGAGCAACCTTCGTTTGGTAGCTGCCGCCTCTGGTACTGTGTCCCCCCCACTCTTCCACGGGTGCACAGTCCCGCAGTTACCCACCTTCACTGCCTCTCTTGCCACTGCCGCTACTGACGCGAATGCGGCTGCTGTTACGACTGCGTCGCGGTCCCGCGGCAGGGGGGGCAAGAAAGGTGGTTCCGGTGGAGGTGGAGGCGGAGGTAGCGGAGGTAGTGGGGGTGCTGTTGCGACTGGCGGTGGTGGGAGTGCAGCGTCTGGAGAGACCCCTCGTGCAGCGGCCGGTGACTCCACTGCACCTGCTGGTGGCGGCGACCCTCGAGCTCGTCAGTCGCCTCTTGTACTGCCGGCCCCGCTAGGTGGAGCAGCGGCGTGGTACCAGGCTCAGCGTCAGCAGCACCTTCAGCAGCAGCAGCAGCCCCTTTCCTCCCAGCAGCCTCAGCAGCAGCAGCGTCAGCAGCTGGCTCCGGGGTCGGGGCTGCGTCAGCCCCAGCGCGGTGCTGCTTACCCTCCCTGCCCCTACCAGGTTCAGACAGGTCCTCGTCGGGGCCACCCTTGTGGCCGCTTTCACCCCCCTGGTCAGTGCTTTGCTCAGCTCACTGACACGGTCCGGTTGACCTACGGGGTTGGCGGTCCTGCTCCTGACTGGCTTCCTCTGGTTCAGCGCTACGGCTCCGCTCTGTGGGGCATGTCTGCTGAGCAGTTAGTTGATCTGATTAGTGCTCCTCATGCTATGTATGCTGTTGTTGACTCTAGTGTTTCTGACTCTGTTTACTCTGGTGTTGTTAGCTTAGGTGCTAGTCTTGCTCAGTTGCCTGTTGCTAGTGTAGGTACTTGTGTAGACTCTAGACCAGCGACTACCTCAGAGGACGCTTCGCTGTCGTTCACACTGGACTCTGGAGCCTCCCACTGCTTCTTTCGGGACAGCACGACACTTACACCACTTCCTGCGCCTGTTTCTGTAGCGTTGGCTGATCCCACTACGGGACCAGTCACTGCACGTCACACTACCACTTTACCGTGTCCTGCTGCTCCCTCCGGGTCTCTCACTGGGTTTCACGTCCCCTCGTTCTCCCGGAACCTGGTGGGCGTGCGACCCCTCGTGAGCCAGCACGTGGGTGTGTGGTTTGAGCCTTCTGGAGAGACTGCGGTGTGTGTTGACGGAGACTCTTACCAGCCTCTTGCTACCTTTACTGCTGAGCCGGGCTCGGGTCTCTACACTCTTCACACTGGCCCGCGTGCGCCGCAGCAGCAGCCGCAGCAGCAGCAGCAGCCGCAGCCGCAGCAGCAGCAGCAGCAGCACCAGCGGCCGCACCAGCAGCCCCCCCTACTGCCACTGCCCCCGGTTCCCCCCCCCGTTCGGGTCCCCGCGTCTCACCAGGTTGCTACGTCCCCCCAGGTGTCTGTGTCGTGTCAGGTTCCTACGTCTGTTCCAGTCGCTGCGTCGTGCTCCTGCCGGTCGCTTGCCCACCCCACCGTTCTGTGGCACCACCGGATGGGGCACCCGTCCCTTCCACGTCTGCGCGCTATGTCTAGTCAGCGTCTTGTCCTAGGCCTCCCACGTGTCTTGCCGTCGCTGCCGCCTTCGCCTGCGCCGCCGTGTCGTCCCTGCGTCGAGGGTAGGCTGCGCGCCACCCCTCACTCCTCCTCCCTTCGTCCGGCCACCGAGCCTTTTGAGACGCTTCACTTGGACGTCTGGGGCCCAGCCCCTCGTCTAGGCCCTGAGCGTGAGCGTTACTTTCTGGTGGTCGTTGACGACTTCTCCCGCTACACCACAGTGTTCCCTCTGGCGAAGAAGTCTGAGGTGACTTCTACGCTGATCAGGTGGTTGCTCACCACCGAGGACACTCGTGGTCGTCGTGTCACCTGTCTCCACTCCGACCGTGGGGGTGAGTTTCGCTCCGGCATTCTCGCTGGATTCTGTCGCGAGCAGGGCATTCGTCAGTCCTGGACGCTTCCAGAGTCCCCACAGCAGAATGGGGTTGCTGAGCGCCGCATAGGCCTGGTCATGGAGATCGCCCGCACCTCCCTGACTCACGCATGTGCCCCCCATTTTCTGTGGCCCTACGCGGTCAGGTACGCCGCGCACCAGCTGAACCTCTGGCCACGTGTCTCTCGACCAGAGGTTTCACCGACCAGTCTTTGGACAGGGTCCCCTGGTGTTGCGTCGCGGTTTCGTGTCTGGGGGTGCTTGGCTCTTGTCCGCGACACCTCCGCGGACAAGCTCTCGCCTCGTGCCGTCCCCTGTGTCTTCCTTGGTTTCCCTGAGGACTCCTCTGACTTCACCTTTTACCACCCTCCCTCTCACCGGTTCTTTGACTCCCGTGACGTTCGTTTCGAGGAGTCCACTCCGTACTACGTCAGGTACCCCAGTCGAGGTCTCCCGGTTCCTCCCCCCCCTCTCTTCCTGACTGCCGTTCCCCCTCCTGCTCCCCCGGTACAGCCTCCCCCCCCTGGTCCAGCCCCGTCAGGTGTGTCCCAGGCTACCCCTCCTCCTTCGGTAGCCCCTCCGGTACAGCCTCCCTCCCCACAGTCCTCCTCGCAGCGTGCCGCTGGTGCTAGCTCTCGAGAGGTTGGTACGGCGCCTGTTCCTGTACCGGTTTCTGGTTCTGGGGGTGCTGGAGTTGGAGCTGGAGTTGGAGCTGGAGTTGGCACTGGAGTTTCTGGTTCTGGGGGTGCTGGAGTTGGAGCTGGGGTTGGAGCTGGAGTTTCTGGTTCTGGAGTTGGAGCTGACCCGGTGGGTGCAGAGGACTCTTGTCGTCCGGGAGCTGGTGCTGGCCGCGCGGACACTGGGGGTGCTGCGTCTGGGGGTGAGGGTGCGCCTCCTTCGGGTTTAGGTGAGCCTGGGTCTGGAGCTGGTGTTAGTGCTGCCTCTGGGGGTGGTGCGCCTAGTTCTTCTGGGGTGGACTCTGGAGCTGCCGCTGCTTCGGACACTACTCCACCCCCCCACCCCTACCCGACTAGGCACCAGGCTCGTGTTCGCCGTGCCCGTGACGAGCAGCTGGCGTTGGAGAGAGAGGAGAGGGAGTTACAGCGGCTGGAGGAGCAGCAGCAGCAGCTGGAGCCGCAGGAGCAGCAGCAGCAGCAGCAGCAGCTGGACCCGCAGGAGCAGCAGTCCCAGCAGCAGCCGCGTCCGCAGCAGCAGCAGTCGCAGCCGCAGCAGCAGCAGCCACTTCCTCCTCCTGTCTACGGTCCCACGTTTCCTCCTCCTGACTCCTCCCCCGCTGTTTTCCCCAGTTCTCCGCCCTTGTCCTCTTCTCCTCCGTCTCGTTCTTGGGCTACTCGTCGCTCCCCTCGTGCTCGTCCCTCGTCTCCTGTTCCCTTCACTGACCTTCGTACTGCCTTCCTTCTTTCTAGTCCACCTCGTCCGTCTCAGTCTGTGCTTCCGTCTCCTCCTGAGTCGGCCCTCACTGTGTCGCTCCCTACTCCTGTCACTGACTACTACCGCACGTACCGTCCTGTTCTCTCTCGTGTTCTCGCCTCTCTTGTTACTCACCCTCGTGCCTCTGTGTCCTCTGTGTCCGCTCTTACTGCCGCAGTTACTGACTTTGCCTCTACCCGCCGCCTTGACTACGCCACCACGCTTGTGGCTGCTCCTCCTACCAGTCCTCTGGCCGTCGGGGGTGTGTCTGCCCTTGGCCGTGACGCCCTAGAGGACAGGCAGTTTGAGCTAGAGTTCCTGGCGGCCGCTTCCCCTCATCTCTGTGCCATGCTCCTCGCCCCTGAGGGTGACCCCGACGCCCTTGACATTCCGACTCCTCGCACTTACGCTGAGGCAGTGTCAGGGCCTTGGGCCTCTCAGTGGAGAGCTGCCATGGACGCAGAGATGGCCTCCTACAGATCCACAGGCACCTACGTCGATGAGGTTCCCCCCCCTGGGGCGAACGTAGTCGACGGCATGTGGATCTACAGGGTGAAGCGGCCACCGGGATCTCCCCCGGTCTTCAAGGCGCGCTACGTGGCTAGAGGTTTCAGTCAGCGCGAGGGAGTTGACTTCTTTCAGACCTTCGCACCTACCCCGAAGATGACCACTCTTCGGGTGTTACTACACGTAGCAGCACAGAGAGACTACGAGCTACACTCTCTTGACTTCTCCACTGCTTTCCTTCAGGGCAGCCTACACGAGGAGGTCTGGTTGCGTCGTCCCTCGGCCTTCACTGGCACCTTCCCTCCTGGGACCCAGTGGAGGCTGAGGCGACCTGTTTACGGTCTTCGCCAGGCCCCTCGTGAGTGGCACGACACTCTGCGTTCTACCCTCTCTGACCTTGGGTTCCAGCCGTCTTCTGCCGACCCGTCGCTGTTCGTTCGTCGTGGCTCCACACCGTTCTTTGTTCTGGTTTACGTCGACGACCTCGTTTTCGCCACTCCGGACAGGGTTGCTTTGGCAGACGTGAAGTCCGAACTGCAGAAGAGACACACGTGCACTGATCTTGGTGAGCTGCGCCACTACCTTGGCCTGCAGATCACCAGGGACAGAGCCGCTCGCACCATTACACTCTCACAGTCACACATGGTGCAGCAGGTCCTTCAGCGGTTCGGGCTTCAGCACTCCACCGTACAGCGCACACCTCTAGCTGTTGACCACAGACTCACTGGTCCCTTTCCTGACGAGCCGTTTGAGCCTAGTGGTCCCTACGCAGAGCTTGTGGGTTGCCTCATGTACCTGATGACTTGTACTCGCCCGGACCTCGCCTTCCCTCTCAGCATCCTTGCGCGCTTTGTTGCGCCAGGGAGACACCGTCCTGTTCACTGGACGGCAGCTGTGAGGGTGGCGAAGTACCTAGCGACTACATCAGGCGTGGGGCTAGTTCTTGGAGGGCAGCAGTCTGTCGTACTCACTGGTCACTGTGACTCCTCTTACGCTAACGACGCTGAGACTCACAGGTCTACTCAGGGGTACTGTTTCAGTCTGGGTTCTGGAGCTGTTTCCTGGCGTTCCACGCGCTCCTCTTCTGTCTCGACCTCTACAGCTGAGGCTGAGATTTACGCTGGTGCCATGGCGGCACAGGAGTTGCGGTGGTTGACCTTCTTGCTCACTGACCTTGGTGAGCGGCCGAGCTCTGCACCGACCTTGTTTACTGACAACAAGGCGTCGATCCTCCTCTGTCGTGAGCCGCGACTGGAGAGCAGAGTGAAGCACATTCACGTCAGGTACTTTCTTCTGCGAGAGTTGCAGAGGCGTGGACACGCTCGCTTCGAGTTCGTAGAGTCCGAGGCCAACACTGCAGACATCTTCACCAAGGCGCTTCCGCCTTGTGACCACCAGAGGTGTTGTGTGCAGTTAGGCCTTGTTGACACAGGTTCTAGTCATGCGTAGACTTGAGTTTATTGCCTGCTTCGTCTGTACATTTACTATATATACTTGTGATCTCTTGGACTGGCCTTGTGGCCACTGTTGCTTGTGCTCAGAGTGTGTGGTGACGTTGTGATCCACCCTGAGCTTTGTTTTCTTTTGGACTGGTCTTGTGACCGTACTCTTTTTTGTTTTTGCTAGACACCCCTCACTTAGGCTATGGGGGTGTGTCAAATGTTGTAGCCTGTAGTGAGGTTTGTTTTAGGGGGTACAGAAGTTAGGGTTTGTCATATGTACCCCAACCAACATCAATGCAACATTCATTCCTCATTATGACAGTTGGCTCGCTGCAGTTCGCGGCGACGACGTCGAGGCCGGACATCGCCTTCGCCTGCAGCAAGCTGGGGAGCGGCCTCACGGTGAGGAGCGACCAGCACTGGTGCGAGGTCGACCACTGCCTCGCCTACCTCGCTAACACACGTGACACCGCCCTGGAGATCGGCGGTGGACCTGAGTCGCTGGAGCTGGTCGGCTGCGTGGACGCCGACGATGCCGGTGACAAGCAGAACAGGACGAGCATGGGCGGCTACGTGTTTGTCTACGGAGGGGCTGCAGTCTCGTGGTCGAGCCAGCGCATCAAATGCGCGACGCTGTCATCGACCGAGTGGGAGTACGTTGCGGCCACTGAAGCTGGCAAGGAGGGACGCCGCCTTCGCTTCCTTCTTGCAGAGTTCCGGCAGCTGGACGCCGGGAAGCCGACCGTCCTTCGGGTGGACAACAAGTTGGCTATCACAGTCGCCGAGGGCATGGGGTTGACGGACAACCTCAAGCACATGGAGCGGCGACAGGCTTGGCTGCAGCACATGGTGAAGCGCGGGAAGTTCTCGCTGCAGTACATCCCGACCGCTGAGCAGCCGGCCGACTTCCTGACGAAGGCGCTGCACTATCCGGCCTTCAACCGGTGCTCCGTCGCAATCGGCCGGGTGCGCTTGGCCGACGTGGGGGACGGCGACAACGACGTGCAGCAGTAGGTGCCATGCCCTTTTGCATGGTTGGTGCGGTGGACGACGTGCTGTGTGTTGGGTGCACGTCGACAAGCTTTTCTCCGAGGAGTACTATCGTGTGGGCTGGGGGCCCAAGCGTGAACGCGGCAGGGGAGTGTCAACGGGAGTTGTGTGTTGGCCCCGTCCTCGCTTGGGCGGAGCCGACATCGTGGTCGGGTGTGAGGGGAGCAGCCGACCTGCAGCAGTGGGCGAGTTGGTTGACGAGGAGGTCGACCTGCATGGGGACCACTGCACGGGCGCCGACTTCAGGGTGGCGCCCACTTCGGGGAGGTCGACTTGGGAGTCGACCTGTGGAGGACGTCAACTGGGTGACGTCAACTTGGGGAAGCCGACTTCGGTGGTCGGCTGATGGCCTGCTGGTCGACCTGTTGGTGGTCGACTGGACCGGGTGGTCGACGAAGGAGGGGCCGACGTCGACCTCGTCTCAGGACGCCGAGCAGTTGGACGTCGAGTAGCGGGGCATCAACTTCGTGACACCGACTTCGGGTGGCCGACGTGGGTGGTCGGCCGACGACTGTGCTGGTCGACAAGGAGCAGGTCGACCAGGAGTACTGGTCGACGTGGAGCTGGTCGACCAGAAGGGACGTCGACCTGGAGGAGGTCGACCGATGGAGGTGGTTGTCGACTTGGGAGGTCGACGGGCACGTATGGGAGCTGCTGGTCGACGTGGTTGCCCGGTCGACCAGGTTACCTGGGTGACGAAGTGCTGCGGAAGAGTGCGATGGTCGCCCAGGCGAAGTTGGCAAGCCCGACCTCGGTGGTGGTATCTCAAGGTCGACGTGGCCGATCAGAAGCAGTTGTCAGCACGAGGTTGACGTGGTGTGTGCGCTGTGCAGGTGACAAGACTCTGCACGCCAATCATCTGCGCGCACCTGCGAAGCGGGTGCACTGGTGTTCTGCGCAAGCAACGCTGGCACGCCGTCAACCTGCTATGTTGGCACGCCGTCGACCTTGCCTTGCTGGAGCGCGGTCGACCAAGTCGTGCTGGAACGCGGTCGACCAAGCTGCGCTGGCAGTTGGCCGACCTGAATGCTCGCTCTGATGTAGTCTTGCTATGCCAACTTCATTGTACCAGTGTTCTGAAATTTTCCTAGTGGAACTCTTGCCAACTTTCCCCGTGAACTAGCAAGTAGTGTGTGCACAAGGAAAACGACTAAGGACTAACGAACGCAGAGATCACACGAGCACCCGTGCCTAACCCGTAGTCTAGCACCCGTTGTAGCAGTTATCTCCAGATGGTGCGGTGAGCGTGGACGACACCGCGACGTAGTTCAGTCTAGCCGACTTAGCTCATACCGATCGTGTTCGTAGACCGGCAGCCGTGCAGTCACTAGCGTGCGCGTAGGCGACGCCGAGGTGATGGAGGGACGGCTGGAGGATGCGAGGAGACGCCATGAGGCCCAGGAGTATGGGGCGATACCCTGGGCAGTCGTCGAAGTCGCACTCCGCTCCGTGTGGGCGGCGGAGCACCTCCCTTCTCAACCTGCCTCTCCTCGACCGGTTAACAAAGACGGCGGCGTCGACGTGGGCGTCAACGCCGGTGGAGGCCAGGCCGGCAGCAGTGCGGGGGCACGTCAAGGCAGTGAGGTGTGATACACGCCGGTGAAGTCGGAGGTCGACGGAGTGGGCTGTCGCCGATGTCGGCGTCCCAGGTGACGGCAGTTGGGATTGCGCCCAGCTACGGCTACTTCAAGTTCACACCGGACAGGATCTTAGTCACCCCCCCACTGGTCGGTCGACCCGACATTCTCACCTGGAAGGAAGCGATCAAGCCCCAGCTGGAGATGGCCGGGCTGATCGGCTTTGCCCGAGGGACCGTGGCGACGCCGGGGGAGCACCACCCCGACTTGCGGGCGGAGTTTCGCGCCGTGCAGCTGTTGACCTTCACGGTCATCTCGCGGTGCTGCTCGCCGGGTGTGCAGATCGCCTTAAAGTGGTGCCGGGAGTACATCGACGCCGGCCACCGGGCGTGGCACTTCATTGAGTCGACGTACCAGGTCACCGACGACCTGTTCATCGCCAAGCTGGAGGGACAGTTGACGCACCTGCGTATAGGTGACGAGGAGACAGCGACTGACTACTGCAACCGAGCCCGGCGAATTCTCGCCACTATCGGGATGGCCGGCGCGCAGTACTCCACGGCGTCGTACATCACCCATGTCATGCAGGGAATTTCTAGCAGCTATAACCTCCTGAAGCGGCTGTCCTTGGCGCCGAGCACGAGGGCGACGCTCAACGAGGACAACCTGACCTTGTACATCCTGCAGGACGAGGCGATGCAGGAGGCTGAGCGGTCACAGGAACTCTTGGCGCAGGCCAACTTCGTCGCCCCGGCGAAGCAAGTAGGCCGACCAGGACAACGCGAACAGTCTGGTGGCGGCGGGAGCGGTGGCTGGAAGTCGACCAAGGAGGTCGAGAAGAAGTCGACCAAGGACGGCGGTCGAGGAGGAGGAGGCCGACTTCGGGAGTGCTGGATCTGCCACAGCCCCAATCACCTCTCCTTCGAGTGTCCCGACCGCAGTGACTCCGACGACGACGACGACAAGGGCGGCCGCGGGAGGTTGAGCAGTCGTCGTCCTCATCGAGGAGGAAACCGGCCGCGCAAGGAGAAGCAGTCGACCAAGACGTCGGCTTCGGCGAAGGACGCCGACTCCCCTGCTGGCGGCAAGGCACGGGATGACAAGACGGCGTCGTGCTCGCTGGTCGGCGTCGTGGAGCCGACCGTCTCGCTGGTGCCGGAGGCCGGAGAGGACTTCCAGGCGGTGGCGGCAGCTGTGCAAGCAAACCCGGCGGTGGTCCTGCTCGACAGCGGTTGCTCCCACCACCTGATGGGGACGAAGGAAGCCTTCGTCGACCTGCAGCCGAGCAGCGCCATCAGGCATGTGCGCGGCTTCAATGGGGCGCTGCAGGACGTCCAGGGCCGTGGCACCGTCGCCCTACAAGGGGAGGCCGGGCAGCAAGTACTCATCCCCGACATACTATATGTCCCGGGTGTGCGGGCCAACCTGCTGTCGTCCGGCCAGCCGAAGGAGCACGGCGTGAAGCTGCAGGAAGACGGAGAGGGAATGATGCTCGTCTCTGCAGCCGGAGTGGTGCTCGGTCGGGCGACGTACTCTGGGCGTGTCCTCTGCACCGACCTGCGTCCCTGCTCAACGAGGTCGACGTCGCACACGACGGAGGTTCTGGCTCTGCGGGCGATCGTCTCGAAGGTGAAGTCGATGCCGGACCGGATGCATGCGCGGCTTGCACATATCGGCATGGACACCATACGGAGCTCGGCGAAGAACGAGGTCGCCATTGGGCTGGCCCTCAAGTCGGCGACGGACGCCGACACCCCGTGTGTCTCGTGCGTCGGCGGGAAACTGGCGCGGCACACCTTCCCCGACCAAGGCTCCGACGCCGACGACGTGCTGGCCGTCGTACACATCGACCTGTGCGGGCCGTTCCGCGTGGCTGCCAAGGATGGAAGCCTGTACTTCTTGCTGCTGAAGGACCGCAAGACCCGCTACGTGTGGGTGAAGCCGGTCGCCAAGAAGTCAGATGCGTTGCCGGTGTTCGTGCAGTGGCTTGCGGTGGCTGAGCGGCAGACGAAGAAGTCGGTGTTGATGCTGCGCTCTGACCGGGGAGGGGAGTTCCTCGGGAAGCAGTTCACCGACTTCGTGAACGGCAAGGGGATCGTCCACGACCTGACCTGCCCATACACCCCGCAGCAGAACGGCATGGGGGAGCGGGAAATGAGGACGGTGGTGGAGTCGGTGCGGACAATGCTGCTACACATGGGTGTGCAGCACCACTGGTGGCACCTCGCTCTCCGGCAGGCCGTCTGGGTCCGCAACTGCCTTGAGAGGTCGGCGCTGCCGCCGGGGACGACGCCGTACCAGCTGCTGACCAGGAAGAAGCCCGACCTGTCGCTGGCGCGGGTGTGGGGTTGCATGGCGCAGTTCCTTGTCCCCGAGCAGCAGCGTGGTGGGAAGCTGAATCCGACGGCCAGGTGGGGCCTGCACCTTGGCGTGTCGGCGGCGAGCAAGGGTTGGGAGCTCCTCGACGTCGACACCGACCGAGGGGTCACCACGTCGGACGTGGTGTTCTACGAGGAGATGTCGCTGGCCGAATGGAAGACGGAGCATGGGCCGGTGTCCGGCCGCTCGTCGTCCACCCCGCCCTCTGACACCTCGTCGGCGACGCTGCCGCTGCTTGCCGAGGTCGGTAAGCTTGCTACTGAGGACGTCAAAGACGTCCGCCCCCCTACACCTCCCCCTCCAACCCCTGCCCCTCCCCTTGTGGCCTCCGGCGATGAGGGGAGTAGTGGGACGTCGCCCTCGGCCAAGTGCATCACCGGTGGTCGACGTGACGAGCGGCAGGTCGACATGGGTTTGCAGACGACATTGACAGGGGAGGAGCAGGTCGAGAAGCAAGTCGAGGAGCAGCGGCCGACAAAGGAGCAGACAGCCGTGAAGGCGACCAAGGAGCAGTCGGCGACCGGGTCGTCGGCAGGGGAGCCGACCACAGGGGAGAAGTTGGCTGGGACGCCTACCGCAGGGGAGCAGTCGGCTGGGACGCCGGCTGAGGAGCAACAGGATGCCGAGGACAGCGACAATGGAGGGGACGCCGAGGAGGTCCAGCCGGGACCACGGCGTTCAGGCCGACTTCAAAGGCCGCCTAATTTCTTCGTCCCCGCGGCGTTCACCACGGTGTACGATGTGGACGACGACCTGCTGTACGACGACGCCGAGTGAGAAAACTGAAACAAGAATGAATGAACAATGGAAGAAGTGGGTTCAAGTACTAACCCTAATTGGGTTGTACCCCCTATGGGATACCCCACTACAGCCTACACAACAGCATAAGCTATAAAGTTCGGACACACCCCCATAGGCAAAGTGGGGGAGAACAGGGGGTCACAAGACCAGTCAAGCAAAGCAAAATAAAGCAAGCTCAGGGTGGATCACAAAGTCACCACACATTCCAAGCACAAGTTCAAGGCCACAAGGCCAGTTCACATGCAGGATTACATATATATATAAGGCTAGACAATCAAGAGCAGGTATGTATATATGTAACAGTACAAGAAAGGTCAAGAGGTGAGCAAGTGAGGCAAGACAGGAACAAGACCCAGCTGAGTGCAGAAGCGCTGATGATCACAAGGCGCAAGTGCCTTGGTGAAGACATCAGCAGTGTTGGCCTCACAGGCCACGTACGCAAGCCGCAACTGTCCATGCTGCTGTAGCTCACCAGCAAGGAAGTAGCGGAGAGCAATGTGCTTTGTTCTGTGCTCCTGTCGCTGCTCTCGACACAAGGCCAGCATGGCCTTGTTGTCTACGTACAGAACTGGAGGAGAACGAGGCGGCTCTCCGAGGTCAGTCAGCAGGTAGGTGAGCCAGCGAAGATCCTATGCAGCCATGGCCCCGGCGTAGATCTCAGCCTCACAACTGGAGCCGAGAACAGAAGACGAGCGAGTAGCCCGCCACGAGACAGAGCCGGAACCAAGGCTGAAGGTGTAACCCTGTGACGACCGCTGCGTAGCCTGGTCGTCAGCCCAAGAAGCGTCTGCGTGCCCAGTGAGGACCACTGGACTGCGCCCTCCAAGCACTAGCCCCATGCCCGACGTACTGCACAAGTAGCGCAACACCCTCTTCGCTGTAGCCATGTGCTCTGGTCGGTGTCTCCCAGGAGTAACATAGCGTGCAAGAATGCTAAGAGGGTATGCAAGGTCAGGTCGTGTGCAGGTCATCAGGTACATGAGGCAGCCAACAAGCTCTGGATACGGGCCACTCGACTCTACGGACTCATCCGAAGGCAGAGCTGAGAGCGAGTGGCGAGTAGGCAGAGGAGTGGCCTGAGGCGAGGAGTACGTGAAGCCGAAGCGCTGAAGGACCTGCTGCACCATATGTGACTGAGTTAGGGTAATGGTGCGGCATGCTCTGTCCCAGGTGATCTGCAAGCCAAGGTAGCTGCGCAGTTCACCCAGGTCAGTGCACGTGTGTCTCTTCTGCAGCTCCGACTTCACGTAGGCGAGTCCAGCAGTGTCAGCTGTGGCAAAGACCAAGTCGTCAACGTACACGAGGATGTAGAACGGCGGCAGAGAGGTGTCGGTGCGTAGAAACAGCGACGGGTCGGCAGTAGAAGGAGCAAACCCAAGAGCCGCAAGCGTAGTCCTCAGTGTGTCGTGCCACTCACGTGGCGCCTGGCGGAGACCATAGACTGGATGCCGGAGACTCCACTGGGTACCAGGAGGGAACGACCCAGTGAAGCTAGGTGGGCGGCGCAGCCAGATCTCCTCGTGAAGGCTGCCCTGCAGGAAAGCTGTGCTGAAGTCGAGAGAGTGCAGCTCGTAGTCACGGTGAGCAGCTATGTGCAGCAGTACCCGAAGAGTGGTCATCTTCGGGGTGGGAGAGAAGGTCTGAAAGTAGTCAACTCCCTGCCGCTGACTGAAGTCTCGAGCCACGTACCGTGCCTTGAAGACAGGCGGAGAACCCGGCAGCCGCTTCACCCTGAAGATCCACATGCCACTGACGATGTTCGCCCCAGGCGGAGGAATCTCGTAAACGTAGGTGCCTGTGGACTTCCAGGAAGCCATCTTTGTGTCCATAGCTGCCTGCCACTGAGAGGAGTAGGGACCCTCTATCGCCTCCGCGTAAGAGCGCGGAGTCGGGATGTCAAGTGCATCCGGGTCTCCCTCAGGGGTAAGCAGTACGGACACGAGATGAGGTGAAGCAGCTTCCAGACACTGGAACTCCTCCTGCCTGTCCTCAAGGACGTCCGTGCCAAGGGCACACTCACCCCCGACGGACGGAGGACAGACAGACTCAGACTCAGCGACAAGACTAGCAGCGTAGTCTAGGCGACAGCGAGCAGCAAAGTCGACGAGCTCAGCAACTAGGGCAGACGCAGCAGTGGACTCGAAAGAAGGGTCAGTGACGAAAGTAGCAAGGAGACGCGTGACAGTAGGACTGGCAGCACGAAGAGAGTCCGACTCCGGGTCGGCAAGAGCAAGAAGAGAGGACTCAGGAGGAGAAGGCAAAGGGGCACGCAGAGGAGCAGTGGACGGACGCAGAGACATCCTGTGCGTGCTAGGGACAGGAGGAGGACGCTGACGCGAACCACGACCACTAGTGCAAGCAGCACGGACAGGCGACGCAGGGCGAGACACAGGCTCACGACGCTTAGCAAGACCTTTTGTATGACCAGTGTAGGGAGAAGGAGTAGGCAGTGGGGAGGCCGGCTGTAACTGTAACTGCGACGGGACAGGCTGTGGACACTCTAAGGGAGGAGGAGGACCAGTAGAAGGCGAAAGACCAAGAACCTGCTGCAGGAGTGGAACGAAGTACAGTCGAGGCCGCGCGGCGACGCCAGACACAGCAGGGACAGCACCAGTACCCCCAGCAGGAGCACCCGCTCCAGCAGCACCTCCAGCAGCTCCAGAACCTCCAGCAACACCAGGAGTACCCCAAGCAGGATCGCCAGCAGTAGTCTCAACGCCAACACCCTCAGCAGCACCAGCTCCAGTCGAACCCGCAGGCCCAGCAGCTCCAGTACTAACAGTACGAGCACCTCCGGGACCCGCGACAGCAGCACCCTCAGTAGCCGAAGAACCTCCAGCTCCAGCACCACGGCTCCAGCGCCGGGCAAACCACTCGTGCAGCTCCTGTGGAGAGAGTGGCTCCTGCAGAGACGAAGCACCCGGAGAACCTCCAGGCGTAGCACCTCCAAGCTCAGCACCCCCAGGCTCAGCACCCCCAGGTGTAGCACTCCTAGGCAAAGCACCCCCAGGCGTAGCACCCCCAGGCACAGCACCCCCAGCGGCAGCACCAGCACCAGCAGCACCTCCAGCTCCAGCACCTCCAGCAGCACCAGGAGCACCCCCAGCAGGCGCGTCTCCAGGACCGACAGCAGTAGCCTCCGCGCCAACACCCGCAGCAGCTCCAGCTCCAGAAGTACCCGCAGGCCCAGCAGCTCCAGGACTCCCAGTACTAGCACCTCCGGGACCCGCGGCACCAGGACCCTCAGCAGCAGTAGAACCTCCAGTACCCGTAGCACCTCCAGCTCCAGCAGCTCGCCTCCAGCGCCGGGCAAACCACTCACGCAGCTCCTGTGGAGAGAGTGGCTCCCGGCGAGACGAAGCACCCGGAGTACCGCCAGGCACAGCACCGCCAGACGCCACATGAGCAGGCCCAGCTCCCTCAGGCTCCGCACCCCCAGGCTCAGCACCTCCAAGCGTAGCACCCACACGCTCAGCACCCCCAGAGTCAGCACCCTCAGGCTCAGCACCCTCAGCAGCACCAGAGTCACCAGCGACCTCGACAAGCTCAAGAGCGTCTACCTGGGACACACCTGAAGGGGCAGGACCCTGAGGGGGGAGGGGGTCTACCGGGGGGGGACCTGGCACAAGGAAGAGTGGTGGCGGGGGGAGGGACGGAGTGCGGTAGGGGAAGAGACGGTAGTAGGGGACCGACTCGTCGAACGTGACGTCCTGGGAGGACAGAACACGGCGAGAGGTGGGGTGGTAGAACTGCCACCCTGGCGCGTCAGGGGGGAAACCCAGGAAGACGCAAGGAGCAGCACGAGGGGACAGCTGGTCCGCAGACAAGTTGCGGACAAACGCCCGAGAACCCCAGACACGGAACGCAGACGCATCGCCAACCTTCCCCGTCTACAGCAAAGCAGGGGAGGTCTCCGACATGGAGACCCTTGGCTGAAGGTTGATCTGATGCGCCGCGTACCGGACCGCAAACGGCCACAGGAAATGGGGGGCAGCCGAATGCATCATGGACGTACGAGCGACGTCCATGACCATGCCAATGCGGCGCTCAGCAATCCCATTTTGCTGTGGAGAGTCCGGAAGCGTGAAGGTCTGGCGGATGCCTCGTGCACGACAGTAGGCTCGCAGAAGGCCAGAGGAAAACTCTCCGCCTCTGTCAGAGTGCAGACGCAGAACAGGAAATTCCGAGCCGAAGCTCCGCCTGAGCTGGAGACGAGCTGCGCGGATCCAGTCGATCAACACCTCAGTGACATCACCCTTGCTGCGCAAGGGGAAGACTGTGGTGTAACGCGAGTAGTCGTCAACCACCAGCAGGAAGTAGCGCTCGTGACCCTGTCCACGGACGCGGGCCGGGCCCCACACGTCCATGTGAAGCGTCTGCTGTGGGGCCTCTGTCGGAGGAAACTGGGAGGAGTGAGGGGCAGCCCGCTGCCGCCCCTCGACACATGGGACGCAGGTAGGGCCAGGCCCCGGAGGAAGGGGAGGGAGGGACCGGGGAAGACCAGAGACAAGGACACGGGGGGCCATGCTTCGGAGACGAAGCAGGGAGGGGTGACCAAGGCGGTGGTGCCAGAGGAGAGTCTCGTGAGACAGGAGGCGACACGAGCAGGGGGCAGACTCAGGACCAGACCTGGACGCTGCAGCAAACACCTGACCAGACGCAGTGGCTGGAGGGGACGCAGTGGTCAGTGTGTACAGGCTCGACCCCGGCCGACGAGTAAACGTGGCCAAGTGTCGGCCTGTCCGAGCGTCCGTGCAGTGGGTCACCCGCTGGCTCGCAGGAGTGAACTGGTGAACCCCCGCATCCTGTAGGTCAGCACCACTCACCAAGTTATAAAGTTATAAAGTTCAGACACCGAGGAGGATGAGGAGTTTCCGGAGTCGACCCCGACATGCTAGCCGACCCCGAGCACCGTTTGGACATCTCGACGATGACAGTGAAAGAGGCATTGGCAAGCTGGAAGGGCCCAGAGGTGAAGGCCGCCATGGAGGAGGAGATTCGCAGCCTCATCAACATGTGCACTTGGGAGCTGGTCGAACGCCCGCCGGGGGTGAATGTCATGAAGGACCGGTGGGTGTTGACGACGAAGTACCACGTCGACGACACCGTCGAGCGCGAGAAGGCGAGGTTGGTTGTGAAGGGCTTCACACAGGTGTACGGCGCCGACTACGACGAGACGTTCGCGCCGGTGGGCAGCTACGTCACGCTGAGGATCTTCCTCAGCATCGTCGCCGTCCTCGACCTTAACCTGATGCGGCTCGACATGAAGAACGCCTTCCTGCAGAGCAAGCTCGATCGGGTGCTGTACATATCCCAGCCGGACTACTTCAACGACGGAACCGGCCGGGTGTGCAAGCTGCTCAAGAGCCTCTACGGGCTGAAGCAGTCGCCGCTGTTGTGGTACTTGGCGCTCAACGATGTGCTGGTCGGCGTCGGGTGGAAGAAGAGCCAAGTCGACGAGGCTCTCTACTTCAAGGTCGGTGAGGGTGGAGTGGCCTGCTGGGTGCTGGTCTACGTCGACGACCTGCTTGCCGCCAGCAGCAGCGCCGCGATGCTGAAGGAGCTGAAGGAGCTGCTGGAAGCCGGCTTTGAGCTGCGCAAGATCTCACCGGTGCAGAAGTACCTCGGGCTGGAGATCGTGCGCGACAGGTCGGCGGGGAAGCTGTGGCTGCACCAGCAGGGCTACGCCGACAAGCTGCGTAGACGCTTCATCAACGAGGAGCAGACCGGGCGCACCCCGAAGACGCCGGTCTCGGTAGCGCCTACGCCGAGCTCACCTTCGACGATGAGGAGGCGCACGAACGGCAGAAGGAGGAGTACCGGCAGAAGGTTGGTTCGCTGCAGTTCGCGGCGACGACGACGAGGCCGGACATTGCCTTCGCCTGCAGCAAGCTGGGGAGCGGCCTCACGGTGAGGAGCGACCAGCACTGGTGCGAGGTCGACCGCTTCCTCGCCTACCTCGCCAACACACGTGACACCGCCCTGGAGTTCGGCGGTGGACCTGAGTCGCTGGAGCTGGTCGGCTGCGTGGACGCCGACGACGCCGATGACAAGCAGAACAGGACGAGCACGTGCGGCTATGTGTTCGTCTACGTAGGGGCTGCAGTCTCCTGGTCGAGCCAGCGCATCAAGTGCGTGACGCTGTCATCGACCGAGTCGGAGTACGTTGCGGCCACTGAAGCTGGCAAGGAGGGACGCCACCTTTGCTTCCTTCTTGCAGAGTTCCGGCAGCTGGACGCCGGGAAGCCGACCGTCCTTCGGGTGGACAACAAGTCGGCTATCACAGTCGCCGAGGGCATGGGGTTGACGGGCAACCTCAAGCACATGGAGCGGCGACAGGCTTGGCTGCAGCACATGGTGAAGCGCGGGAAGTTCTCGCTGCAGTACCTCCCGACCGCTGAGCAGCCGGCCGACTTCCTGACAAAGGCGCTGCACTATCCGGCCTTCAACCGGTGCTCCGTCGCAATCGGCCGGGTGCGCTTGGCCGACGTGGGGGACGGCGACAACGACGTGCAGCAGTAGGTGCCATGCCCTTTTGCATGGTTGGTGCGGTGGACGACGTGCTGTGTGTTGGGTGCACGTCGACAAGCTTTTCTCCGAGGAGTACTATCGTGTGGGCTGGGGGCCCAAGCGTGAACGCGGCAGGGGAGTGTCAACGGGAGTTGTGTGTTGGCCCCGTCCTCGCTTGGGCGGAGCCGACATCGTGGTCGGGTGTGAGGGGAGCAGCCGACCTGCAGCAGTGGGCGAGTTGGTTGACGAGGAGGTCGACCTGCACGGGGACCACTGCACGGGCGCCGACTTCAGGGTGGCACCCACTTCGGGGAGGTCGACTTGGGAGTCGACCTGTGGAGGACGTCAACTGGGTGACGTCAACTTGGGGAAGCCGACTTCGGTGGTCGGCTGATGGCCTGCTGGTCGACCTGTTGGTGGTCGACTGGACCGGGTGGTCGACGAAGGAGGGGCCGACGTCGACCTCGTCTCAGGACGCCGAGCAGTTGGACGTCGAGTAGCGGGGCATCAACTTCGTGACACCGACTTCGGGTGGCCGACGTGGGTGGTCGGCCGACGACTGTGCTGGTCGACGAGGAGCAGGTCGACCAGGAGTACTGGTCGACGTGGAGCTGGTCGACCAGAAGGGACGTCGACCTGGAGGAGGTCGACCGATGGAGGTGGTTGTCGACTTGGGAGGTCGACGGGCACGTACGGGAGCTGCTGGTCGACGTGGTTGCCCGGTCGACCAGGTTACCTGGGTGACGAAGTGCTGCGGAAGAGTGCGATGGTCGCCCAGGCGAAGTTGGCAAGCCCGACCTCGGTGGTGGTATCTCAAGGTCGACGTGGCCGATCAGAAGCAGTTGTCAGCACGAGGTTGACGTGGTGTGTGCGCTGTGCAGGTGACAAGACTCTGCACGCCAATCATCTACGCGCACCTGCGAAGCGGGTGCACTGCTGTTCTGCGCAAGCAACGCTGGCACGCCGTCAACCTGCTATGTTGGCACGCCGTCGACCTTGCCTTGTTGGAGCGCGGTCGGCCAAGTCGTGCTGGAACGCGGTCGACCAAGCTGCGCTGGCAGTTGGCCGACCTGAATGCTTGCTCTGATGTAGTCTTGCTATGCCAACTTCATTGTACCAGTGTTATGAAATTTTCCTAGTGGAACTCTTGCCAACTTTCCCCGTGAACTAGCAAGTAGTGTGTGTACAAGGAAAACGACTAAGGACTAACGTGTCAGAACATTGTAGCTTATGCATTTGTGTTGGCTGTAGTGGGGTAGCCCATAAGGGGTACAACCCAATTAGGGTTAGTACTTGTACCCACTTTGATCTCAATGCATTCATTCTCGTTCTAATTCTCACATGGTATAGAGCAGGTTCCCTCGTGGGAACTGTTCCTAGGGCCCACCGATTTGATATTTTTTTTCCTGCCCGGAGCGCGCTCAGTCCCTGCCCGAGTCGCGCTCCGTAGGTCTCTCCTCTCACGGTCCCTAGTGGACCCGTCGCGCCGCTCTCACGGCCCCTCACGACCCCTTAGCGGCCCCTTGCGGCCCCGTCGCGCTGCCCTAGCGGCCGCGTCGCGCCGCCCTAACGGCCGCGTCGCGCCGCCCTCGCCGCCCTCACGGCCCCTTAGCGGCCCCTCGCGGCTCCGATCCGCCGCCCTTGCGACCCCGATCTGCCGCCCTTCGCGGCCCGTCGCCGCTCTCCACCTGCGGCACCTCGCCGCCCTTTCACTAGCGGCCCCGTCGCCGCCCTTGCACGGCCCCGACGCCGCCCTTCCAGCGGCCCCGACGTCGCCCTTCCCGCGGCTCTGTCGCCGCCCTCTTCAGCGGCCCCGTCGCCACCCTTGCAGCGGCCCCGTCGCCGCCCTTCTCAGCAGCCCCGCCGCCTCCTTTCAGCGGCCCCGCCGCCGCCCCTGAAGCAGCCTCGTCGCCGCCCATTCAACGGCCCGGCCGCCTCCTTTCAGCGGCCCTGCCACCGCCCCTGAAGCGGCCTCGTCGCCGCCCTCTCAACGGCCCCGCCGCCGCCCTTTCAGCGGCCCCGCCACCTCCTCTCAGCAGCCCCGGACGCCGCCCTCTCAACGGCCCTCCCGCCGCCTCCTTTGCGGCCCCGCCGGACCGCCCAGCGGCTGAGCCGCCCAGCAGCAAAGCCGCCGAGCCGCCGCACCGCCCAGCAGCCGAGCCGCCCAGCCGCTGAGCCGCCCAGCACCCGAGCCACCCAGCCGCCGAGCCGCCTAGCCGAGTCACCGAGCAGCCAAGCCGCCGAGCAGCCGAGCCGCCAAGCCGCCCAGCAGCCAAGCCGCCGAGCCGCCCAGCTGCTGAGCCGCCGAGTCGCCCTGCAGCCGAGCCGCCCGAGCAGCCTTGTCTGGTAAGAGCAGCGCCGCTGTCACTGCACTGCCCTCACCCTACTGTTCGTGTTGCTAGTCTACTGCTGTCATGGCTACCCCTAGTGTCCTCGCTTTTGACGCTGAGGGTCGGGCCATTGACTTTGACGTCTGGATAGATGATCTGCAGCTTTTCCTACAGTGCGATAGGGCAGACGGTCTCTCTCTCTTTGACCTCACCTCTGGTGCCTCTCCTGCCCCTGCTGCTGATGCTGACGCCACTGTTCGCTCTCAGTGGGCCATGCGCGACGCTGCTGCACGTCTTGCTATGCGTCGCCACCTGCCTACCTCTGAGCGTGCGCACTTTAGCCAGTACAAGAGTGCTCAGACCTTGTACGACGCGGTAGTTGCACGCTACTCCTCCCCTGCTACTGCTGCACTGAGCTGCCTCATGCTACCGTACCTCTTCCCTGACCTTGCTGCCTTTCCCACAGTCACTGACCTCATTACGCACCTCTGCAATAGTGACACTTGCTACCGCGCTGCGCTTCCTGCTCAGTTCTGCGCCAAGAACCCCCCCCCCCATGTACATCACCCTCTACTACATAGTCGCCCGTCTCCCTGACTCCCTCCGTGTAGTCAGGGACCACTTTCTCTCTGTTTGCCCCACCACTCTCACCGTTGACCTCCTCGAAAGGCCCTCCTAGCAGCAAAGAAGAGCATAGTCGCTGTAGGAGCCTCTCGTGGTGACCCCCGCACCTCCGTCTTTGAGGGGTGTTCTCCCTCCCCCCTCTTGCTCTCTGTTGCTTCTACTGCTGCGGCCGACCTCGTTGGTTTCGAGTCGGTCGGCGCGGCGTCTGCCCCCTCGGGGAAGCGCCGCACAGGCAAGGGCAAGGGAGGCAAGGGCGCTGGAGGAGCTGGTGGGGGCGGTGGAGGCGGCGGTGGAGGCGGCGGAGGGGGTGGGGGTGGTAGTGGGAGTGGTGGCGGGGGTGGAGGTGCCGGTGGCGGCAGTGGAGGCGGAGGAGGCGGCGGTGGTGGCGGAGGGAGCGGAGGCGGCGGTGGTGGCGGAGGCGGCGGAGGTGGCGGAGGCGGCGGAGGTGGCGGTGGAGCGGGTCGCGGCTCTGCACAGAGGAGTGGCTCCGGTGGTGGTCCGCGCCAGCAGCAGCAGCACGGACGTGAGACCCTGTCCCCTTAGCAGCTTCGTGAGTGGTACGCTGGGCGTCAGCGGGGTGGGGTTACTGGCCCGTGCACCTACGTCCTGCGCACCGGCGACCACGCAGGTGAGCAGTGCGGGGGTGCGCACTCCACCCAGCGCTGCTTTGGCCGCCTGACGGACGCTTGGCGTCACCAGTTCCCTGAGGCCACGGAGATCCCTCGCTGGGGCGAGCTGTCTAGGGCGGGAGTAGCTATCTTTGACCTTGACTTTGATGCTATTCTTGCTGCCATGTATGCTGTGACTATTAGTGATGAGGGTGAATGTTACCGGTGCTTTCCGCCCGACCCACGCATTGAGACTGCTGCTCTAGGTACTGGTGAGGCTGCTGCTCTTGGCGCGAGCGAGGCTGATGCTCTAGGTGCTAGTGCGTCTGCTTCCTCAGGTACTGGTGAGTCTGCTCTCTCAGGTACTGCGTCGGCTTCGGCCTCCCTCACCTTCACCCTTGACTCGGGGGCTTCTCGCTCCTTCTTTCGAGACCGCACCACACTCACGCCGTTTAGTCGGCCAGTTGCAGTCTCTCTGGCGGACCCCTCTGGGGGTCCTGTCCTTGCTCACTTCTCCACTGTCCTCCCGTGTCCGGCGGCTCCCTCTGGCACCCTGTCTGGTCTTTACCTCCCCTCGTTCTCTACAAACTTGGTGAGTGGTGCTGACCTACAGGATGGGGGAGTTCACCAGTTCACTCCTGCGAGCCAGCGGGTGACGCACTGTACTCAGGCCGACACTTGGCGACATTTACATGTCAGCCGGGGTCGAGCCTGTACACACTCACCACTGCGTCTCCTCCTGTCACTGAGTCTGGTCGGGTAGCTGCGTCGGGTCAGGTGTTTGCTGCAGCGTCCAGGTCTGGTCCTGAGTCTGCCCCCTGCTCGTGTCGTCTCCTGTCTCATGAGACTCTCCTTTGGCACCACCGCCTTGGTCACCCTTCCCTATCTCGTCTCCGAGGCATGGCGTCCCGTGTCCTTGTCTCTGGTCTTCCCCGGTCCCTCCCTCCCCTTCCCCCAGGGCCTGCCCCTCCCTGCGTCCCCTGCGTCGAGGGGCGCCAACGTGCTGCCCCTCACTCCTCCCAGTTTCCTCCGACAGAGGCTCTGCTGCAGACGCTTCACATGGACGTGTGGGGCCCAGCCCGCGTCTGTGGACAGGGTCACGAGCGCTACTTCCTCCTGGTGGTTGACGACTACTCGCGTTACACCACAGTCTTCCCCTTGCGCAGCAAGGGTGATGTCACTGAGGTGTTGATCGTCTGGATCCGCGCAGCTCGTCTCCAGCTTTGGCGGAGCTTCGGCTCGGACTTTCCTGTTCTGCGTCTTCACTCTGACAGAGGCGGAGAGTTCTCCTCTGGCCTCCTGCGAGCCTAGTGTCGTGCACGAGGCATCCGCAAGACCTTCACGCTTCCGGACTCTCCACAGCAAAATGGGATTGCTGAGCGCCGCATTGGCATGGTCATGGACGTCGCTCGTACGTCCATGATGCATGCGGCTGCCCCCCATTTTCTGTGGTCGTTTGCGAATCGGTACGCAGCGCATCAGATCAACATTCAGCCCAGGGTCTCCATGCCGGAGACCTCCCCAGCCTTGCTGTGGACGGGGAAGGTTGGCGATGCGTCTGTGTTCCGTGTCTGGGGATCTCGGGCGTTTGTCCGCGACTTGTCTACGGACAAGCTGTCCCCTCGTGCTGCTCCTTGCGTCTTCCTGGGTTTCCCCCCTAACGCGCCAGGGTGGCAGTTCTACCACCCCACCTCTCGCCGTGTTCTGTCCTCCCAGGACGTCACGTTTGACGAGTCGGTCCCCTACTACCGCCTCTTCCCCTACCGCACTCCGTCCCTTCCCCCGCCACCGCTCTTCCTTGTGCCAGGTCCCCCCCCGGTAGACCCCCTCCCCCCTCAGGGTCCTGCCCCTTCAGGTGTGTCTGAGGTAGACGCAATCGAGCCTGTCGAGGTTGCTGGTGACTCTGGTGCATCTAAGGGTGCTGAGCCTGGGGGTGCTGACTCTGGGGGTGCTGAGCCTGAGGGTAGTGCTACTGGGGGTGCTGAGCCTGGGGGTGCGGAGCCTGGGGGTGCTGAGCCTGGGGGTGCGGAGCCTGGGGGTGCTGAGCCTGGGGGTGCGGAGCCTGGGGGTGCTGAGCCTGGGGGTGCTACGCCTGGGGGTGCGGAGCATGGGGGTGCGGAGCCTGCGGGAGCTAGGCGTGCTCGTGTCGCGTCTGGCGGTACTGTGCCTGGAGGTTCTCCGGGTGCTTCGTCTCTGCGGGAGCCACTCTCTCCACAGGAGCTGCGCGAGTGGTTTGCCCGGCGCTGGAGGCGTGCTGCTGGAGCTGGAGGTTCTTCGACTACTGAGGGTGCTGCTGTCGCGGGTCCTGGAGGTGCTCGTACTGGGAGTATCGGAGCTGTTGGGCCTGCGGGTACGACTGGAGCTGGAGCTACTGAGGGTGTTGGCGCTGAGGCTACTGCTGGCAGTCCTACTTGGGGTGCTACTGGTGCTGCTGGAGGTCCTGGAGCTACTGGAGCTGCTGGGGGTACTGTAGCTGGAGGTGCTGCTGGCGTGGGTGCTCCTGCTGGGGGTACTGGTGCTGTCCCTGCTGTGTCTGGAGTCGCCGCGCGGCCTCGACCGTTCTTCGTTCCTCTCCTTCAGCAGGTTATTGGTCTTCCGCCTTCTACTGGTCCTCCTCCTCCCTTAGAGTGTCCACAGCATGTCCCGTCACAGTTACAGTTACAACCGACCTCTCCCTTGCCTGCTCCTTCTCCCTACACTGGTCCTACTGGAGGTCTTGCTGAGCGTCGTGAGCCTGCGTCTCGCCCCGCGTTGCCTGTCCGTCTTGCTCGCACTAGTGGTCGTGGTTCGCGTCCGCGTCCTCCTCCTGTCCCTAGCACGCACCGGATGTCTCTGCCTTCGTCCACTTCTCCTCTGCGTGCCCCTTTGCCTTCTCCTCCTGAGTCCTGTCTTCCTGCTCTTTCCGACCCGGCGGGAAGGGCAGGCACTCGCCAGGCGAGCAGGGCCGGTGCTCGGCGGGCGGCGGCAGGGTAGGCGCATGACGGCGGCGACGGCGGGGCCGCAGCAACGGCTGCAGAGTAGGGCCGCGTCAGTTGCTGGGCTGGGGCTACGAGAGCGGGAAGGTAGGGCCGCGGCAGCTATTGTTGGGCGGGGCCGTGTCGGCGGCAGGGCAGGGTTAGGTGGGGCCACGTCGGCGGCAGGGTGGGGCCGCGACAGCGGCAGGGCGGGGCCGCGTCGGCGGCAGGGCGGGGCCGCGACCGCGACCTGTCGGGGCCGCGTCAGCGGTAGGGCGGGGCCGCAACCGCGACCTGGCGGGGCCACGTCGGTGGCAGGGCGGGGCCGCGTCGGTGGCAGGGCGGGGCCGCGTCAGTGGCAGGGCGAGGCCGCGTCGGCGGCAGGGTGGGGCCGCGTCGGCGGCAGGGCGGGGCCGCGACCGCGGCAGGGCGGGGCCGCGTAGGCGTCAAGGCAGGGGCCGCGACAGCGACCTGGCGGGGCCACGTCGGCGGCAGGGCGGGGCCGCGTCACCGGCACGGCGGGGCCGCGACAGCAGCCTGGCGGGGCCGCATCGGCTGCAGGGCGGTGCGGCGCTCTGGCCTGACGGGCCTGCAGGGGCGGCTCGCGGGCCTGACGGACTTGCAGAGGCGGCGCGCGGGCCTTACGGGCCTACAGGGGCGGCGCGCGGGCCTTATGGGCTTACAGGGGCGGCGCGCTAGCCTTACGGGTCTACAGGGCGTTGCGCGCGTAGCTAGGGCAACAGTAGGCAGCGCGAGAGCTGCAGGACGGCGCGCGCAGCGCAGCACGTCACAAGGCAAGGCAGGGGAAGGCGCGCGCAGGACAACACGTGGGGTAGCGCGGTAACCGCAACGGTAGGTGGGCCCGGAAAAAGAAAGACGGTCCTACGGACCTAGTGCTCTGAAACCATGTTAGAATCTAGAAGCAGGAATCAATTGACTAGATCAGGGTTTGGTACAAATATGAAACCCTAATGGGGTTGTACCCCATATTGACTACCCCACTACAGCCTACACGTATATAGCATGCATATAATTTGACAAACGGTGCTGACTGTGGTGCTACAGTGGTTTACGCGCTGAGCAGGGACGCGAAGTAAGGAAAAGGATTTTTCCTTACACTACCCCCCCCCCCCCCCCCCCCCCCCCTAAGGAGGTCCTTACGAAAGCGCGTGTACATCCCTGAAATTTCGGCTGCGCAGATACTCTGTGAGGACAGGGTGGTTTTCGATTCTGTCCAGGGGAACTCAGCTGTCTTCGGTGGGTGTACGGTCTTTCCAGCGGATCAGGAACTTGATCCTTCGGGCTCCTTGTGGGTCACGAACTCAGTGGCTCAGAATTTTCTCGGGTGTGATGATTGCTTTGGTCGGCGGTCGTGTCATGCTGGCTGGGCGATTTCGTGGCAGTTGGCTTGTGGACGGTATGTAGGGGCGAAGTACGCTGACGTGGAAGGACGGGCTGACGTACCAGGTGGTTGGGTCGTCGCACGTGGCTCGAATGAGTTGTTCCATGGTCTGATTTGTCCTCTCTGTCTGTCCGTCGGTCTCGGGGTGGTACGAAGAACTGAACTGTAGTCGTGTGCCGAACTGCTGCCATAGGTTCCGCCAGAAGTTGCTGGTGAATTTTGTATCTCGGTCGCTAATGATCGCTGCAGGTATCCCGTGCAGTCGAACGACGGTGGAGATGAAGAGGCGTGCTGTTTCTTCGGCTGTGATTGATATTTTGTAGGCTGCAAAGTGTGCCATTTTCGTTAGTCGATCGACGACGACCAGGATCGCATCGTTCCCACTCGCCCCGGCTGGTAACCCTGTGACAAAATCCATCGTCACCTGCTGCCAAGCACGCTCTGGGGGTGGTATCGGCTGTAATTGTCCTGCCAGCCGCTTCCGTGATGATTTCATGAGCTGGCAAGTGGGACATGATGCCATGTGTCGCTGTACGTCGGTCAACATTTCGGGCCAGTAATAATACTGCTGCAGCTGCTGCCGTGCTTTCTCTACCCCAAAATGCCCTGAGGTAACTCCGTCTTGTGCCTCCTGTAGCAATAAGTCCCGTAACAGTGTGTACCCTGGTATCCAGATGCGGTGGATCCCGGCTTTTACGTAATAGACTCCCTTTGCTGCTGCGAACTGCTGCAAATTTCCTCCTGTGAAGAATGGGTCCGTTTGGTACCCATGGGTAAATAGGCCTGTCAGTAGTGGACTGGTATGGGCGAGTAGTATTGCGTGGATCTAGGTGTCAAACAATATATATTGTTGTAGTTGTTTAGGCTACAGTGGGTTAGCCTATAGGGGGTACACACTTCTAGGTTTCCATATTTGTACTCATTTCATTCTTAGTCATTTCATTCCTTGTTCAGCATGGTATAGAGCAGGTCCTTCCTAGGACCGTTTTTCCTAAGGGCCCACCACTACCTACCTGCCTATCTGCCTACCTGCCCTAGGGCGCCTCGACGTTCATGCCTCTAGAGGCCCTGTAGGCCCCGCGCTGTTGCACCTAGAGGCCCCGAATCGGCCCCGCGCCTAACCCTAACGGCCCGCGTCGGCCCCGAGCTCGTCCCCTAGAGGCCCGCGCTGGCCCCGCGCCTACCCTAGAGGCCCGCGTCGGCCCCGAGCCTACCCCTAGAGGCCCGCGACGGCCCCGTCCTTACCCCTAGAGGCCCGCGACGGCCCCGTCCTTACCCCTAGAGGCCCGCGACGGCCCCGATCCTACCCCTAGAGGCCCGCGTCGGCCCCCGATCCTACCCCTAGAGGCCCGCGTCGGCCCCCGTCCCTACTCCTAGAGGCCCGCGTCGGCCCCGTCCCTACCCCTAACAGCCCGCGTCGGCCCCGTCCCTACCCCTTACAGCCCGCGTCGGCCCCGTCCCCAACCCCACCCGCTCCCCGCGCTCCCCTTAGCCGCCTCGAACGGCCCCACCTAGACCGCGCCGCCCGCACCGAACAGCCCGGCCCTAACGGAACCGAGCCGCCCGAACCGAGCCGCCCGACCCGAGCCGCCCGAACCGAGCCGCGCCGCCCTACCTATACCGAGCCGCGCCGCCCTACCTGTACCGAGCCGCGCCGCCCTACCTACCTACTGCTCCTGCTACTTTTACAACTGCTACTACCATGGCTAGCCCTCCAGTGCTAGCCTTTGATGCTGAGGGGCGCCCAGTGAAGTTCGACACCTGGCTTGATGACCTACACCTCTTCCTACAGCTCACTGCCAAGGAAGACATCTCGCTGTACGATCACGCCCTAGGCCACGCTACTGCTCCTGCTGCTACTGCCGACAGCACTGCTCACTCACAGTGGCAGACTCGTGACGCCCATGCTCGCTTCGCTATCCGCAACTCTCTGCCGATAGATGAGCGCGAGCACTTTGGGCAGCACAAGACTGCACAGGCACTGTACACTGCTGTCGTTGCCCGCTACTCCTCACCGGCCTCTGCTGCTCTAGGCCGTCTCTCTCTTCCCTACCTGTTCCCCGACTTAGCTTCCTTTCACACTGTCGCTGACCTCATTACCCACCTCCGCACTAGTGAGGCTCGCTTCCGCGCCGCTATGCCTGATGAGTTCCTAGCCACGAACCCACCCCCGCTCTGGATCACTCTCTACCACCTAGTCACGCGCCTCCCTGACTCGCTGCGCTCAGTAAGGGACCACTTCCTCGCTCGCTGCCCCACCGAGCTCACCATTGCCCTCCTCGAGAAGGAACTCCTTGCAGCCGAGACTAGCATAGTCGTTGTAGGTGCCTCTCGCGGTGACCCCCGCACCCCGTTCTTTGAGGGGTGTTCTCCCTCCCCCCTTCTTCCCTCTGTCGCCTCTGCTGCTGCTGTCGACCTCCTTGGTGCTGAGAAGGTCGGGACTGCGTCTGCTTCGGGCGGACGCCGCAGCGGCAAGGGCAAGGGGGGCAAGAGCGGTGGTGGTGACAGCGGGGGTGGCGGTGGTGGGGGAGGTGGTGGCGGGGGGGGTGGCGCGGGTGGGGGAGGTGGCAGCGGTGGTGGGGGTGGCGGCAGCGGCGGGGGAGGTGGCCGGGGCGGAGGAGGTAGTGGGGGTGGCGGTGGACGAGGCAGCGGCAGGGGTTGGGGTGGTCGAGGAGGTGGTGGCGGGAGTGGTGGGCGTGGCGGCACTGGCGGTGGCCAGGGACAGCAGCACACTCCCTCGCCCCAGGAGGTCCGTGAGTGGTACTCTCAGCACGGGGGGGGGGGGGGGGGGGGGGGTGGCCTTAGCTGCACGTACGTCATTCGCACTGGTGACCGCACTGGCCAGCCGTGTGGGGGACTGCACGCCACACAGCGTTGCTTCGCTCGTCTGAGCGACGCTTGGCGTGTTCAGTTCCCTCAGGCCACTGAGCTGCCCCGCTGGCTTGATCTCCTGTAGAAGGGGATTGATATCTATGCTCTAGATTTTGATGCTATTCTCACTGCCATGTATGTGATGTCTACTAGTGGAGAGGGTTCTGAGTACCTGAGTGTCCCGCCCGACCCGGGCATTAGGACGAGTGCGTTTGCTACTCCAGGTACCCACGTGTCTGCTACCCCAGGTGCTGGTGAGGCTGCTGCTCTAGGTGCGTGCGTGTCTGCCCCCCCTGGTACTGTGTCGACTGCAGCACTGCACACCTTCACGATGGATTCAGGTGCCTCTCGCTGTTTCTTTCGTGACCGCACTGCCCTTGATCCCCTTGCTCGGCCAGTTGCTGTCTCCCTTGCTGACCCCTCTGGGGGTCCGGTCATTGCGACCTCCTCCACTGTCCTTCCCTGCCCTGCGGTCCCGTCGGGCACATTGTCAGATCTCCACCTCCCCTCGTTCTCCACGAACTTGGTGGCAGGTTCTGCTCTCCAGGACGGGGGTGTTCACCAGTTCACCCCTGCCTATGAGCGTGTGACACACTGCACGTGTGCTCGTACGGGCCGCCACTTGGCTACCTTCACCCGGCAGCCGGGGTCGGACCTGTACACACTGACTACTGCCTCCCCTCAGGTCGCTGCGTCTGCGTCTGCGTTTGCGTCCGCGTCAGGTCAGCTGTCTGCCCCCTGCTCGTGTCGCTCTCTAGCGCACGAGACTGTCCTCTGGCACCACCGACTTGGCCACCCGTCTGTGCAGCGCCTTCGTGCCATGCACTCCCGGTACCTTGTCTCTGGTCTTCCCAGGGTTCTCCCTCCTCTCCCACCCTCGCCTGCTCCTCCCTGCCTTCCCTGTGTCGAGGGGCGGCAGCGCGACGCTCCTCACTCCTCCTCGTTTCCCCCGACGACTGCTCCTTTGCAGACGCTCCACATGGACGTGTGGGGCCCAGCCCGCGTCCGTGGTCAGGGTCAGGAGAGGTACTTCCTGATCATTGTTGACGACTACTCGCGCTACACCACGGTCTTCCCCTTGCGCACCAAGGGTGAGGTCCCTGATGTTTTGATCCCTTGGATCCGCAGAGCTCGTCTCCAGCTCAGCGAGCGTTTCCGCTCGGACTTTTCTGTCCTGCGCTTGCACTCTGACAGAGGTGGTGAGTTCTCCTCCGACCACTTGGCAGCCTACTGTGCTGAGCACGGCATTGAGCAGTCGTTCACGCTTCCGGCCTCTCCACAGCAGAATGGGGTTGCGGAGCGCCGCATTGGCCTGGTCATGGAGGTCGCTCGTACCTCCTTGATCCATGCGGCTGCCCCCCATTTTCTGTGGCCGTTTGCGGTCCGGTACGCTGCGCATCAGCTCAACCTCTGGCCCCGTGTCTCCTTGCCGGAGACCTCGCCCACACTGCTGTGGACGGGGGAGGTAGGCGATGCGTCGCGTTTCCGGGTCTGGGGATCTCGAGCTTTTGTTCGCGATTCGTCTGCGGACAAGCTCTCCTCTCGTGCTGTTCCCTGCGTCTTCCTCGGCTTTGTTCCGGACGCACCTGGTTGGCAGTTTTACCACGCCACCTCGCGCCGGGTCTTGCCCTCTCAGGACGTCACTTTTGACGAGTCTGTCCCCTACTACCGCCTCTTCCCCTACCGCACTTCCCCGCTCCCTCCCCCGCTTCTCTTCCTCGCGCCAGGTGCTGCTGTCGTAGACCCCCTCCCCCCTCAGGGTGCCGCTCCCTCAGGTGTGTCTCAGGTAGACCCGGTCGAGCCTGTTGAGGTTGCTGTCGACTCTCGTCCTGCTGGGGGTGCTGAGCCTGGGGGTGTGGACACTGGGGGTGCTGAGCCTTGGGGTGCGGACTCTGGGGGTGCTGAGCCTGGGGGTGCTGACTCTGGGGGTGCTGAGCCTGGGGGTGCGGACACTGGGGGTGTTGAGCCTGGGGGTGCTGTGCCTGGGGGTGCTGAGCCTGGGGGTACGGTGACTGGGGGTGCTGAGCCTGGCGGTACTGCGCCAGGGGGTCCTCCGCCTGGCCGAGACCTCTCCTCGGAGCAGTTGCGTGAGTGGTACTTGCAGTACTGCAGCCTCCGGAGGGGTACCTCTGGGACCAAGCGCGCTACGGAGACTGGTGCTGGCACTTCTCCTTCTAGTCGGGAGCTCCCCTCTCGTGAGCGGATCCGTGAGTGGTACGAGCGCCGTTGCACACTTCGTAGTGGCGGGCCTCGTCTCACGGACCCTGCTGCTGCTGGTGCTGCGGACCCGGGCGTTGGAGCTGCTGCTGGTGCTGCGGACCCGGGCGTTGGAGCTGCTGCTGGTGCTGAGGACCCGGGCGTTGGAGCTGCTGCTGGTGCTGAGGACCCGGGCGTTGGAGCTGCTGCTGGTACTGCGGACCCGGGCGTTGGAGCTGCTGCTGGTGCTGCGGACCCGGGCGTTGGAGCTGCTGCTGGTGCTGAGGACCCGGGCGTTGGAGCTGCTGCTGGTGCTGAGGACCCGGGCGTTGGGGCTGCTGCTGGTACTGCGGACCCGGGCGTTGGAGCTGCTGCTGGTGCTGAGGACCCGGGCGTTGGGGCTGCTGCTGGTACTGCGGACCCGGGCGTTGGAGCTGCTACTGGTGCTGCGGACCCGGGCGTTGGAGCTGCTGCTGGTGCTGAGGACCCGGGCGTTGGAGCTGCTGCTGGTGCTGAGGACCCGGGCGTTGGGGCTGCTGCTGGTACTGCGGACCCGGGCGTTGGAGCTGCTGCTGGTGCTGAGGACCCGGGCGTTGGAGCTGTGACTGGTGCTGCGGACCCTGGTGTTGGAGTCCCTGCTGGTGCTGCGGACTCGGGCGTTGGTACTGCCGCTGGGGGCACTGGTGCTGTCCCTGCTGTGTCAGGAGTCGCCGTGCGCCCTCAGCCGTACTTCGTTCCGCTGCTTCAGCAGGTTCTTGGTCTCTCGCCTCCTCCTGGTCCTTCCCCTCCTTTAGTGTGTCCACTGCCTGTTCAGTCACTGCCTGCTCCTTCTCCTTACTTTGGTCCTACTGACGGTCTTACTGAGCGTCGTGAGCCTGCGTCTCGCCCTGCGTCGCCTGTCTGTCCTGCTAGCACTGGAGCTTGTACTTCGCGTCCACGTCCTCCTCCTGCCCCTGGCACGCACCGGATGTCTCTGCGTCCGTCCACTGCCCCTCTGCGTGCCCCTTTGCCTTCTCCTCCTGCTTCCTCTCTTCCTGCTCTCGCCGACCCTGCGTTGGACTCTCTTCGTGCTGCCAGTCCTACTGTCACGCGTCTCCTTGCTACTGCCGTCACTGACCCTTCTTTCGAGTCTTCTGCTGCGTCTGCCCTAGTTGCTGAGCTCGTCGACTTTGCTGCTCGCTGTCGTCTTGACTACGCTGCTAGTCTTGTCGCTGAGTCTGAGTCTGTCTGTCCTCCGTCCGTCGGGGGTGCGTGTGCCCTTGGCACGGACGTCCTTGAGGACAGGCAGGAGGAGTTTCAGTGCTTGGCTGCCGCTTCACCTCATCTCGCGTCTGTACTGCCAGCTCCTGAGGGAGACCCGGATGCACTAGACATCCCGACTCCGCGCTCTTACGCGGAGGCGATAGAGGGTCCCTACTCCTCTCAGTGGCAGGCAGCTATGGATGCAGAGATGGCTTCCTGGAAGTCCACAGGCACCTACGTTGACGCTGTCCCCCCTCCTGGGGCGAACATCGTCAGTGGCATGTGGATCTTCAGGGTGAAGCGGCCGCCGGGTTCTCCGCCTGTCTTCAAGGCGCGTTACGTGGCTCGTGGCTTCAGTCAGCGGCAGGGAGTTGACTACTTTCAGACCTTCTCCCCCACCCCGAAGATGACCACTCTTCGGGTACTCCTGCACGTTGCTGCTCACCGGGACTACGAGCTTCACTCTCTCGACTTCAGCACTGCTTTCTTGCAGGGCAGCCTGCACGAGGAGATATGGCTGCGTCGCCCACCTGGCTTCACTGGGTCTTTCCCTCCTGGTACCCAGTGGAGTCTCCGGCGTCCAGTCTACGGTCTCCGCCAGGCGCTGCGTGAGTGGCACGACACACTGAGGACCACGCTGGCGGCACTTGGGTTTGCTCCTTCTATTGCCGACCCGTCGCTGTTTCTGCGCACCGACACTTCTCTGCCGCCGTTCTACATCCTCGTGTACGTCGACGACTTGGTCTTTGCCACTGCTGACACTGCTGGACTCGCCTACGTGAAGTCCGAGCTGCAGAAGAGACACACGTGCACTGACCTGGGTGAACTGCGCAGCTACCTTGGCTTGCAGATCACCCGGGACAGAGCACGCCGCACCATTACCCTGACTCAGTCACACATGGTGCAGCAGGTCCTTCAGCGCTTCGACTTCACGTACTCCTCGCCTCAGGCCACTCCTCTGTCTACTCGCCACTCGCTCTCAGCTCTGCCTTCGGATGAGTCCGTAGAGTCGAGTGGCCCGTACCCAGAGCTTGTTGGCTGTCTCATGTACCTGATGACCTGCACACGACCTGACCTTGCATACCCTCTTAGCATTCTTGCGCGCTATGTTGCTCCTGGGAGACACCGACCAGAGCACATGGCTGCAGCGAAGAGGGTGTTGCGTTACTTGTGCAGTACGTCGGGCATGGGACTAGTGCTTGGAGGGTGGAGTCCAGTGGTCCTCACTGGTCACGCGGACGCTTCTTGGGCTGACGACCAGGCTACGCAGCGGTCGTCACAGGGTTACACCTTCAGCCTTGGTTCCGGCTCTGTTTCGTGGCGGGCTACTCGCTCGTCTTCTGTTCTCGGCTCCAATTGTGAGGCTGAGATCTACGCAGGGGCCATGGCTGCTCAGGAGCTTCGCTGGCTCACCTACATGCTGACCGACCTTGGAGAGCCGCCTCGTTCTCCTCCAGTCCTGTACGTCGACAACAAGGCCATGCTGGCCTTGTGTCGAGAGCACAGACTGGAGCACAGAACAAAGCACATTGCTCTCCGCTACTTCCTTGCTCGTGAGCTACAGCAGCGTGGTCAGTTGCGACTTGCGTACGTGGCCTCTGAGGCCAACACTGCTGATGTTTTCACCAAGGCACTTGCGCCTTGTGATCATCAGCGCTGCTGTACCCAGCTGGGTCTTGTGTCTGTCCTGCCTCACTTGCTCTCCTCTTGACCCTCTTTGTACTGTTACATATATGTATCACTGCTCTTGCTTGTTTAGTCTTATATATATATGTACTCCTGCATGTGAACTGGCCTTGTGGCCTTGAACTTGTGCTCGGATTGTGTGGTGACATTGTGATCCACCCTGAGCTTGCTTTGCTTTGCTTTGCTTTACTTGACTGGTCTTGTGACCCCTAGTTCTCCCCCACTTCGCCTATGGGGGTGTGTCAAACAATATATATTGTTGTAGTTGTTTAGGCTACAGTGGGTTAGCCTATAGGGGGTACACACTTCTAGGTTTCCATATTTGTACTCATTTCATTCTTAGTCATTTCATTCCTTGTTCAACACTAGGCAGTGGGGCGGGATAGGGCGTCGGCAATGTTCGATGCCCCCTTTTTGTAGGTGACTGTATAGTGGAAATTTGACTCGAGGAAATCGAGCCAGCAAATCTATCGTGGGTTGAGGTATGGCTGTGGGCGGAGGTAATGTAGTGATTTATGGTCTGTCCGTACTGTCACGTCTGCGCCGGTCAAGTAACAGCGCCGCACTTTGAACACGTGCACAATTGCAAGCATTTTGCGGTCGTGTATTGGGTATTTTTTCTCGGGCGGATGCAGTTTTCGTGACTCATATGCGATGGGCTGTAGGCCGTTGCCGAAGTCCTGTAGCAGTACAGCTCCGATGGCGATGTCGCTTGCGTCGGTAACTACTTCGAATGGGCGGTGTGGGTCGGCGATGCGCAGTACGGGCAGTGAACAGACAACATCTTTTAAGGCAGAGAAGGCAACATGCTCTTTCCCCCCCCAAAATGCGTCAGCGGCGCTGTTAACCGTGCCATGTCGGGGACGAACCAACGCACGTAATTGACGAACCCCAAAAAGCTCTGTAGTTCCGTGATATTCGTTGGGTTGTGCTAGGCTTTCATCGTATCCAACTTCTTCGGGTCAATTTCGACCCCAACCTCCGAAATAACGTGCCCCAAGAACTCTAGCCTGTCTTGAAAAAACTCGCACTTGGAACCCTTTGTCAGTAGCCGATGCTCGTCTAAACTTTTAAATACTGCTTCCAGATCTGCTAAGTGCTGCTGCTTGTCGCGACTAAAGACGAGGATGTCGTCGAGGTAAACTATCACGCATTTATCTAAAAGTGGCCTAAACGCCTCGTTCATGGTCATCTGGAATGTCGCTGGTGCGTTGGTCAGCCCGAAAGGCATCACGGTGTACTCGAACGACCCGTATCTAGTCCAAAAAGCTGTTTTAGCGCAGTCCGATGGTTCGACTCTAATCTGATGGTAACCTCCCCGTAAATCTATGTTCGAAAAAACCCGTGCCGTTCGCAGTTGGTCTATTAGTTTGCCGGCGGGGGGAATGGGGTACCGCGACTTGACTGTTACCCTGTTGAGCGCTCAGTAATCGATGTACTTGCTAAACCCTCAGTCTTTTTTTGGCGTGAACAGTATCGTGGCGGCGAACGGTGACGAGCTCGGTCGGATGAATTTCTTTTCTAACAGTTAATCTAACTGCTTCCTCAGTTTGTCCAGCTCGGGCAGAAAACCGCCATGCGCCCCGAGCACGTGGCAGGAAGAAAAAAAGCGTCGCGCGCCACGGGGCACGCGGCAAACAGGACAGCAGCAGAAGCAGGTGGTGGGCCCACCCACAGGATCGACTAGGGAGGGTCAACCTGCTCTGATAGCATGTCAAAAGTAGTAGAGAAAGTTTAGAACAAGAAAGAGTGTTTGCACTAGCAGGCAGTTGAGTACATATAGGCAACCCTAATCTAGGCTGTACTTGCTATAGAGTACCCCACTGCAGGCTAGACAAATATAACATTGTGACATCTCAACCTTTTCCCGTATGGCCAGTGGCGTGCCGTCAACTAAGCGTGCATCTATCTTTGGTAAACACCGGCTAAGTGTCAGTTGCAGTTTCTGTGCGGTTGCGATATTAACTAAACTGTGACTTGCTCCTCCGTCGATAAAAATCTTCACTGCTGGTTCTTGTATTTTCCCGTGGATCCGTACTGGGTAATCCGTCGCTGCTCCCTCCTTATTCGTCCGAGCCCGATCGATAGCATGAATCGGTACCGTGACTCGGTAAGGGTCGGTGGGGTTGGGCGAGTAGGCAGTCTCGTCACTAGTTGGCCCGATTCCTACTGACTACTGGCGTTTCCGTGCCTTGGAGACTCCCTCCTCTGCTCTGCTCTGCGACGCCTTAGCTCCTCTGGGCACTCACTCTTGCGATGGCCCGGCCTGTTGCAAGCAAAGCAGCACCCCTTAAATGGCGCGGCAGCTGCATTTATCGCAACGACATGTACGGTGGCGTGCTCGATCGGTCCTCGAGGGTGATGTCCGTACTAGGACTCCGGTCTCGGACGGCCCAAAATGTCGATTTTCTCGGCGAGCGCGAGAATCTCGTTGAAATTCGAGAGTCCGCGTAGCATGATTTTGTGCGAAATGTCCGGCTTCAACCCTCCGACGTAACGGTCCACCCGCTCTGCTTCGTGCATATAGCCGACTTGCTCGCATAATGCGAGAAAACCGCTCGTGTAGTCTTGAACCGGCCCGAGCTACCGCCAAGTACGCAGTCTCTGGTGCGCCGAAATAGAAGCCGCGATCGGCTCGAAGTGCGCCCGAAGCCCTGCGCACCACGAATCCCACGTGCTGTACTGGGCGATTTTGCACGGCTGGACCCGTGGGCCCTTCCTCTTGCGACGGTGGCTCGGAGGCGCATGGCAACCTCACGATGACTCGCCACTAGTCCATGGCAGGGCCCCTCAGCAGCGAGATGGCGTATCTGATCTTCGCTGCGTCCGAATCGACGTAGTTTGCGTCGAAAAATACGTTCATCGTGAAGACCCACGATTGAACCGTCGGACCTCCACGCTGACTCGGGTTGGAACAGGGCGGGCGCTGCGGACTTGAGTGGCATTGGCGCCATGATGGCGTGGTCGCCGCTTGTCGCCGGAAATTCCATGTGCCGACGGGCTTCACGAGGCTCCCGCGGGCTTGGCACGACCCTGTTCCTTTCCATGCCCGGCATCGAGTGGGCGGCGCCATCATTGGCTGCGCATGAGCGCTGTCCCACGCTCTCATTCTGTGTCGGTGTGCCTGATGAAATGATGATCGGCTCCTCTGATTGTGCAGGTGCATTTGCAGGTGCGTGTGGTGGCGCTGGAGTATTCACCGTGGATTGCTGACGCGCGGAATCACATTCCGCCGTGAGCGTCGTGTCAGAATGTTCTTATCTAGCCTGTAGTGGGGTGCTCTATAGCGAGTACAACCCTTTTAGGGTTTGCTATATGTATCCCAACTGCTGCTAGTCAATTCCTCTTCTCTCTTCTAACTTTCACATGCTATCAGAGCAGGTCGATCCCCTTGGATCGATCCTGTGGGTGGGCTTACCACCTCCTAGCTTCCGCTGCAACTCCTACCACTACACTCTGAGCCGCACGCCCCGTGGCGTGCGGCACTTTTTATTCCCGCCGTGCGCCCCGAGGCGCGCGGCGGTTTTCGGCCCGCCATGCGCCCCGAGGCGCGCGGCGGGTTCCTGCTTCGCGCGGCGGTTTTCTGCCCGCCATGCACTCGGAATTTATGGCGGTTTCCTGCCCACCGCGCACCCTGGGCGCACGCGGCGGTTTCGCGTTCCGTCGACCCGTGCGCCCGTCTCCGTCGACCTGCGCGCGGCTCCATGTCGCCCTTCGCGGCGGCCCCGTCGACCCGCGCGCGGCTCCCCGTCGCCCTTCGCGGCGGCCCCGTCGACCCGCGCGCCGCCCCTGGCGACCCGTGCGCCCATCCCCGTCGACCCGCGTGTCGCCCTGCGGCCCCCCCTCCCCGCACACCTGCGTTTGCTTACCACACACTCGAGTTCGCTTCCCGCACACTTGTGCACGCTTCGCGCACACGTGAGCTCGCTTACCGCACACTCAGGGTATGGGGGTGGCGAGTAGGGGGTGGCGAGTATGGGGGTAGCAGTTGTGCATTCCTCCCTTTGCTCCTCCTCCTCCTTCGTCTCCCACTGCTGCAGCTGTCGCTGAGGGGGGTGGATGAGTGGGAGACTAGGGTTTAGGGTTTAAGGGGGGTGCGTGGGAGTGGAGCTAGCGGTGTAGCAGCGGGTGCGTGTTAGGGGGAGTGGGATAGTGTGGGGAAGCTGTATGGAGGTTGCCGTTGTGTCGCCAGCAGCACCTGTATTCCGGGGAGTTGCTCTGGTAGCCCAGTCGTAGCCAGCTGTGCCAGCCGCCCGTGGGTCCGTTGCTCGTCTGCCGCTACTTTAGCCGCGGGGCCAGTTACTCCAGTATTCCGGAGCGTTGTTCCGGTAGCCGCTGTGCCAGTGTGCCTCCTCTTGCCCGTGTGTCTGCAGCTTCAGCTGTCGCCTCCTATCTCCGCTCCCCTCACTCTCTCTCCTCCTCCTCACTTGCCCGTTGTGACTACCACTAGCTTTGCTCATAATTGTGAACCTTAAACTATTGCTTCTTGAACTTGTGCTCAGAATGTGTGGTGACATTGTGATCCACCCTGAGCTTGTTCTGTGCCTGCTTGCTCTGCTGATTACACCCCACTTTGGCTATGGGGGTGTGTCAGAATGTTCTTATCTAGCCTATAGTGGGGTGCTCTATAGCGAGTACAACCCTGTTAGGGTTTGCTATATGTATCCCAACTGCTGCTAGTCAATTCCTCTTCTCTCTTCTAACTTTCACACGTCGCAATTTCGAGTGCCGACTCCTCAACTTAGCGCACGAGACGGTCGAACTGCTCTTGCGTTAGTGTCGCGAGAGTGAATTCGGCCATGGCAGGGGTGTTGGGCAAGCTTGTGAGAAAACTAGCGAGGAATGAATTGACTAGGAAACAAGTGGGTACAAGTAGGAAACCTAAAAGTGTTGTACCCCATAGTATCTACCCCACTATAGCCTACAAAGACTACAGCAAATAAGTTTTGACACACCCCTATAGGCAAAGTGGGGGAGAACAAGAGGTCACAAGACCAGTTTAGAGGAGCAAAGCAAGCTCAGGGTGGATCACGACGTCACCACACATTCTGAGCACAAGCAAGAGGCCAAAAGGCCAGTTAACATGCAGGATTATAAATCAAGGTGAACAAGCAAGACAGTGATCACAACCTAGCAAGTGTAAGCAGGCAGGTATATATAGAGATCACAGGACAAGTAACGTCAAGAAGTGAGCAAGTGAGGCAAAGTGGGAACAAGCCCTAAGACAGTACAGAACCGCTGATGATCACAAGGCTGAAGTGCCTTGGTGAAGATATCAGCAGTGTTGGCCTGAGAGGCCACGTAGACAAGACGAAGCTGACCACGCTGCTACAGCTCTCGAGCAAGAAAGTAGCGAAGAGCGATGTGCTTCGTTCTGTGCTCCAGTCTCTTTGGGGTGGGAGAGAAGGTCTGAAAGTAGTCAACTCCTTGCCGCTGACTGAAGCCATGAGCCACGTAACGCGCCTTGAAGACAGGCGGAGAACCCGGCGGCCGCTTCACCCTGAAGATCCACATGCCATCGACAATGTTCGCCCCAGGTGGGGGAACCTCGTCGACGTAGGTGCCTGTGGACTTCCAGGACGACATCTCTGCGTCCATGGTTGCCTGCCACTGAGAGGAGTAGGGACCCTCAACCGCCTCTGCGTAAGAGCGCGGAGTCGGGATGTCTAGTGCATCCGGGTCTCCCTCAGGGGCAAGCAGCATGGACACGAGATGAGGTGAAGCAGCAACCAAACACTGGAACTCTTCCTGCCTGTCCTCAAGGACGTCCGTGCCAAGAGCACACTCACCCCCGACGGACGGAGGACAGACAGACGCAGACTCAGCAACAAGACTAGTAGCGTAGTCTAGACGACAGCGAGCAGCAAAGTCGACAAGCTCAGCAACAAGAGCAGACGCAGCAGCAGACTCAAAAGAAGGGTCAATGACAACTGTGGATAGGAGACGCGTGACAGTAGGACTAGCAGCACGAAGGGAGTCAGACTCCGGGTCAGCAAGGGCTAGAAGAGAGGACTCAGGAGGAGACGGCAGAAGGACATGCTGCGGAGCAGTGGAAGGACGCAGAGTCATCCGGTGCGTGCCAGGGACAGGAGGAGGACGCTGACGTGAAGCACGATGACTAGGGCAAGCAGCACGAACAGGCGACGCAGGACGAGACGCAGGCTCACAACGCTCAGCAAGACCTCCAGTTGGACCAGTGTAAGGAGAAGGAGCAGGCAGTGGGGAGGACGGCTGTAACTGTGACTCGGGCTGGACAGGCTGTGGACACTCTAAGGAAGGAGCAGGACCAGTAGAAGGCGGGAGACCAAGAACCTGCTCAAGGAGCGGAACGAAGTACGGTCGTGGCCACTCAGCACCCCTAGAACCAGCAGGAACAGCACCAGTACGCCCAGTGCCAGCTCCAAATCCAGCAGCACCACCAGCAGTGCCAGCAGCTCCAGACGCACCACCCGCAGCTCCAGCAGCACCTCGAGCAGCTCCAGCACCAGTGGCAGCTCCAACTCCAGCGGCACCACCAGCAGTGCCAGCAGCGCCACCAACAGCTCCAGCAAGTCCAGCAGCACCAGGAGCACCACCAGTAGTGCTAGCACCAGTGGCACCACCAGGCCCAGCAGCTCCAGTACCCCCAGTACGAGCACCTCCACTCTTCCTGAAGGTCAGCTCCACTCACCAAGTTTGTGGAGAATGAGGGGAGGTGGAGACCTGACAGGGAGCCAGACGGGACCGCCGGACACGGCAGAACCGTGGAGGAGTGTGCAAGGACAGGACACCCAGAGGGGTCAGCCAGGGAGACCGCCACTGGCCGACTGAGCGGCGTGAGTGTGGTGCAGTTGCGATAGAAGGAGCGGGAAGCAATCGAGTCAAGAGTGAAAGTGTGCAAGACCTGACTCTACGCGGATCCTGAGAGAGAAGACTCACTAGCACTTGGAGCAGCAGACGCACGAGTACCTGGAGCAGCAGACTCACTAGCACCTGGATCAGCCGACTCACTAGCACCTAGAGCAGCAGCCCCAATGCTCAGGTCTGGCGGAACACACAGGTAGCAGTCACCCTCAGCACTTATAGTCACAGCATACATAGCAGCAAGGATAGCATCATAGTCAAGATCAAAGATAGGAACCCTGGACCTAAACAGATCACCGCAGCGAGGAAGCTCCGTGGCGTCAGGAAACTGTGCACGCCAAGTGTTAGTCAGGCGACCGAAACAGCGGTGCGTGGCGTGGAGCGGCCCTCCGCACGTCTCCCCACTGCGCTCGCCGGTGCGGAGAACGTAAGCACAAGGACCAGCACCCCCAGACCTCCCACGCCCAGCGTACCACTTACGAAGCTGCTGGGGCGACAGGGTCTCACGAGGGCGCTGCTGCTGCTGGCGCTGACCACCACCAGAGCCACCGCGCTGCACAGCTCCACCCCGACCAGCACCACCACCGCCGCCACCCCCACCGCCGCCGCCGCCGCCGCCTCCACCCCAACCGCCGCTGCCGCCACCGCCTCCACCGCCACCACCCCCACCTCCACCCCCACCCCCTCCACCGCCACCACCACCACCACCACCGCCCCCGCCATCCCCTCCAGTACCCTTGCCTCCCTTGCACGTGCCGCTGTGGCGCCTCCCACTGGGAGCAGACGCAGTGCCGACCGACTCGGTGCCAACAAGGTCGACAGCAACAGCAGAGGCATCAGAGGGCAAAAGAGGGACTGGGGAGCACCCCTCAAAGAAAGGGGCACAAGGGTCACCACGAGAGGCTCCTACAGCGACTATGCTCTTCTCTATTGCCAGGAGGCGCTCCTCGAGCATGGTGAGCGTGGTGGGGCAAAGGGAGAGGAAGTGGTCCCTGACCGAGCGAAGGGAGTCAGGGAGCCGTATGACTAGGTAGTAGATGTCAGAATGTTATCTTATGCTCTAGCCTGTAGTGGGGTGCTCTATAGCGATTACAACCCTTCTAGGGTTTGCTATTTGTATCCCCATTCTTGCTAGTGCAATCCTCTTCTCTTTTCTAAACTTTAACAGTAGAGGGTGATGTACATAGGGGGGGGGGTTGCAGCGCAGAACTCAGCAGGAAGCGCAGCGCGGTAGCGGGTGTCACTAGTGCGGAGGTGCGTAATGAGGTCAGCGACTGTAGCAAAAGTAGCTAGGTCAGGGAACATGTACGGCAGCATGAGGCGGCTAAGGGCAGCGGTGGCAGGGGAGGAGTAGCGCGTAACAACTGCGTTGTACAGAGTCCTAGCGGTCTTGTTCTGGCTAAAGTGCGCGCGCTCAGCAGACGGCAAGTGACTGCGAATGGCAAGACGGGCAGCAGCTGTCAAGTTTATATGCTATGGTCTATCTAGGCTGTACTGGGGTAGATGCTATAGGGTACAACATTTCTAGGTTTCCTACTTGTACCCACATTTCACCTAGTCATTTCCATTGCTCATTTCTTCTCATGGTATAGAGCAGGTTCCGTAGTGGAAACTATTCCTAGGGCCCACCAAAATCGAAAAAAAAAAAAAAAAAAAAAAAAAAAAAAAAAAAAAAAAAAATTCCTGCCCGGAGGCGCGCCCTGTGTGCCGCCCCTGCCCGAGGCGCGCCCCGTGTGCCGCCCTCCCGTCGTGTCCCCTGCCCTTAGCGGCCCGTCGAGCCCTCTTAGCGGCCCTTCTCGCGGCCCCTTCGCAGCCCTTAGCGGCCCCGTCGCCGCCCTTAGCGGCCCCGTCGCCGCCCTTAGCGGCCCCGTCGCCGCCCTTCGCGGCCCCGTCGCCGCCAGTCGCGGCCCCGTCGCCGCCCTTCGCGGCCCTTCGCGGCCCCTCTCGGCCCCTCGCAGCCCCTTCGCGGCCCCGTCGCCGCCCTTCGCGGCCCCGTCGCCGCCCCTCTCGGCCCCTCGCGACCCCTTTGCGGCCCCGTCGCTGCCCTTCGCGGCCTCGTCGCCGCCCCTCTCGGCCCCTCGCGGCCCCTTCCTGGCCCCGACGCCGCCCTTCGCGGCCCCTTCACGGCCCTTCGCGGCCTCCTCCCGGCCCCTTCGCGGCCCCTCTCGGCCCTGTCGCCGCCTCTCTTGGCCCCTTCACGGCCCTGCCACAGCCGCCGCCGCCGGCGACAGGAGCAGCAGCCTCCACCGCTGCCGTGACAGCCGCCGCCGCCGCTGCCGGGACCACAGCCGCCGCCGCCGTCGACAACAGCCGCCGCCGCCGCCGCTGCCGAGGCCGCAGCCGCCGCCGCCGCCGCTGACAGTGACGCCGCTGCCGCCCTATCGCGGCCCTGTCCCTGCCGGCGCGCCTCGGCCCTGCCCCCACACCTGCGGGCCTCTACCCATCCGCCCTGGTAAGAGCACTCCCGAGCAGCGCTTCTGCCACTGAGCTGCCCCTAACCTGCTGCTCTCACTGCTAGCCTTCTGCTGCCGCTGCTGTCATGGCTACCCCTCGTGTTCTTACCTTTGATGCTGAGGGTCGGGCTGTCGAATTTGTGGTCTGTGTCGATGATCTCCAGCTTTTCCTACAGTGCGATAGGACAGACGGTCTCTCCTTGTTTGACCTCACGTCTGGTGCCTCTACTGCCCCTGCTGCTGATGCTGACAGCACTGTTTGCTCACAGTGGGCCACCCGCAATGCTGCTGCCCGTCTAGCTGTGCGTCGTCACTTACCGACCACTGAGCGTGCGCATTTTAGTCAGTACAAGAGTGCTAAGACCTTGTACGACGCTGTAGTTGCACGCTTCTCTTCCCCTGCCACTGCTGTCCTTAGCCGCCTCATGATGCCGTACCTATTCCATGACCTCGCCGCCTTTCCCACAGTCGCTGAACTCATTACGCACCTTCGCACTAGTGACACCCGCTATCGTGCTGCGCTTCCTGCTGAGTTTTGCGCTAAGAACCGCCCCCCCCCCCCATGTACATCACCCTCTACTACATAGTCACCCGGCTCCCTGACTCCCTTCGCTCGGTCAAGGACCAATTCCTCTCTGTTTGCCCCACCACACTCACCGTTGACCTCCTTGAGGAGCGCCTCCTGGCAGCTGAGAAGAATATAGTCGCTGTAGGAGCCTCTCGTGGTGACCCTCGTACCCCCTTCTTTGAGGGGTGTTCTCCCTCCCCCCTCGTGCCCTTGCCTCTGCTGCTGCGGCCGACCTCGTTGGCCTCGAGTCGGACGGCGCTGCGTCTGCCCCTAGCGGGAGACGCGGCACCGGCAAGGGCAAGGGGGGCAAGGGCACTGGAGGAGCTGATGGGGGCGGTTGAGGTGGCGGTGGAGGTGGCGGTGGAGGTGGGGGTGGCGGTGGGAGTGGTGGTGGGGTTGGAGGCGTCGGTGGCGGCGGTGGAGGCGGAGGCGGCGGCGGCGGTGGCAGTGGGAGCGGAGGAGGCGGCGGTGGCGGCGGTGGCGGAGGTGGTGGCAGCAGCGGTGGAGGAGGTCGGGGTGGCTCTGCCCAACGGGGCGGCTTCGGTGGTGGTCAGCGGCGGCCCCTTCTGGCACCCTGTCAGGTCTTTACCTTCCCTCGTTCTCTACGAACTTGGTGAGGGGTGCTGACCTACAGGATGGAGGGGTTCACCAATTCACTCCAGCGAGTCAGCGAGTGACCCACTGTACGTGTGCTCGGACGGGCCGACACTTGGCCACGTTTACCCGTCAGCCGGGGTCGAGCCTGTACACACTGATTACTGAGTCTCCTCCAGTCGCTAAGTCTGGTGAGGTAGCCGCATCGGGTCAGGTGTTTGCTGCAGCGTCCAGGTCTGGTCCTGAATCTGCCCCCTGCTCGTGTCGTCTCCTGTCCCACCAGACTCTCCTGTAACACCACCGCCTTGGTCACCCCTCCCTGCCTCGTCTCCGAGGCATGGCCTCCCGTGTCCTTGTCTCTGGTCTCCCCCGGTCCCTCCCTCCCCTTCCTACGGGGCCTGCCCCTACCTGCGTTCCCTGCGTCGAGGGGCGGCAGCGCGCCGCTCCTCACTCCTCCCAGTTTCCTCCGACAGAGGCTCCGCTGCAGACGCTTCTAATGGACGTGTGGGGCCCAGCCCGCGTCCGTGGACAGGGTCACGAGCGTTACTTCCTGCTGGTGGTTGACGACTACTCGCGTTACACCACATTCTTCCCCTTGCGCAGCAAGGGTGAGGTCACTGAGGTATTGATCGACTGGATCCGCGCAGCTCGTCTCCAGCTCAGAGAGAGTTTCGGCTCGGACTTTCCTGTTCTGCGTCTGCACTCCGACAGAGGCGGAGAGTTTTCCTCTGACCTTCTGCGAGCCTTCTGTCGTGCACGAGGCATCTGCCAGACATTCATGCTTCTGGCTTGTCCACAGCAAAATGGGATTGCTGAGCGCCGCATTGGCATGGTCATGGACGTCGCTCGTACGTCCATGATCCATGCGGCTGCTCCCCATTTTCTGTATCCGTTCGCGGTTCAGTACACGGCGCATCAGATCAACCTTCAGCCCCGGGTCTCCATGCCGGAGACCTTCCCTGCTCTTCGGTGGACGGGGAAGGTTGGCGATGCGTCTGCGTTCCGTGTTTGGGGATCTCGGGCGTTTGTTCGCGACTTGTCTGCGGACAAGCTGTCCCCTCGTGCTGTTCCCTGCGTCTTCCTTGGCTTCCCAACTAACGCGACGGGTTGGCAATTTTACCACCCCACCTCGCGCCGTGTTGTGTCCTCCCAGGACGTCATGTTTGACGAGTTGGTTTCCTACTACCGTCTCTTCCCCTACCGCACTGCACCCCTCTCCCCGCCGCCGCTCTTCCTTGCCCCTGGTCCCCCCCCGGTAGACCCCCTCCCCCCTCAGGGTCCTGCCCCCTCAGGTGTGTCCCAGGTAGACGCAGTCGAGCCTGTCGAGGTGGTTGTTGACTCTAGTGCTGCTAGGGGTGCTGAGCATGCGGGTGCGGGGTCTGGGGGTGCTGAGCCTGGGGGTGCTGACTCTGGGGGTACTAAGCCTGGGAATGCTGAGCTATGGGGTGCAGACTCTGGGGGTGGTGCGACTTGGGGTGCTGAGCCTGGGGGTGCGGAGCCTGAGGGTGCTGGGCCTGCTCGTGTGGTGTCTGGCGGTACTCGGTCTGGAGGTCCTTCGGGTGCTTCGTCCCGGCGGGAGCTCCTCTCTCCACAGGAGCTGCGCGAGTGGTTTGCTCGTCGCTGGAGCCGTGCTGCTAGAGCTGGAGGTTCTGCTGGTGTTGGAGGTTCTCCTGCTGCTGAGGGTGCTGGTGCCACGGGTCCCGGAGGTGCTCGTACTGGAGGTACTGGAGCTGCTGAGCCTGGGGGTGCTCCTTGTGCTGGAGCTGCTGGCGGTGCTAGAGCTGGCGGTGCTACTGGAGTAGGTGCTGCTGGAGGTGCTGGCGCTGGAGTTGCTGCGTCGTCTGGTGGTCCGGCTGGAGCTGGAGCTGCTGGGGGTGTTGGCGTTGCTGGAGCTGGGGGTGCTGCTGGAGCTGGTGCTGCCGTTGGGGGTGCTGGTGCTGTTCCTACTTGTTCTGGGGGCGCTACGCGGCCGCGGCCGTACTTCGTTCCGCTCCTTGAGCAGGTTCTTGGTCTTCCGCCCTCTACTGGTCCTGCTCCTCCCTTAGAGTGTCCACCGCCTGTCCTGTCCGAGTCACAGTTACAACCCGCCTCCACTCTGCCTGCTCCTTCTCCCTATACTGGTCCTACTGGAGGTCTTCTTGAGCGTCGTGAGCATGCGTCTCGTCCTGCGTCGCCTGTCCGTGCTGCTCGCACTGGTAGTCGTTGTTCGCGTGAGCGTCCTCCTCCTGTCCCCGGTATGCACCGGATGTCTCTACGTCCTTCCACTGCTCCGCTGCGTGTCCCTTCGTCGTCTCCTCCAGAGTCCTCTCTTTTCCTGCTCTTCTTGACCCGGAAACGGAATCCCTTCATGCTGCCAATCCTACTGTCACACGTCTCTTTGCTACTATTGTCACTGACCCTTTGAGTCCACTGCTGCGTCTGCCTTAGTTGCTGAGCTTGTCGACTTTTCTTCTCGCTGTCGTCTAGACTACGCTGCTAGTCTTGTTGCTGCGTCTGAGTCTGTCTGTCCTCCATCCGTCCGGGGTGAGTGTGCTCTTGGCACGGACGTTCTTGAGGATAGGCAGGGGGAGTTCCAGTGCTTTGCTGCTGCTTTACCTCATCTCGTGTCCATGCTGATTGCCCGTGAGGGAGACCGGGATGCACCAGACATCCCGACTCCGCGCTCTTACGCAGAGGCGATAGAGGGTCCCTACTCCTCTTAGTGGCAGGCAGCCATGGACGCAGAGATGGCTTCCTGGAAGTCCACAGGCACCTACGTCGAGGAGGTTCCACCACCTGGGGCGAACATCGTCAGTGGCATGTGGATTTTCAGGGTGAAGCGGCCGCCGGGCTCTCCGCCTGTCTTCAAGGCACGATACGTGGCTCGAGGCTTCATCAGCGGCACGGAGTTGACTAATTTCAGACCTTCTCTCCCACCCCGAAGATGACCACTCTTCGGGTGCTGCTACACATAGCCGCTCAGCACGACTACGAGCTTCACTCTCTTGACTTCAGCACTGCTTTCCTGCAGGGCAGCCTGCACGAGGAGATCTGGCTGCGCCGCCCACCTGGCTTCACTGGGTCATTTCCTCCTGGCACCCAGTGGAGCCTCCGGCGGCCAGTCTACGATCTCTGCCAGGGTCCCCGTGAGTGGTACGACACACTGAGGACTACACTTGCGACTCTTGGGTTTGCTCCTTCTACTGCCGACCCGTCGTTGTTTCTGCGCACCGACACCTCTTTGCCGCCGTTCTACATCCTCGTGTACGTAGACGACTTGGTCTTTGCCACAGCTGACACTGCTGGACTCGCCCACGTGAAGTCCGAGCTACAGAAGAGACACACGTGCACAAACCTGGGTGAACTGCGCAGCTACCTTGGCTTGCAGATCACTCGGAACAGAGCACAGCGCACCATTACCCAGACTCAGTCACACATGGTGCAGCAGGTCCTTCAGCGCTTCGGCTTCACGTACTCCTCGCCTCAGGCCACTCCTATGTCTACTCGCCACTCGCTCTCAACTCTTCCTTCGTATGAGTCCGTAGAGCCGAGTGGCCCGTACCCAGAGCTTGTTGGCTGCCTCATGTACCTGATGACCTGCACTCGACCTGACCTTGCATACCCTCTTAGCATCTTGGCACGCTATGTTGCTCCTGGGAGACACCAACTAGAGCACATGGCTGCAGCAAAGAGGGTGTTGCGCTACTTGTGCAGTACGTCGGGCATGTGGCTAGTGCTTGGAGGGCGGAGTCCAGTGGTCCTCACTGGTCAGGCAGACGCTTCTTGGGTTGACGACTTGGCTACGCAGCGGTCGTTACAGGGTTAAACCTTCAGCCTTGGTTCCGGTTCTGTTTCGTGGCGGTCTACCCGCTCGTCTTCTGTTCTCAACTCCAGCTGTGAGGTTGAGATCTACGCAGGGGCCATGGCCGCACAGGAGTTACGCTAGCTCACCTACTTGCTGACTGACCTCGGAGAGCCGCCTCGTTCTCCTCCAGTTCTGTACGTAGACAACAAGGCCATGCTGGCCCTGTGTCGGGAGCATAGACTGGAGCAAAGAACGAAGCACATTGCTCTTCGCTACTTCCTTGCTCGTGAGCTGCAGCAGGGTGGTCAGCTGCGCGTTGCTTACGTGGCCTCTCAGGCCAACACTGCCGATATCTTTACCAAGGCACTTCAGCCTTGTGATCATCAGTGTTTCTGTACTATGCTAGGTCTTGTGCCTACTTTGCCTCACTTGCTCACTTCTTGACCTTGCTTGTACTTTGATCTATCTATACCTGCACTTGCTTGTTTCCCTTTATATATAATCTTGCATGTGAACTGGTCTTGTGGCCTTGAACTTGTGCTCGGAATGTGTGGTGACGTTGTGATCCACCCTGAGCTTGCTGTGCTTTGCTTGACTGGTCTTGTGACCTCTTGTTCTCCCCCAGTTTGCCTATGGGGGTGTGTCAAGTTTATATGCTATGGTCTATCTAGGCTGTAGTGGGGTAGATACTATAGGGTACAACAATTCTAGGTTTCCTACTTGTACCCACATTTCACCTAGTTATTTCCATTCCTCATTTCTTCTCCGCAGCATCGCGCGTGAGCCACTGCGAGCGAACAGTACTGTCAGCATCAGCAGCAGGTGCCGCAGAGGCGCTAGACGCAAGATCAAATAGGGAGACTCCATCCTTAGAATCACACTGCAGGAAAAGCTGCAAATCGACGATCCAGACTTCGAAATCTACTGTTCGACCCTCAGCATCAAAGGTAAGGACGGTAGGTGTAGCCACAACAGCAGGAGCAGCAATAGCGGCCTACCAGCAGCAGCAGCAGTAGGAGCGCGACTCGGCAGGGCGGTATTATACGGCAGGGCGGCGCGGCTCGGTAGGGCGGTGCGGCTCGGCAGGGCGGCGCGGCTCAGCAGGGCGGCGCGGCTCAGCAGGGTGGCGCAGGTGCAGCGGCGCGCTTACCAGGGCTGGATCGGGGCTGGGGCCGCAGCTGTAAGGGCCGGGCCGGGGCACATCGACAAATCAGGGCCGCAACTGCGGCTGCAGGGAAGGCCTCGACAGTAGGGGCGGGCCGCGACGACGGGCAGGGGCGGGCCGCGACGACGGGCAGGGGCGGGCCGCGACGACGGGCAGGGGCAGGCCGCTACGACGGGCAGGGGTAGGCCGTGACGACGGGCAGAGGCAGGCCGCTGCGACAGGCAGGGGCGGGCCGCGACGATGGGCAGGGCCAGGCCGCTACGAAGGGCAGGGGCAGGCCGCGACGACGGGCAGGGGTAGGCCGCGACGACTTGCAGGGGCAGGCCGCTGCGACAGGCAGGGACAGGCCGCGACGACGGGCAGGGGCAGGCCGCTACGACAGGCAGGGGCGGGCCGCGACGATGGGCAGGAGCGGGCCGCGACTAGCGGCAGAGTGGGCCGCGACGACTGGATGAGAACGATGCCAAATGATCACTATAAGAAAGCAAGCTTTCTAAATGGAATTTTCCTTACAATATACAAGCTGGTCCATATCGTAAGTGTAATCCCCCATCGTTATTAGTGTAATGCAATAGCTCCCAACGGAGCATCACCATCAATTTCATCTTCCCTCCAAAAGGTCCGCTCTTCAGGGCTTCAAATGTCCGACGATGGCTCTCTTGTAAGCCTAGGATCACCACCACACCGACGTTTTCGCGCAGCGTTTGGGGCGACTCATGGGTAGGACCTCGAGATTTGGCCGCCGTTTCTAGAAACTGGCGAAAGGTGATGCGTGTCTTCCATTTTCTCGCTAGTGCGTGTCTTCCCTTTCGCGAACGCGAAGAGCCTCTTCGCCTTCGCACCACGAAGGCCTCGCGTTTTTCGCGGAGAGCCGCGTTACCGCAAGGGGCAGCGGAAGACGAAGTTCCCGGGCCGCAGCTCCTTCCCAAACCTCCACCGGGAAATCGTTCTGCTCGTAGATTGGTTCCGGAAGATTGATTAGACCAGATTTCCAGGCTGGGCAACATGTCGGCACAGACATCAGAAATCATCGGAGCCACAGGCTCGGCACCTGTGCGCGACGGAGCTTGTTTCGCCCGTCTCTTCATTCTCTCCTCCACAATTCCCCCACCACCCCTCCTTCCCACCTTCACCGCATCTACATATCCGCACTCCCACTTCTCTCCACATTCAGAGTTCCCTTGTTCTTCTATCCTCAGCAATTTCGAGATCTCACATTCAGTCTTCTCTTGTTTTCTATCCTAGCTACCACCTCGCAAGCACCCGAGCTGTGCAATTTGAGCATTCAACTTCCTCCTGACTCCAGTTTCACCAGTAATCAATGGCAGTCACTGGTGTGTTTTCCTGCGTCTCCTCGTCGGCAGAATACCCAACCTTCGCTGCAGCGCTGAGCCTTTGGAAGTCCCGCAGTTCTGTAAAGCAGTCCCAGGCGAAAGCACCGGTGGCCTCCGCGACTCAATGCGCGGCTGCAGACGACAATGACGCGCGTGACTCCGTGTGCGAGGACAAGGAGCGCGAGCAAGGCAGTCCCAGCACCGACGACACCAGCAACACCGTCGTTTGTAACGAAAACAGCAACACGCCGCAGTGCTCGCCGATTAGCACCCTGACATCGTTCAGCAGCATCGGCAGCACCTCAAGTACCTCGAGCAGCAGCGACAGCAGCAGCTTCGGCGAAGCGTGCAACGGTGTGAACACCGACTGCAGCAACAGTGCGTTAAGGTCATCCTGTGTGAGTGTAAAGGCGATGGGTGGTGAAGACATGAAATCGAGCACACGCGAGTCTTCTGCTGTCCAGCAACCTGTGAGGCGAATGGCATCCAGTAATACGAGGGAGCTCCCTTCGCGGATTTCCAGGCCATGCAGCACACGAGCAGGCGGGAAAGTGAACGGAGAGGTCAAGGCAGCGGATGCACCGCGAGCTGTGCTTGTCCGACAAGAATCTTCAAGGAGCAGCATAGCACGGCAGCAAGAGAGCAAAGGGGGTCGTCTTGTCTCTGCTAGGTCCGGGAAAGTGCCTACCAGGATTTCCAAGGTAGCTGCAAGACGACCTCCGTGGAGGCCTTAAAACGGCTGTTCAGCAGAGAGGGATGAAGCATGCACGGAGGAACCATTGTGGACGCTTGGCATAAAGGAGCATGACTGAACAATGGTGCTCAGACATTGACTGAGAAGGCATGTGGTGATGGTGGTGTGGTGTTGGTTCATAAAAGTGGAGCTTCATGGCTGATGGCATCACGGTGCTGCTGAAGCAGCCTGGAGCCTTGTACCATAGATGAGGAGGGTGCTAAACACATTTGGCAGGCTTCTATGCCCCTGATATGGGACAATCCTAGCAAAGTTAGATGCAGATAGCTAGTGCACTAGCGGTGCGTAGATAGTTTGATTATTGCTAGATGGCAATCTTTATTGAGTGTAAATCAGTGGCAGAACAAAATCTGGTGTACGGTACTTGCAAACAAAAAACGCAAGAGGGTATTGACAGAACTAACATTAAAGCCCGGGGTCAGCATGGTAAATTATCAAGTTATGTGTATTTGAAATAGGCTGTATGCGAGATCTGCGAAGCCTATTTCGGTTGGCTGCCCTTGGCGAGAACAGTTTTCCGCCGCAAACAAGTGAACATTTCGCACTCACCAATCCTGCGAATCCCACCAACCCAAAGCGACAAATGTGTCGCACACATCCTCTCTCACACATCCTCTCTTGCATCGAGCATGGAAAGTGTTGCTCAACCGAAGTCACCTCACCACAGAATCAGCTCGATGCTAACGGGAAATAGAAAAACTGAGCAAGCAAAGCACGTGCTGGTTATCAACGCCACCTACTCAACGCCACAACAGAAACGTGTTCGAGACGATCCTTACCCCAGATTACTTGGGTAACGACCATCGCAGGAGCTGGCAACAGCAAAGTGTAGGAACGTGCAAGCGCGATTGCACTAACGGGAAGAAGGTCGTGATGACAGACTGGAGACTACGGGTAGCTAGGCACAACAAGAAACGACGAGTGTATTGGAGTCGTTGTGACTAGCCAGGGGGAAGAAAGCGGACTAGATTCGGCTCGCGCACCAAGCGCCGAGCAGCACTCGCTCGCCACATTTAGCTGCTCGCGTTCTGTGCGACGCGGAGCCCGCATTCCTTGCGACGCGGAGCCCGCATTCCTCGCGACGCGGATCTCGCATTTCAGGCGGATCTGATCCCGCCCTCCAGTCGACGCGGAGCCCGCGTTCCCGGCGACACGGAGTCCGCGTTCCAGACGACGCGGAGCCCGCGTTCCAGACGACGCGGAGCCCGCGTTCCAGACGACGCGGAGTCCGCGTTCCAGACGACGCGGAGCCCGCGTTCCAGACGACGCGGAGTCCGCGTTCCAGACGACGCGGAGCCCGCGTTCCAGACAACACGGAGCTCGCGTTCCCGGCGACGAGAAGCGCGCCCTCCAGGTGACCTGGCTACGACCACCGCGCGCACAACTAAAGTGGATACTGCGGAGTGACGGGGAGCAAGGTGCAGCACACGCCCCTGCGGATCGCTACAGAGGATAGCCCAGGTGAGTGCCCAATTCTCTGCTACTGCGACTATAGTACAGCGACAATGGTCGCTGCTGCCTTGAGGGTCCTATCACGCTCACGTGTCACGAGGCAAAGGCACACAACTGCAACCAGAGTTGCTGCTGCCTTGGGCTTGCTTTCACCACTGTAAACCCACCTGTTCTGTCCCAAGGCAGCAACATCTTTGGATGCTGCTGCCTTGGGCTTGCTTTCACCATTGTAAACCCACCTGTTCAGTCCCAAGGCAGCAGCACCTCTGGATGCTGCTGCCTTGGGCCTGGTTTCAGCACCATGCCTCCACCTGTTCAGTCCCCAGGCAGCAACAACCAGAGTTGCTACTGCCTTGGGCTTGTTTTCACCACTGTAAACCCACCTGTTCTGTCCCAAGGCAGCAGCACCTCTGGATGCTGCTGCCTTGGGCCTGGTTTCAGCACCATGCCTCCACCTGTTCAGTCCCCTACTGCCTTGGGTTTGCTTTCACCACTGTAAACCCACCTGTTCTGTCCCAAGGCAGCAGCACCTCTCGATGCTGCTGCCTTGGGCCTGGTTTCAGCACCATGCCTCCACCTGTTCAGTCCCCTACTGCCTTGGGTTTGCTTTCACCACTGTAAACCCACCTGTTCTGTCCCAAGGCAGCAGCACCTCTGGATGCTGCTGCCTTGGGCCTGGTTTCAGCACCATGCCTCCACCTGTTCAATCCCCAGGCAGAAACCACCAGAGTTGCTACTGCCTTGGGCTTGCTTTCACCACTGTAAACCCACCTGTTCAGTCCCAAGGCAGCAACATCTTTGGATGCTGCTGCCTTGGGCTTGCTTTCACCATTGTAAACCCACCTGTTCTGTCCCAAGGCAGCAGCACCTCTGGATGCTGCTGCCTTGGGCCTGGTTTCAGCACCATGCCTCCACCTGTTCAGTCCCCAGGCAGCAACAACCAGAGTTGCTGCTGCCTTGGGCTTGCTTTCACCACTGTAAACCCACCTGTTCTGTCCCAAGGCAGCAGCACCTCTGGATGCTGCTGCCTTGGGCCTGGTTTCAGCACCATGCCTCCACCTGGTGAGTCCCCAGGCAGCAACAACCAGAGTTGCTACTGCCTTGGGCTTGCTTTCACCACTGTAAACCCACCTGTTCAGTCCCAAGGCAGCAACATCTTTGGATGCTGCTGCCTTGGGCTTGCTTTCACCATTGTAAACCCACCTGTTCAGTCCCAAGGCAGCAGCACCTCTGGATGCTGCTGCCTTGGGCCTGGTTTCAGCACCATGCCTCCACCTGTTCAGTCCCCAGGCAGCAACAACCAGAGTTGCTGCTGCCTTGGGCTTGCTTTCACCACTGTAAACCCACCTGTTCTGTCCCAAGGCAGCAGCAACCGTGGATGCTGCTGCCTTGGGCCTGGTTTCAGCACCATGCCTCCACCTGTTCAGTCCCCAGGCAGCAACCACCAGAGTTGCTACTGCCTTGGGCTTGCTTTCACCACTGTAAACCCACCTGTTCAGTCCCAAGGCAGCAACATCTTTGGATGCTGCTGCCTTGGGCCTGGTTTCAGCACCATGCCTCCACCTGTTCAGTCCCCAGGCAGCAACAACCAGAGTTGCTGCTGCCTTGGGCTTGCTTTCACCACTGTAAACCCACCTGTTCAGTCCCAAGGCAGCAGCATCCTTTGGATGCTGCTGCCTTGGGCTTGCTTTCACCATTGTAAACCCACCTGTTCAGTCCCAAGGCAGCAGCACCTCTGGATGCTGCTGCCTTGGGACCTGGTTTCAGCACCATGCCTCCACCTGTTCAGTCTCCAGGCAGCAACAACCAGAGTTGCTACTGCCTTGGGCTTGCTTTCACCACTGTAAACCCACCTGTTCTGTCCCAAGGCAGCAGCACCTCTGGATGCTGCTGCCTTGGGCCTGGTTTCAGCACCATGCCTCCACCTGTTCAGTCCTCAGGCAGCAACAACCTGAGTTGCTACTGCCTTGGGCTTGCTTTCACCACTGTAAACCCACCCGTTCTGTCCCAAGGCAGCAGCACCTCTGGATGCTGCTGCCTTGGGCCTGGTTTCAGCACCATGCCTCCACCTGTTCAGTCCCCAGGCAGCAACAACCAGAGTTGCTGCTGCCTTGGGCTTGCTTTCACCATTGTAAACCCACCTGTTCTGTCCCAAGGCAGCAGCAACCGTGGATGCTGCTGCCTTGGGCCTGGTTTCAGAACCATGCCTCCACCTGTTCAGTCCCCAGGCGGCAACAACCAGAGTTGCTACTGCCTTGGGCTTGCTTTCACCACTGTAAACCCACCTGTTCTGTCCCAAGGCAGCAGCACCTCTGGATGCTGCTGCCTTGGGCCTGGTTTCAGCACCATGCCTCCACCTGTTCAGTCCCCAGGCAGCAACAACCAGAGTTGCTGGTGCTTTGGGCCCTTTCTCTAATGCGTGCACTCACCGCTCGGTGCTGCATGACGTGCATTTGCACATTTCTGCAGACATCTATAGATGCCCTAATCCTTGTCCCTGCTGTGCCAACGCCCTAACCACCCATCTCCTTCCTCTCCTCGGGGTATGCGCTGACATGGTTTCAGATGGCAGGGGTTGGTGTAGGTGCGGGAGGGCATCCTGCAATACAAGCATGTAAGGATGTCCAGAGAGGAACGGTCAATATTTCGGTCCACATGCGGCCACTTTTGTGTGTTCTCCGCATCGGGCTCTCGGCATTGTACCTTGGGGACACGATGGCGACGACAGATGATGTGATTCACTTTTTGGTTGAGTCAGCACCCCAAGCGACCAACCGACTTATTGAGGCGGGCCTAGCAGCAGGTATGACACAAGGTTTGGGCGAGCATGTGATGTGTGCATGATCTGAAGTGCTGGTTGTCTTTCTATCGAATGTCCTACACCCGTGAAATGTATCACATGCCTGAACATTCTCTGCCTGCACATTCTCTGCCTAACAGATCCTGCTTCAAACGACACTCATACCGGCGTAATTGTGGAAAGACATCGAAAAGAGTACGGCCGCATCTTCAAAGAACGCGCGAAAGGAACTATGGAGGATGTAGTAGCCCTGCATCAACGGCCCAATCGAGTGTTGGCCGGGCTTAGATACTCCTTCCCACTGGTGCAGTATGATGCGCGCGGAAGACTGCGACAGGTTTCCCTGCCCTGCCCTGCCATGTCCTGCCCTGCAATGCCCTGTCCCGCCCCGCCCCGCCCTTGTCAGCACCCTCATTTTTCTGCGATGCCATGACTAGAGGGGCCATGCCTGCCCTGCTTTCTCATGGCCCGCCCTGCCCTTGTCTGCACCATCCGCGTCATGCCATGCCTCTCCCATGCCATGCCATGACCTGCCCTGCCCTCCCCTGTCATGCTCCGCTCCGCCCTTCTCCCTCCCCCCCTCCAGGCATGCCCTGCCATGCTCTGCGGATGAGATTATTCATAGCTACAGGGACACCACCCTAAATTCTGGCTTATCCTCCTTCTCATTAGCTATAGCTGCAGGTTACCACTGTGAGAGGGATAAGGCGGAATTGCCATCGGATCAAGGGGATGATGTGGCAGACGCAGTGATAAAAGATGCGGAGGAGTGGAGCGACGATAGTGATGAGTGGTGGCTAGCAGGCCACTATGACGGAGAGGAAGTGGAGGTGTGGGTGGCAGGTCAGGATGAATAAATGGGGTTGTGTTTCCATCCCCACTGCGCTAATGTGGTCTTGAACATGTCATGCTTGAATGTGTGTGGAGGACTATGCCATTCTGTCCTAAACCTAATCATGCTAAGAGCGAAATAAACTTGCACATATTATAGTTGCAATATACGTTACACGTGCGGATGAAGTTAGCCCGGTGAAACTACTCCATTGCTTCGATTCTTGAGACCCTAATCCAGCTCATGTTCCATTCTGCCTAGGGCACTAGCTTGTTTGGTATCCCAAAAAGGATATATCCATGATGATGTGTAACAGTTATCTTACTCCAAAGGTGTCAGTGCCCAGCTCTGTTTGCACTTTATTGCAAATTATTGCCGAGGTAACCACTTGGCATCCAATGTACACTACTTCAGGATGGCTTATACTTGCATTTCACAAGGACCTCGTTCACAATGCGCAGTGAAGTGAGCCACAGTACTGGAATCGACACACCAGTTAGCCTGCCAACACATGGCAGATGCATGGGTGGGATAGAAGGCGCACGACTTGAGGGCTCAAAATTTTACCGGTAGTAGCTCAGAGTAGGAGCAGACGAACCAGTGGCAGCTATAGGATCTCTGGAGGGACTTGCTGCTGCTCTTGAAGCAGAAAAGCAGGAGTGCAAGGGCTGACAGCAGGGGTGCAAGGGCTGACAGCAGGGGTGCAAGGGCTGACAGCAGGGGTGCAAGGGCTGACAGCAGGGGTGCAAGGGCTGACAGCAGGGGTGCAAGGGCTGACAGCAGCGGTGCAAGGGCTGACAGCAGCGGTGCAAGGGCTGACAGCAGGGGTGCAAGGGCTGACAGCAGGGGTGCAAGGGTGGAAAGCAGGGGTGCAAGGGTGGGAAGCTGGGGTGCAAGGGTGGGAAGCAGGGGTGCAAGGGCGGAAAGCAGGGGTGCAAGCGTGGGAAGCAGTGCATAGGTGGAAAGCGGGACCAGACGAAACAGTGACAATTTGAATTCACATTAGCGGTGGGTATGTGAGGAGTGGGTGATATGAAGGGAGTGGGAAGTTTGGAACGAGGGTGTAGGGATATGAGAGGAGCAGGGGGTATGAGGGGACTGTGGGGTATGAGAGGAGTTGGGCGTACGAGGGGAGTGCGGGGTATGAGAGGAATGGGGAGTATGAGAGGAGTGGGGGGAGTCCACTGTATGGAATGAGTGGGGGGTATGAGAGGAGTGGGGAGTATGAAAGGAGTGGGGGGTATGAGAGGAGTGGGGAGTATGAAAGGAGTGGGGGGTATGAGAGGAGTGGGGGGTATGTTGCAGCATGCCGCTGGTCACTGAGATTGCACACAAGTCACTGAGATTGCACACAAGTCACTGAGATTGCACACAAGTCACTGAGATTGCACACAAGTCTGCTGCGCTGCCCCCCTGTTGCGCGTGCGTCCCCCCTTTTCTTAGCGATTGTACATGGGGAGGGAGAGGATGGGGGGGGAAGCAGGGAAGGGGATGGGGGGAAGCGGGGAAGGGGATGGGGGGAAGCGGGGAAGGGGATGGGGGGAAGCAGGGAAGGTGAAGGGGGGAAGCAGGGAAGGGGATGGGGGGGAAGCAGGGAAGGGGATGGGGGGAAACAGGGAAGGGGATTGGAGGAAACAGGGAAGGGGATTGGGGGAAGCAGGGAAGGGGATGGGGGGAAGCAGGGAAGGGGATGGGGGGAAGCAGGGAAGGGGATGGGGGGAAGCAGGGGAGGGGATGGGGGGGAGCAGGGAAGGGGATGGAACATGAACGGGACGGGATGGGGGGAAGCAGGGGAGGGGATGGGGTGAAGCAGGGAAAGGGATGGGGGAAAGAAGGGAAGGGGATGGGGGGAAGCAGGGAGGGGGATGGGGGGAAGCAGGGGAGGGGATGGGGGGAAGCAGGGCAGGGGATGGGGGGAAGCAGGGAAGGGGATGGGGGGAAGCAGGGAAGGGGATAGGGGGAAGCACGGGACGGGGATGGAACATGAACGGGACGGGATGGGGGGAAGCAGGGGAGGGGATGGGGTGAAGCAGGGAAAGGGAAGGGGGGAAGCAGGGAAGGGGATGGGGGGAAGAAGGGAAAGGGATGGGGGGAAGCAGGGAAGGGGATGGGGTGAAGCAGGGAAAGGGAAGGGGGGAAGCAGGGAAGGGGATGGGGGGAAGAAGGGAAAGGGATGGGGGGAAGCAGGGAAGGGGATGGAACATGAACGGGACGGGATAGGGGGAAGCAGGGGAGGGGATGGGGTGAAGCAGGGAAAGGGAAGGGGGGAAGCAGGGGAAGGGATGGGGGAAAGAAGGGAAGGGGATGGGGGGAAACAGGGAGGGGGATGGGGGGAAGCAGGGGAGGGGATGGGGGGAAGCAGGGCAGGGGATGGGGGGAAGCAGGGGATGGGATGGGGTGAAGCAGGGAAAGGGAAGGGGGGAAGCAGGGAAGGGGATGGGGGGAAGCAGGGAAGGGGATGGGGGGAAGCAGGGAAGGGGATGGGGGGAAGCAGGGCAGGGGATGGGAGGAAGAAGGGGAGGGGATGGGGGGAAGAAGGGAAGGGGATGGGGGGAAGCAGGGAAGGGGATGGGGGGAAGCAGGGAAGGGGATGGGAGGAAGAAGGGGAGGGGATGGGGGGAAGAAGGGGAGGGGATGGGAGGAAGAAGGGGAGGGGATGGGGGGAAGAAGGGAAGGGGATGGGGGGAATCAGGGAGGGGGATGGGGGGAAGCAGGGAAGGGGATGGGGGGAAGAAGGGGAGGGGATGGGGTGAAGCAGGGAAGGGGATGGGAGGAAGAAGGGGAGGGGATGGGGGGAAGAAGGGAAGGGGATGGGGGGAATCAGGGAGGGGGATGGGGGAAAGCAGGGAAGGGGATGGAGGGAAGCACGGGACGGGATGGGGGGAAGCAGGGGAGGGGATGGGAGGAAGAAGGGGAGGGGATGGGGGGAAGCAGGGAAGGGGATGGGGGGAAGAAGGGAAGGGGATGGGGGGAAGCAGGGAAGGGGATGGGGGGAAGAAGGGGAGGGGATGGGGGGAAGAAGGGAAGGGGATGGGAGGAAGAAGGGGAGGGGATGGGGGGAAGAAGGGAAGGGGATGGGGGGAATCAGGGAGGGGGATGGGGGAAAGCAGGGAAGGGGATGGAGGGAAGCAGGGGAGGGGACGAGGGGAAGCAGGGAAGGGGATGGGAGGAAGAAGGGGAGGGGATGGGGGGAAGAAGGGAAGGGGATGGGAGGAAGAAGGGGAGGGGATGGGGGGAAGAAGGGAAGGGGATGGGGGGAAGCAGGGGATGGGATGGGGGGAAGCAGGGAAGGGGGTGGAGGGAAGCAGGGGAGGGGACGAGGGGAAGCAGGGAAGGGGATGGGAGGAAGAAGGGGAGGGGATGGGGGGAAGAAGGGAAGGGGATGGGGGGAATCAGGGAGGGGGATGGGGGGAAGCAGGGAAGGGGATGGGGGGAAGCACGGGACGGGATGGGGGGAAGCAGGGGATGGGATGGGGTGAAGCAGGGAAAGGGAAGGAGGGAAGCAGGGAAGGGGATGGGGGGAAGCAGGGAAGGGGATGGGGGGAAGCAGGGCAGGGGATGGGGGAAAGTAGGGAAGGGGATGGGGGGAAGCAGGGCAGGGGATGGGGGGAAGCAGGGAAGGGGATGGGGGGAAGCAGGGAGGGGGATGGGGGGAAGCAGGGTAGGGGATGGGGGAAAGCAGGGCAGGGGATACGGGGTAAGAGGGGATAGGATGGGGGGAAGCACGGCAGGGGATACGGGGAAACAGGGAAGAGGATGGGGGGAACGGGGGCAGATGCCGGGGAGAGAGCTGGGGGGAGGATGGTGGGGAGCAGAGAGGGAATCAAAACGCTGTTCGATTGTGGTGGCGGAAGCGACCACCTCTGTTTCTCCCCATCCGTTCCTCCCCATCCGTTCCTCCCCATCTGTTCCTCCCCATCTGTTCCTCCCCATCTGTCCCACCCCTTCGGATGGAATGAGGGAGGAAGGATGGGCTGGAGGTGGTGAGATGGGGAGAGGGGAAGAGCGGATGGAAACACGGATGACGAGGGGAAGCGCGAGTGACTGGGAGGCAAGCCCGACGACGGGACGCGCGGGCGACGAGGGGAGGCAAGGGCGGTGAGGGTCGGAACGGGTGATGAGGGGAAGCGCGAGCGACAAGAGGGAATGTCGGTGACGAAGGGAGGTGAGGGCGGCGAGGATCGGTGTGGGTCGACGAGGGTGATGAGGGGAGCGCGGGTGACGATCTGAAGCGCGGTATGTTTACTACTGGCAATTGCGACGAGGGGATGTGTGGTTAACGTGGGAGAGCATGGGCCACTACGGGAACATATGCGACCAGAGGGTCGGGGAGGGTAATGAGGGAAAGCACGGGCGACGAGGAAAGCGGTCTGACGTGGGCAAGAGCGGCCGACGAGGAGGAACATGTGCGACTAACGGCTGAGTGCGTTACGCGAACCAGTACGGCATTCGCGTGAGCGACCCGTGCCTAAAACGGTACGATCGTGACACGAGGCTGAATGGCAGCAAGTGTGACAAGATCCTGCGTGTGCGATGCGAGCTTGAATGCAAGACTGGAGTAACGCGAATCTCGTTTTCTAACGTAAGTGCCGTGGGTGTACGGGTTGTAACACGCGACCGGTGACGTGAGGGAGAGATTAGAGCGTGCACTGACTAACATGGTTGAGGTGGACATAAATTTCCTTCCGCACCCAAAAAAAACACCTATCAACGACTCGCTTTTGCCAACTAGCGCTAGTTTTTGCCTTAGAGCCTCCTAGCCTATGAGTACTACTTGGTAAGCAAGTTATGTGAGTGGTGAATAGTACAAATGGTTGGTGATCATCGCGTCAGTTCTGGTTTTGGGCACTCGGGTTCCGTTGTCGCAGGACGATTGCCTGGGGTCGCGAGAACTTTCTCAAAATAAGTAGGGTAACCCTGTTATTGGCGACTTCAAGTTCAAGAATCTTGAACTTGAAAATTACCATGCTGTACTCGGGCTTTAAGTGCAAAATCAATCATGCTTGCACCTCCCTCCCACACACCAAGTAAATAATAATTATTAATGTTTTTTAGTGAATAATGCTATAATATTGATTGAGTGATCTATGGCAAGTCTTTCTATCGACGATTATTACAGTCATCATCTTCAGGTTATCAGTCTTGGATAGTTATCGAACCAAATTCGGTAGGTGTACCGTTATCTCTATTATTGATATATTTTTGTAGCTCCAATGGTCAGTGTGTGATTGCGAAAACAATGATTCGTGCACTCATCACGCGCAATCAACGAAAACAGATGTCGAACCGCGACGTTGATAAGCAAGCAGTCGGACAAGCAACATTCTTTTCCCGCCATTCATCAACCGACGTGCCGCCACATCAAAATCCAACATTCGGAATTCGAGAGCTGTCCCTCAACCCCCGTCCCACACTGTCGGCGATTGTGAATTGGACCATCATCAGCCCCATTCCCCTCCCTTCCACAGCTGTCTTTCTCCTCGCGCCAACCCTTCATTCCGACAATAAAGCTCCACCATCGTCCCATATCGACGCGTAGCTGTGGTACGAGGTGAAATTAAGAGACCGACATTAAGGAAGCTCCGTGCATCGTGACAGGCAAACCCGCGCAAACCCGCGTGCATCGTGACGGGCATCTCATCAGCAATGGGGCAACGGCATGGTAGGAGACTAGTCCACCAGCACTCCCACAAAGTCTTAACGGCACAAGCAAGCTAATGCATGATTACGGAAATCTCGCATCCATATATCACTCTGATGAAATAGGTTCGTAGTTAGACGCAACGATCTGAAATCGTCAGCTTTATCTCGTTCCGGTTCCGTGCCTTTCAGGTGCCAAGAGTGTTCTCCTGGTCGCGCTTCTCTTCAGCCTGTTCGCCTCATGCTCGCACTCCTGGCAAGTCAAGTGTACTAGCGGACCTCTCTCCGGCTCCATTGGCCGAACCGTCAGTGAGTTTTCATGCACTGATTTCAGAATCTCGTATCCTACCGCACCGTTTCTCGCACTGATAGCCGTTGTCTCCTCGTACGCCGCGTGCCTTGTATATGATGAACCAGGTTTACCGCTCACATACTCCTCATTACCTCTCTCACCCGTTCCATCTGCCCTTGCCATTCCTAAATTACCTGCTCGCTTGATGAGCAGGCGTCACGAGGGCTGTGCTGAAGCAGCAGCGCATTCCTGGGTTCGTCTTCGGGAGGAGAGATGCCGATGGCGTTCTCACCATCACCGTTTACAAGTAAGCCCGCTATAAGCTAGAAACCAATATTCACGCAATTGATTTTTCTGAAACCCCTCCCCTTGTTCAGTAGTCTGCATGTCAGTCACGGCGTGCGAGACGCTCAGTGTGACATGGGATGGACGCATGAACCACGATCGTGAGAGGCAGCGGTGCTGAAAATTCGCCATGGTCTCGCGTGCGTGCAGGAGAGGCAATAACATCAACGTGAAATTCCGCCTCATTACGGAGAGCGTATTCGTCCCCACCACTCGGTACATTAACTTCGGTCCTGTGGGGTACGACGGGCCACCTCTGCTCTCGATTCCCGGTAGAGGCCGTATGCGCTGGCGCTTCGACGGACCCAAGTACTGGATCACGGGATGGGTCATGAACGCGCAACGGAAACCCTCGCTAAACGCTAGCAGGACTGTCGCAGATGTTCTACAGGAGGTTGATGCGAACCCCGGAACGCACTACGCGATTGTGAATAGCGCGGCGAATTGGAAGGGTGCGATTCGGGGGCAGCTGAGACGAGCGTTTTTCGTGCCGTGCGTGGCGGGGCGTGGGAGGCGATTCCTCTTAGACTCACCATAGAGCACATCTTGTGTAATGGTTGATATACAGAAGGTACTGTGGATTAGGTAGTGCGCACTAACTAGAAAGATTTCGAACATACGGTAGCAGCTTGACAGTATATACAAGTTTGCCTGTATAAACAGCATTTATGATGTCATTTATTCTTGCACTTTCAAGTGTAGTGAGTTACGTTCTAAACATTCCAGAAGTGTTCTGTGATGCTCTCCTTTTACCAAGTGTAAGGAATTTTCTCGATATTCCTTCGCGCCCTACAACATCGCGTACAGCAGCAGCCATTATTCGCCCGTTACTGCTAACGAGGCATCGCCAACTTCGCGTGCACTATTTCACCAAACCTCGCACTGCTGGCCAAGCCGCGTCGGCCTACGCTTCGGGACTAACTCGAGCCTCGCTGCCAGCATGGCATTAGATAGCTCGCACGCACCGCGTTACCGTTTGCATGTTTTGCGTATAAATGTTCGCTCATGCCTTCGCTCACATTTGATCCTCGTTTTGACACCTTAGTGCAATTCTCGCTACCGTACTTCGATCCATTGCACCCGTAACACTTGGTATTAAGAGCCTCTTTCCTTTCGGACCGCGCATCTCCGCACCCCAGGAAATCAACTTTTGATTTTTTCACTCGAAGGGAATCACGCACCTTAGCCCCTAAGAGCTGTCAGAAGTCCACTGGTGATCCCTGATTGATCCTAGGGAAGGATTACAGGCACGTTGGCCTGGGGGGTTATGGGCGCACTGACCCGCTACTTAACAAGCCCTTTTATCCCAATGGTCTAGTGGTTGGGATTCTGATATGGTATTAGAGCGAAGGTCTCGGGTTCGAATTCCGGTGTATGCACTTCGGGCATCCCAGTGCGGGGGGGTGTCAGAAGTCCACTGATGATCCCCGATTGATCCTAGGGAAGGGTTATAGGCACGTTGGCCTGGGGGGTTATGGGCGCACTGACCCGCTACTTAACAAGCCCTTTTATCCCAATGTCTAGTGGTTGGGATTCTGATAAGAGCCGCTGTCCTCGCGTTCTCTCGTTAACGCGTGCAGCCAGGACTGCGCCTAGACTAAGCCAAGCCGACGCCCTTCGTAATGGCCAAGCATATCGATGTCGCCACTCTCACGCCGAAGCACTTGAATGAGCTGCTGCGGCAAATCCGCGAAAGCTCTGGAGAAATTGCGGCGCTGACAGTAGAACGCACGTCCCTGCAAAACGACATCACAAGAGCACGGCGAGCAGCGCCTCCAGTAGCTAAGTCACCAGCTCCAGTGCCTCCAGCACCAACGCCGACCGCAGCAGGGCTCCCATCTCCAGCAGTGCGACCCTGACGGCTAACGTACCACTCACGTACCTGCTGTGGGGAGAGAGGGAGACGCCGACGAGAGAGCTGCGGCGAGGCCCCAGCGGAGCGACTACGGAGGCGGCCGCTCCAAGGAGACTGCACACCAGGCGCCTCAGTGCCCCCAGGTGCAGTACCCCCAGACTCAATACCCCCAGGCGCAGCACCCCCAGACTCCGCACCTTCAGGCTCAGCACCCTCAGGCTCAGCACCCCCAGGCTCCTCACGCTTAGGCTCAGCACCTCCCGGCTCCAAACCCCCAGGCGCAGCACCCCCAGGCTCCACACCCCCAGGCGCAGCACCCCCAGGATCCACACCCCCAGGCTCAGCACCCCCATTCGCCACACCCCCAGGTTCAGCACCCCCAGAAGCAACACCACGAGAAGGACCACCCCCAATAGGACCTGAGTCACCAGTGACCTCAACTGGCTCAGACACGGGAGGAGGGTCTACCTCAGACACACCTGAGGGAGAAGGACCTGGAGCGGGGAGGGGGTCTACCTGAGGAGGACCTGGAGCGAGAAAGAGCAGCGGGGGGGGGGGGGGGGGAGAGAGGCAGTGCGGTAGGGAAAGAGATGGTAAAAGGGGACCGACTCGTCAAAAGTGACGTCCTGAGACGCGAAGACACGGCGCGAGGCGGGGTCGTAAAACTGCCAGCCAGGCGCGTCATGGACAAAGCCAAGGAAGACACAGGGAATGGCGTGAGTGGAGAGCTTGTCCGCAGTGGTATCGCGGACAAAGGCACGAGCACCCTAGACCCGGAAACGCGACGCATCGCCAACCTCCCCCGTCCAACGCAGTGTGGGAGAAGTCTCCGGCACGGAGACACGGGGCCAGAGGTTGAGCTGATGCGCGGCGTACCGAACCGCAAACGGCCACAGAAAATGGGGGGCAGCCGCCTGGATCATGGATGTACGAGCGACCTCCATGACTAAGCCAATGCGGCACTCAACAACCCCATTCTGCTGCGGAGAGGCCGGAAGCGTGAACGTCTGGCGGATGCCATGCTCCTCACAGTAGGCTTGCAAGAGGTCGGAGGTGAACTCACCACCTCTGTCGGAGTGAAAACACAGGATAGGAAAGTCCGAGTGGAACCGCTCGTGGAGCTGGAGATGAACAGCGCGGATCCAAGGGATCAAAACATCAGGGACATCCCCCTTGCGCTGCAGGGGGAAGACCGTGGTGTAATGCGTGTAGTCGTCGATTACCAGCAGGAAGTACCGCTCGTGGCCCTGCCCCTGGACGCGGGCCGGGCGCCACACGTCCAGGTGGAGAGTCTGTAGTGGAGCCTCTGTGGGAGAGAACGAGGAGGAGTGAGGAGCGGCGTGCTGCCGCCCCTCGACGCAAAGAATGCAGGGCGGCGCAGGCGAGGGAGGGAGGGAGGGCAGAGACCTAGGAAGACCAGAGCCCAGGTGGCGAGAGTGCATGCCACGAAGGCGAGGCAGGGAGGGGTGACCAAGGCGGTGGTGCCACAGGAGAGTCTGGTGCGACAGGCTGCGACACTTACACTGGGTAGCTACCTGAGTGGACGCGTACTGAGGAGACAAAGGGGTGGAGCGCGACGCAGTGGTGAGGGTGTACAGACTGGACCCAGTCGCACGTGTGAACGTGGCCAGGTGGCGGCCGGTCCGAGAGCAAGTGCAGATCGCCACACGCTGTCCTCTAGGAGTTAAGGTGTCAACCCAGTGATCCTGAAGGACGGCGGTGCTCACCAGGTTTGTAGAGAACAAGGGGAGGTGGAGACCAGACAGCTCACCAGACGGGACCGCCGGACACGGAAGCATAGTAGTGGACCGTGCTAGCACTGGGCCCCCAGAGGGGTCAGCCAGTGAGACAGGGACAGGTGCAGGGAGGGCAGTGACTGTGGTGCTATCGCGAAAGAAACAGCGGGAAGCACCAGAGTCAAGTGTAAAGGTGTGCAAAGCCTGAGCGGACGCAGTACCAGGGAGAGCAGACTCGCTAGCACCTAGGGCTGCAGACTCTATACCTCGGCCAGGCGGCATACACAAGTAGCAGTCACCCTCAGCACTAACAGTCAATGCATACATGGCAGTAAGAATTGCATCATTGTCAAGATCAAAGATAGGAACACCACGCCAAGACAGGTCTGCCCAGTGGGGAAACTCAGTAGCCTCGGGAAACCTAGCGCGCCAGGCGTCGCTAAGCCTAGAGAAGCAGCGATACTCAGTGTGAGAACCATTGCATGGGCGACCAGTGCGGGGGCCTGTGCGAATGATATAGGGGCAACGAACAGGACCACCAGACGCCCCACGCTGAGCATACCAGTCACGACGTTGCTGAGGGGAGGGGGTCTGCTGCTGACGCTGCTATTGCTGTTGCTGCTGCTGCTGCTGTGGCTAATGCTGCTGCTGTCCCTGGCCACCAGTGGAGGTTCCCTTCTGGTCGCATCCACCCCAGGCCCCACCGCCGCTGCCACCACCGCTCCCTCCTCCCCCCCTACCGCCGCTGCCACCCCCACCGCTCCCAGTGCCACCGCCGCCCCCACCACCACCTCCACCCCCACGACCACCCCCAGCACCTCCACCTCCCCCACCGCCTCCACCACCGCCCCCTCCATCGCCACCTCCACCTCCCCTACCACCCCTGTTGCCCCTGGCGCTGCGGCGCTTCCCACTAGGAGTGAAAGCAGCCCTGACCTCCTCAGCACCAAGGTAGTCGAGAGCAGCAGCGGACGCATAGGAGGGGGCAAGAGGGGAGTGCGAGGAGTGCCACGAGCAGCACCTACAGCGAGAATGTTCTTTTCGGCTGCTAGGAGGTGCTTCTCAAAGTCGTCGACAGAGAGAGTGGTAGAGTCTAGCGCGAGAAAGTGGTCCCTGACTGAACGAAGAGTGTCAGGGAGGCGGGTGACGAGGAAGTAGAGAGTAAAGTACATCGGGGGGTGATTCTGGGCGAGGAACTTGTCTGAGAGGGCAGAACGAAAGTGAGTGTCGCTAGAGCGCAGGTGAGAGATGAGGTCATCAGCAGTGGTAAACGAGGACAGGTCAGGGAACAGGTAGGGTAGCATAAGGCGACCTATGGCTGCAGTGGCCGGGGAAGAGTAGCGGGCAACTACAGCGTCATACAATGCCCTAGCAGTCTTGTGCTGGCTAAAATGCGCACGCTCTGTGATCGGCAGATGGTTGCGAATAGCGAGGCGCGCGGCGGCATCGCGAGTCTGCCACTGTGAGCGGTCTAGAGCGGTTACAGTGTCAGCAAAAGCAACGGCAATGCCAGACGCGTGATCGTACAGTGAAACACCGTCCTTGGCATTAGTCAGAAGAAACAGTTCCAGGTCGTCGAGCAAAGTGGCAAACTCTATCGGGCGACCGTCAGGATCGAAAGCGAGGACATTGAGAGTTGCCATGAGTGCAGCGCAGGTGAGAGTAGCGCGTAGGCGGTAAGGCAGAGCACAGACAAGAGAAACTGCGCACAGGGCGGCAGTGGCGGCGCTCAAGCTGCTGGGGCGGCACGCACGTGCCAAGGGCGGCGCAGAGGGCAGCGGCGAGGCGCTCGCATGCTGCTGAAGCGGCACGCGGGGGGTAAGGCAGCGCGCGGAAGAAGCGGGCCACGCTAGGGCGGCGGACGCGGCGCGCTGGGCAGCAGCGGGCTGTGCGGGCGGCGAACACAGTGCGCGGGCAGCGAACGCGGCGCGCGGGGCTACAACGGGCTGCGCGGGTGGCAGACGCGGCGCGCGGGGCTGCAGCGGGCTGCGCGGGGGGCAGACGCGGCGCGCGGGGCTGCAGCGGGCTGCACGGGCGGCGGACGCGGCGCGCGGGGCAGTAGTAAGCCGTGCGCGGGCTCCTAAGGCGGCGCGCAGGGCAGGACCAGGCGGCGCGCTCGGGACTAGGGCAGCTTGCGCAGGCAAGGCAGAGGCGCACGTGGGCAGCGCAGCGCAGGCAAGGTAGGGCGCGCGCGGGCAGCGCAGCGCAGGCACGACGTGGGGCAGCTCAGTAACCGCAACGGTAGGTGGGCCTTAAAAAAATCGGTCCTACAGACCTACTGCTCTGAATACCATGTCAGAATGCTAGGCATGAATGAATCAACAAGGAAAGTGTTGGGTACAAGTATGAAACCCTAAAAGGGGCTGTAACTCATATTGGCTACCCCACTTCAGCCTAAACATATATAGCATATGTATATTTTGACAACACTTGGAACTCCGATACAGCCCGCACCAGAGACATCGCAACATGGAAGCGTGGAGCAACCCGCGAGCGCGGCCAGTGATGGCGTCGTCCGCCACGACGGAGAGGAAGACCACGGAACGACACACCCCGACGCGACGAATGCGGCTAGAAGTCAGCCTCGAGTCACAGCTTCTGTGCCGGTCGGCGAATCAACTCTACCGTCATCGATGTCGCTGAAGCCGCAGCGTCCGCCATGCTTTGACCCGAGTCAGCGGGGTGGTCCTACCGTTCAGGCGTGGCTATTCACGTTGAATGTCTTCTTCGACGCGAACTACGTCTCGGTGGATACAGCGAAGATTTGTTACGCCGTGTCGCTGCTGCGAGGACCCGGCATGGACTGGTGGCGTGTCATCGTCACAAAGCCGGTAGACTACGCGACTCTACCGACACGGGAAGGACAAAACGGAACCTGGGTGCCGTCGTATTTCGTGGAGGTGCCCCAGTATCACACGTGGGACGCGTGGTGCGCTGGTCTGCGCGCTCGTTTCGAGCCAATTGCGGATTCGATCGCGGCGCGACGGAAGCTCCGCACTTGGCGCCAACTCGGTTCCGTCCAGGACTACACGAGCGGGTTTCTGGCGCTATGCGAGCAGGTGGGCTACATGCACGAGAGCGAGCGCACCGACCACTACATCGGCGGCCTGAAGCAGGACATCGCTAAGGAAATCCAGCTTCGCGGCGTCACCGACTTTCAAGTAATTCTCGCTATGGCGGAGAAATTTGACATCTTCCGCAAACCAAGACCGGGGTCCTACGGAAGCAGCAACTGGGGACATCGATTGTGAATAAACGAGAATGAATGAACTATGAATGAACTGGGTAAAAGTACTAACCCTAATTGGGTTGTACCCCTTATGGGCTACCCCACTATAGCCTACACAATAAGCACAAGCTATATGTTCTGACACACCCCCATAGGCAAAGTGGGGGAGAACAAGGGGTCACAAGACCAGTCAAGCAAAGCAAAGCAAAGCAAGCTCAGGGTGGATCACAAAGTCACCACACATTCCGAGCACAAGTTCAAGGGCCACAAGGCCAGTTCACATGCAGGAGTATATATATATAAAGGACTAGACAAGCAAGAGCAGGTGTATATATATGCAACAGTACAAGCAAGGTCAAGAGGTGAGCAAGTGAGGCAAGACAGGGACAAGAACCAGCTGCGCGCAGAAGCGCTGATGATCACAAGGCGCAAGTGCCTTGGTGAAGACATCAGCAGTGTTGGCCTCAGAGGCCACGTACGCAAGCTGCAAGTGACCACGCTGCTGTAGCTCACGAGCAAGGAAGTAGCGAAGAGCAATGTGCTTTGTTCTGTGCTCCAGTCTCTGCTCTCGACACAAGGCCACCATGGCCTTGTTGTCTACTTACAGGACTGGAGGAGAACGAGGCAGCTCTCCAAGGTCGGTCAGCAGGTAGGTGAGCCAGCGAAGCTCCTGAGCAGCCATGGCCCCTGCGTAGATCTCAGCCTCACAACTGGAGCCGAGAACAGAGGACGAGCGAGTAGCCCGCCACGAAACAGAGCCGGAACCAAGGCTGAAGGTGTAACCCTGTGACGACCGCTACGTAGCCTGGCCGTCAGCCCAAGAAGCGTCCGCGTGCCCAGTGAGGACCACTGGACTCCGCCCTCCAAGCACTAGCCCCATGCCCGACGTACTGCACAAGTAGCGCAACACCCTCTTCGCTGCAGCATGTGCTCTGGTCGGTGTCTCCCAGGAGCAACATAACGTGCAAAATGCTAAGAGGGTATGCAAGGTCAGGTCGTGTGCAGGTCATCAGGTACATGAGGCAGCCAACAAGCTCTGGGTACGGGCCACTCGACTCTACGGACTCATCCGAAGGCAGAGCTGGGAGCGAGTGGCGAGTAGGCAGAGGAGTGGCCTGAGGCAAGGAGTACGTGAAGCCGAAGCGCTGAAGGACCTGCTGCACCATGTGTGACTGAGTCAGGGTAATGGTGCGGCGTGCTCTGTCCCGGGTGATCTGCAAGCCAAGGTAGCTGCGCAGTTCACCCAGGTTAGTGCACGTGTGTCTCTTCTGCAGCTCAAACTTCACGTAGGCGAGTCCAGCAGTGTCAGCTGTGGCAAAGACCAAGTCGTCGACGTACACGAGGATGTAGAACGGCGGCAGAGAGGTGTCGGTGCGCAGAAACAGCGACGGGTCAGCAGTAGAAGGAGCAAACCCAAGAGCCGCAAGCGTAGTCCTCAGTGTGTCGTGCCACTCACGTGGGGCCTGGCGGAGACCGTAGTCTGGACGTCGGAGACTCCACTGGGTACCAGGAGGGAAAGACCCAGTAAAGCCAGGTGGGCGGCGCAGCCAGATCTCCTCGTGCAGGATGCCCTGCAAGAAAGCTGTGCTGAAGTCGAGAGAGTGCAGCTCGTAGTCACGGTGAGCAGCAACGTGCAGCAGTACCCGAACGCAGAGGAGAAGTGGACGGACGTAGAGACATCTGGTGCATGCCAGGGACAGGAGGAGGACGCTGACGCGAACCGCGACTACTAGTGCGAGCAGCACGGACAGGCGACGCAGGGCGAGACGCAGGCTCACGACGCTCAGCAAGACCTCTAGTAGGACCAGTTTAGGGAGACGGAGCAGGCAGTGGGGAGGCTGGCTGTATCTGTAACTATGACGGGACAGGCTGTGGACACTCTAAGGGAGGAGGAGGACCAGTAGAAGGCGGGAGACCAAGAACCTGCTGAAGGAGCGGAACAAAGTACGGCCGAGGCCGCGCGGCGACTCCAGACACAGCAGGGACAGCACCAGTACCCCCAGCGGCAGCACCAGCACCAGCAGCATCTCCAGCTCCAGTACCTCCAGCAGCACCTGTAGTACCCCAAGCAGGACCGCCAGCAGTAGTCTCAGCGCCAACACCCTCAGCAGCACTAGCTCCAGTCAAACCTGCAAGCCCAGCAGCTCCAGTACTCCCAGTACGAGCACCTCCGGGACCCGCGACAGCAGCACCCTCAGTAGCCGAAAAACCTCCAGCTCCAGCAGCACGCTTCCAGCGCTGGGCAAACTACTCGCGCAGCTCCTGTGGAGAGAGTGGCTCCCGCCGAGACGAAGCACCCGGAGAACCTCCAGGCGTAGCACCTCCAGGCTCAGCACCCGCAGGCATAGCACCCCCAGGCTCAGCACCCCCAGGCTCCGCACCCCCATTCTCAGCAGCCCTAGGCTCAGCACTCCCAGGCGCAGCACCCTCAGGCTAAGCACCCTCAGTCTCAGCACCCCCAGTCTCAGCACCCCCAGGCGCCGCACCCCCAGGCGCAGCACCCCCAGGCTCAGCTCCCTCAGCAGCACCAGAGTCACCAGTAACCTCGACAGGCTCGACTGCGTCTACCTGGGACACACCTGAAGGGGCAGGACCCTGAGGGGGGAGGGGGTCAACCGGGGGGGGACCTGGTACAAGGAAGAGCGGGGGGGGGGGGGGGAGGGACGGAGTGCGGTAGGGGAAGAGGCGGTAGTAGGGGACCGACTCGTCAAACGTGACGTCCTGGGAGGACAGAACACGGTGAGAGGTGGGGTGGTAGAACTGCCACCCAGGCGCGTCAGGGGGGAACCCCAGGAAGACGAAAGGAGCAGCACGAGGGGACAACTTGTCCGCAGACAAGTCGCGGACAAACGCCCGAGATCCCCAGACCCGGAACGCCGACGCATCGCCAACCTTCCCCGTCCAGAGCAAGGCTGGGGAGGTCTCCGGCCTTGAGACCCTGGGGTGAAGGTTGATCTGATGCGCCGCGTACCTCACCGCAAACGGCCACAGAAAATGGGGGGCAGCCGCATGCATCAAAGACGTACGAGCGACGTCCATGACCATGCCCATGCGGCGCTCAGCGATCCCATTTTGCTGCGGAGAGTCCGGAAGCGTAAAGGTCTCACGGATGCCTCGTGCGCGACAGTAGGCTCTCAGAAGGCCAGAGGAAAACTCTCCGCCTCTGTCCTAGTGCAGACGCAGAACAGGAAAGTCCAAGCCAAAGCTCTGCCTGAGCTGAAGACGAGCTGCGCGGATCCAGTTGATCAGCACCTCAGTGACATCACCCTTGCTGCGCAAGGGGAAGACTTCAGTGTAACGCGAGTAGTCGTCAACAACGAGCAGGAAGTAGCGCTCGTGACCCTGTCCACGGACGCGGGCTGGGCCCCACACGTCCATGTGAAGCGTCTGCAGTGGGGCCTCTGTCGGAGTAAACTCGGAGGAGTGAGGGGCAGCTCGCTGGCGCCCCTCGACACAGGGGACACAGTTAGGGCCAGGCCCCTGAGGAAGGGGAGGGAGGGACCGGGGGAGACCAGAAACAAGAAGACGGGAGGCCATGCCTCTGAGATGAAGTAGAGAGGGGTGACCAAGGCGGTGGTGTCAGAGGAGAGTCTCGTGAGACAGGAGACGACACGAACATGGGGCAGACTCAGGACCAGACCTGGACGCTGCAGCAAACACCTGACCCGACGCAGCTACCCTACCAGACTCAGCAACTGGAGGAGACGCGGTGGTCAGTGTGTACAGGCTCGACCCCGGCTGACGTGTAAACGTAGCCAAGTTCCGGCCTGTGCTAGCCTCTGTGCAGTGTGTCACCCGCTGACGTGCAGGAGTGAACTGGTGCACTCCCCCATCCTATAGGTCAGCACCACTCACCAAGTTCGTAGAGAACGAGGGGAGGTAGAGACCAGACAGGGTGCCAGAGGGAGCCGCCGGACACGGGAGGACTGTGGAGAAGTGAGACAGGACAGGACCCCCAGAGGGGTCATCCAGAGACACCGCAACCAGCCGACTAAGCGATGTGAGTGTGGTGCGGTCCCGAAAGAAGGAGCGAGAAGCCCCCGAGTCAAGGGTGAAGGTGAGGGAGGCCGAAGCCGACGCAGTACCTGAGAGCGCAGACTCACCAGTACCTGACGACGCAGACGCACTAGCACCTAGAGCAGCAGCGTCACAAGCACCTAGGGCAGCAGCCTCACTAGTACCTAGAGCAGCAGTCTCAATGCCCGGATCGGGCGGGAAACACCGGTAACAGTCACCCTCATCACTAATAGTCACAGCATACATGGCAGAAAGAATAGCATCAAAATCAAGATCATGGATGGCAAATCCCGCCCTAGACAGCTCGCCCCAGTGGGGGATCTCTGTGGCCTCCGGGAACTAGTGACGCCACGCGTCCGTCAGGCGGCCAAAGCAGCGCTTGGTGGGGTGCGCACCCCCACACTGCTCACCCGCACGGTCGCCGGTGCGCAGGACGTAGGTGCACGGACCAGTACCCCCACCCTGCTGGCGTGCAGTGTACCAATCACAGAGCTACTGAGGGGACAGGGTCTCACGACCGCGCTGCTGCTGCTGGCGCGGACCACCACCGGAGCCACTCCTCTGCGTAGACCCGCGACTTGCTCCACCGCCACCCCCGCCGCCTCCGCCGCCTCCGCCGCCTCCTCCACTGCCGCCACCTCCGCCACCTCCGCTCCCACCGCCACTGCCGCCGCCGCCTCCGCCTCCACTGCCGCCACTGACACCTCCACCCCCACCTCCACTCCCACCACCACCCCCACTCCCCCCACCGCCTCCACCTCCACCTCCACCGCCCCCGCCCGCTCCTCCAGTGCCCCTGCTCCCCTTGCCCTTGCCTGAGCGGCGTCTCCCGCTAGGGGCAGACGCCGCACCGACCGACTCAAGACCAAGGAGGTCGGCCGCAGCAGCAGAGGCAACAGAGGGCAGAAGAGGGGAGGGGGAACACCCCTCAAAGATGGGGGTGCGCGGGTCACCACGAGAGGCCCCTACAGCGACTATGCTCTTCTCGGCCGCTAGGAGGGACTTCTCGAGGAGGTCAACAGTGAGAGTGGTGGGACAGACTGAGAGAAAGTGGTCCCTGACTACGCGAAGTGAGTCAGGGAGGCGAGTGACTATGAAGTAGAGAGTGATGTACATGGGAGGGGGGTTCTTGGCGCAGAACTCAGCAGGAAGCGCAGCGCGGTAGCGAGTGTCACTAGTGCGGAGGTGCGTAATGAGGTCAGCGACTGTGGGAAAGGCAGTAAGGTCAGGGAAGTGGTACGGTAGCATGAGACGGCTCAGTGCAGCAGTGGCAGGGGAGGAGTAGCGCGCAACTACAGTGTCGTACAAGGTTTGAGCACTCTTGTACTGACTAAAGTGCGCACGCTCGGAGGTAGGGAGGTGGCGACGCACCGCAAGACGTGCAGCAGCGTCGCGCGTGGCCCACTGGGAGCGAACAGTGGCGTCGGCATCAGCAGCAGGGGCAGGAGAGGCGCCAGAGGTGAGGTCAAAGAGTGAGAGACCGTCTGCCCTATCGCACTGTAAAAACAGCTGCAGGTCATCTACCCAGACGTCAAAGTCTATGGCTCGACCCTCAGCGTCAAAAGCGAGGACACTAGGGGTAGCCATGACCACAGTAGACTAGCAGTGCAACAGTAGGGTGAGGGCAGTGCAGTAAAAGAGGCACTGTGCTCATCGGACGGGGCTGCTCGGGCGGTTCGGAGGTAGGGCGGCTCGGCGGCTTGGCGGCTCGGCTGCACGGCGGCTCGGCTGCTGGGCGGCTCGGCCGCAGGGCGGCTCGGCTGCTGGGCGGCTCGGCTGCAGGGTGGCTCGGCTGCTCGGTTGCTGGGCGGCTCGGATGCTGGGCGGCTCGGCTGCAGGGCGACTCGGCTGCTCGGCTGCTAGGCGGCTCGGCTGGTCGGCTGCTCAGCTACTGGGCGGGTCGGCCGTGCTGCTGCAGGGCGGCGCGGCGGTCGGTTGCTCGGCGAGGTGAGGCGGCCCGGGCTGCTCAGGTGGCGGGCGGCGCTGCAGCAGGTGACGGGGCCGCAGGGAAGGCGGCTGGGCCACAGGGAAGGGCGGCGAGACCGCAGTGGAGGGCGGCGGGGACCGCAGGTGAGGGCGGCGAGGACCGCAGGTGAGGGCGGCGAGGCCGCAGGTAAGGGCGGCAAGGCCGCAGTTGAGGGCAGCGGGGACCGCAGGTAAGGGCGGGGGGAACCGCATGTAAGGGCGGCGGGGACCGCAGGTAAGGGCGGCGGGGACCGCAGGTGAGGGCGGCGGGGCCGCAGGTAAGGGCGGCGAGGCCGCAAGGGCGGTGCGCGGGGTCGAGGGGTGGCGTAAGGCGCCACTAGGGCGGCGCGCGGGGTCGACGGGCGGCGCAGGGGGCCGCTAGGGCGGCGCGCGGGGTCGACGGGCGGCGCAAGGAGCCGCTAGGGCGGCGCGCGGGGTCGACGGGCGGCGGAAGGAACCGCTAAGGCGGTGCGCAGGGTCAACGGGTGGTGCAAGGAGGGGCCACTAGGGCGGCGCGTGGGGTCGACGGGCAGCGCGAGGGGCCTCAAAGGGCGGCGCGATGGTAGGGAGGGCACACGGGGCGCGCGCGACTCGGTCTAGTCTGAGGCGCGCTCCGGGCAGGAAAAAAAATCGTGGTGGGCCCTAGGTAGCGTTCCCACTAGGGAACCTGCTCTGAAACCATGTGAATAAACGAGAATGAATGAACTATGAATGAACTGAGTACAAGTACTAACCCTAATTGGGTTGTACCCCTTATGGGCTATACCCCACTATAGCCTACACAATAAGCACAAGCTATATGTTCTGACATCGATCTCGTGGGACGAACGAGGGCGCTATGATACATGCCATCGCCGCGAATGCCGCAGCCGCACCATTCAAAGGGTGCTGCTTTGCGTGCAATCGGCCGGGACACCGTAAGAGCGAATGCCCGGAAAACGCTAAGGGAATGGGGGAAGCTTAGCAGCAGAAATAGACCAAGTAGCAGGGAAACGTTGGGAGTTAGTAGCAGACGGGCCCTCTACTGACAGGTCACGCCGCTCGCCCGACCCAACCGACCCTCACCGAGTGATTGTGCCGGTTCATGCAGTCGACCACACCCGGCCGAATAAGGAGGGTACTACGGTAGACAGCCCCATACTGCTTAGTGGGAAAATCGGGAACGACTTAGTTAAAATCTTCGTAGACAGGGGAGCCAGCCACAACCTTATCAACACTGCCATAGCACGGAAACCGAAACTGCCACTGGACAGATGCTTACCTGAGATCGACGCAAGACTGGTCAACGGCACGCCACTGGCGATATGGGAATGTGTTGATCGGGTTCGGATTTGATGCGGGGGTAACTTCACGTTTAGCCAGGAAATGCTCGCAACAACCCTCCGCGGAACCGACATTTTACTCGGTCGTGATTGGCTGCGACGACACAATCCGCGAATCAACTGGACGACGGGTGACTGCACCGTGCGAGTGAACGGTAACAAAATCGCCTTACCTCGCTGGGGCTCACCCGAGTCTTCTTTGGTGCGTGTCAATGCAATCACGATGAAACGCGCCATAGCAGCAGGTGCTGACGTGTACGCAGTTGACATTCGGGAAGTCGAGGCAGCAGACAAAGGGGGGGATTTACAGAAACCGCTAGCCGACGTAACGGATGATCTGGCAGCACTACTGAAGCAGTACAGTGATATTTTCCCAGACGATCTGCCGACGGGATTGCCACCTCAGCGACCGCACGACCACAGGATAGAACTAGAACTGGGGGCACTACCGAAAGTACAGCAACAATTCCGACTGACCCAACCTCAACTGCACGAATTGAGAAAGCAGCAGGATTATCTGCTCGAAAAAGAGTTCATTCGCTCGAGTTCGTCACCCTTCGCGGCACCGATACTGTTCACACCGAAGAAGGACGGGGGTTTTCGCATGTGCATAGACTACAGGGCACTGAACAGGGTTACCATTAAATCCCACTACCCCATCCCGCGAGCTGACGAACTGATCGACCAACTGCGCACAGCCCGGGTTTTCGCGAAAAGCGACCTTAGGGGAGGTTACCACCAGATTCGCGTCAATCCACCCGATTGCCCTAAGACAGCCTTCGGAACACACTACGGATCGTTCGAATACACCATCATGCCCTTCGAACTGACCAACGCCCTCGCCTCTTTTCAAATGACCATGAATGAAGCCTTCTGCCCGCTTTTAGATAAGTGTGTCATCGTGTACCTTGACAACCTACTGATTTACAACCCCGACAGAGCACAGCACTTACAGGACATCGAAGCGGTTTTTAAGATACTGAGTGAGCACCGCCTACTGACCAAAGCGTATAAGTGTGAGTTTTTACAGGACCGACTGGAGTTACTTGGACACATTATTTCAGCTGCAGGAGTGGAAATAGACCTGAAGAAGATCGCGACGATTCAAGCGTGGCACGCGCCGACCAACTTGACTGAGTTGCAGAGTTTTATGGGGTTTGTTCCCGACATGGCGAAGCTGGCGGCCTCGTTGACCGACCTACTGAGGAAGGGGGTTGAGTACACATGGGGGAGAAAGAGCAAGCTGCCTTCTCGGCCCTCAAAAATAATTTGTGCTCACCGCCCGTGCTTCACATTGCAGATCCGCACCGTCCGTTCGAACTTGTCACCGACGCTAGCGACATCGCTGTGGGAGCAACCTGTTGCAGGACTCCGGGAACGGCCTCCAGCCAATCGCGTACGAGTCCCGCAAGCTTCACCCGCCCGAACGCAACTACCTGATACGCGACCGCGAGATGCTGGCGATCGTGCACGCGTTCAATGTGTGGTGATGTTGTCAGAATGTTATGCTCTAGCCTATAGTGGGGTGCTCTATAGCGAGTACAACCCTTCTAGGGTTTGCTATTTGTATCCTCATTCCTACTAGTGAACCTCCTCTTTTGCCTAACTCTTTCTTGCCTAGCTAGTGCTTTCCTAGCTATGGCTCCTTCACTCTACCTACTACTTTGACATGCTATCAGAGCTAGTACGCTCCTGGCCTGTGGGCCCACCTGCTTCCGCTGCTATCCTGTCTGTCGCGCGCCCCGTGGCGTGCGACGTTTATTTTCTTCCCGCCACGTGCTCGGGGCGCATGGCAGTTTTCTGCCCACCGCGCACTCGGGGCGTGCGGCGGTTTTCTGCCCACCGTGCGCCCCGAGGCGCGCGGCGGTTTCCTGCTTCGCGCGGCGGTATTCTGCACGCCATGCGCTCGGGACGCGTGGCGGTTTTCTGCCCACCGCGCACCCTGGGCGCACGCGGCGGTTTCGCGTTCCGTCGACCCGCACGCACGTCCACGTCGACCTGCGTGCGGCTCCTCGTCGCCCTTCGCGGCGGCCCCGTCAACCCGCGCGCGGCTCCTTGTCGCCCTTCGTGGCGGCCCCGTCGACCCGCGCGCCGCCTCCGGCGACCGGTGTGCCCGTCCCCGTCGACCCGCGTGTCGCTCTGCAGCCCCCCCCTCCCCGCACACCTGCGTTTGCTTACCGCACACCCGATTTTGCTTCCCGCACGCTTGTGCATGCTTCGCGCACACATGAGCTCGCTTACCGCACACTCGGGGTATGGGGGTGACGGGTATGGGGGTGGCGGGTGTGCGCGGTCCCCTGCTCCTCCTCCTCCGTCTCCCGCTGCTGCAGCTGCCGCTGAGGGGGGTGGGTGTGTGGGAGACGAAGGAGTGGTGCTAGGGGGGTGATGTGGGAGTGGAGCTAGGGGTGAAGCAGGGGGTGTGTGTCAAGGGGGGTGGGAATGTTTGGGGAGACTGAGAGGAGGCTGCCGTCTTGTCGTCCGCAGCACCTGTAGTCCGGGGCGCTGACCTGGTAGCCCAGAGAGCCTGCTGCGCCTGTCGCCCGTGGGTCCGTTGCTCCTGTAGCTCCTTGTAGCCCATGAGCCAGTTACTCCAGTAGTCCGGGGCGCTGTCCCGGTAGCCACTATGTGCGCGCTCCTGTTGCCCGTGTGTCTGCAGCTTCAGTCGTCGCCTCCTATCTCCTCTCCTCTCACTTGCCCTATGCGATAGCCTCTAGCTTTGCTCATAATTGTGAACTTTAAACTATTGCTTCTTGAACTTGTGCTCAGAATGTGTGGTGACATTGTGATCCACCCTGAGCTTATTCTGCTTTGCTTGCTCTGCTGATTACACCCCACTTTGGCTATGGGGGTGTGTCAGAATGTTATGCTCTAGCCTGTAGTGGGGTGCTCTATAGCGAGTACAACCCTTCTAGGGTTTGCTATTTGTATCCTCATTCCTGCTAGTGAACCTCCTCTTTTGCCTAACTCTTTCTTGCCTAGCTAGTGCTTTCCTAGCTATGGCTCCTTCACTCTACCTACTACTTTGACAGATGTTACCTCACGGGAGCAGACGTGACAGTACGGACAGACCACCGATCCTTACAGCATCTTCGCGCCCAACCGAATCTCAACCCATGAAAGATCCGCTGGTTGGACTATCTGGACTCCAACTTCCACTACACGGTCACATACAAAAAAGTTGCATCCAACATCGCTGATGCACTCACACACCCCACTGCCCAACTCCACGCCATCCTACTCGCCCAAACCAACCCACTGTTAACAGGCCTATTCACCCACGGATACAGTACCGATCCATTTTTCACGACCACAGCAACTGGCAGAGGCCAAAGGAGTCTACTGCGTAAAAACAGGCACCAACCGAATCTGGGTACCCGCGTACTCACTACTGAGGGAGCTGTTACTGCAGGAGGCACACAAAGGGGTTTACCTCAGGACACTTTGGGGTAGAAAAAACGCGACAACAACTGCAGCGGTATTACTACTGGCCGGAGATGTTGACCGACATACAGCACCACGTGGGCTCGTGCCCTACGTTTCAGGTGATGAAGAGCTCGCGAAAAAAAAGGCGGGTCAGTTGCAGCCGATTCCACCGCCTGATCGCGCCTGGCAGCAGGTTACTATGGATTTCGTCACGGGGTTACCTTCGAACCCTGGGGGTAACAACGCAGTTATGGTCGTCGTTGACAGGTTGACGAAAATGGCTCACTTTGCTGCGTGCAAGAAATTGATCTCAGCCGAAGAAACCGCTCGCCTGTTCATCGGAGCCGTCGTTCGATTGCACGGGATACCAGCTGCGATAATCAGCGACCGCGACACGAAGTTCACCAGCAATTTCTGGAAGAACCTTTGGGAGCAGTTCAGGACCGGGCTATAGTTCAGCCCGTCGTACCACCCCGAGACCGACGGTCAAACGGAGCGGACGAATCAGACGATGGAGCAGTTGATTCGTGCCACGTGCGACGACCCGACAACATGGGAGCAGCAGCTGCCGCTGATCGAGTTTGCGTACAACAACGCCACGTCTGCGACGACGCAGCAGTCCCCCTTCTACCTGAACTACGGGCAAAACCCCAGAGTGCCCATGACGCCGAGTCCGGACAACCCAGCGCCACGTGCACAACACTTCGCTGAAATTCTGCAAGCTGCCCGCACCAGAGCCGTCGAAGCAATTAAAAAAGCCAATGTCATCGTTAAGCGTAACGCTGACTGCCACCGCTCCCCAGTCAGGAGACTACGTGCTGCTCGACACACAGAACTTAAGACTGCCCGTCGTACCGAAACTGCGACCACGCTACTATGTACCATTCCAAATCAGACACATGATTACCCCAGTGACAGCCCACCTACTGTTGCTGACGGACTAGTACATCAGCCTTTCATTCCACGTCAGCCTGCTTCGCCCATACATTCCAACCACAAGCTAACTGCCTCGTCACCGCCCGCCATCCATGACTCGCCCTGCATCGGAGCCGATCATCGAGCCTGAAAAATCCTGAGCCATCGGATCCGATACCCTAAGGGAATTAGGAGGATTGAATTCCTCGTTCGCTGGAAGGACCGCACGCCAACTGAAGATAGCTGGGTGCCCGTGGCCAACATTGAAAACCACCGTGCCTTGCAAGTGTACTTGAGGAGCCAGGGTTTCCGCGATATACACGCACTCGCGTAGTGGAGGGGGCTTCTTAAGGGGGGGGGGGTAGTGTAAGGAATTTTCTTGATATTCCTTAGCGCGCCCTGCAACATCGCGTACAGCAGCAACGTTATTCGCCCATAACTGCTAATGGGGCTTCGCCAACTTCGCGTGCACTGTTTCACCAAACCTCGCACTGCTAGCCCAGCCGCGTCAGCCTACGCTTCTGGACTAGCGCGAGCCTTGCTGCTAGCATAGCACTAGCTAGCTCGCACGCACCGCTTTACCGTTTGCATGTTTTGCGTATAAATGTTCGCTCATGCCTTCGCTCAAATTTGTGTTGGAAACAAGGAATTTAAGTGCCTCTGTCGTGTCGAAGCACTAAGTCGTAAACAAAGCAAAGTACAGTGAAGCATCGGCGAGTCAACCCTTCAAAAATTTAAACAACAGCTGGAGGTTACGCGAAAGTCAAAGGTCGCTGACCTTTGACCTGTCAAGTACAGTGCGACAGCAAGGACAAACAACTTACTCGTTACTGAGCAGTTGCTCGAGTCGTCACTGTATCGAACCGCAAAAGCAACAGTAAAACAGTTATTGGCTATAACCTTTCATATTCTTTGTACTCTTATGAAAGACTTGTATCTTCTTGCTTTAATCAATCTACTTTGCCGTCACATACCAGCGCAAGGTGGTTCATAGACTCATTATTACGCTTTCGCATTTACAACAAGTCCTACCCAGAGTTTAGCCTTGCAAAGATACTAAGGGCTTTTCTCAGCCTAACATGGTATGAGAGCAATCAGGGCAAACTCAACTACTATCAAGACACCTACAACATCAGAAAGGCATGGCATCGCAGAAGGAGAGAAGCTCCTCTAACGGCTCTCCCGGTACTACTCCTACTCCACCTCCTGCCTCTGGCCTACAGACAGAGGAGAGCACAGCAACAAGACCGGCAGCTGGGTCTACTGAAACTCCCGCAAATCAAGCCGCGGGCTTCGACCCAAGCATGATGGAGAAGTTCTGCTCCTTCATGTCCTTCTACGAACAACACCAGCAAGGGGCACCTGCGCAGTCAAACAATAGTAACAACAACAACGTGACACCGATGAGCTTTGACGGTTCATCCTACGCGCAAGGAAATCAGCAAGAACAACCTACCTTCATCCCGTACGAACCCCGGCACGATTCCGTCAGCTTCATGCCGCACCAGCAGCCTTCACATGAACAAGAGAAAACATTGGACGCACTTCAAGTTCAGTCGCTGTTTGCGCACGTCTTAAAATGACAGACAACAAGACCATTCAATGGAAAAGACTTCTTCACCTGGTCGTTCGAATTCGAGCTAATGATGGAAGGCGCGCAGATTCTTGGCTTCTTCGATGGGTCCGTGCCATATCCAATGCACGTGACATAATACGACAAGCAGCACTACACATATCAGTCCATGATGGCGTACACAATCCTACTGCGCAACGTCACACCGAATCAGCAGCAAAACATTCGGTCTTACCGGGGATACGGGAACTTTGCCGAGCTTGCGTACAACCACTTGAAGAACCTGTATCATGCAACAGACAGCATCAATCAGAGTTGGTTAATGGCACAACTGACAATAGTGGAAATGTGTTAAGATATCAAGCAGGAATGGATGAACTAGAACAAGGGCGGGTACAAGTAGGAAACCCTAGGAAACTGTACCCCTTAGTGTCTACCCCACAATAGCCTAGACAAGCTATATGATAAATGTTTGACACACCCCCATAGGCATAGTGGGGGAGAACAAGAGGTCACAAGACCAGACAAGCAAAGCATAGCAAGCTTAGGGTGGATAACAATGTCACCACACATTCTGAGCACAAGTTCAAAGGCCACAAGGCCAGTTCACATGCAAGATTACATATATAAAGGTAAACATGAAAGTGCAGGTATATATAGATCACAGTACAAGCAAAGTCAAGAAGTGAGCAAGTGAGGCCAAGTACGCACAAGACCTAACAAAGTACAGAAGCGCTGATGATCACAAGGCTGAAGTTCCTTGGTGAAGATATCAGCAGTGTTGGCCCGAGAGGCCACGTAAGCAAGGCGCAGCTGACCACGCTGCTGCTGCTCACGAGCAAGGAAGTAGCGAAGAGCAATGTGCTTCAATCTGTGCTCCAATCTGTGCTCCCGACACAAGGCCAGCATGGCCTTGTTGTCTACGTACAGAACTGGAGGAGAACGAGGCGGCTCTTCAAGGTCAGATAGCAGGTAGGTGAGCCAGCGTAACTCCTGTGCAGCCATGGCCCCTGCGTAGATCTCAGCCTCACAGCTGGAGCTGAGAACAGAAGAGGAGCGGGTAGACCGCCACGAAACAGAACCGGAACCAAGGCTGAAGGTGTAACCCTGTGACGACCGCTGCGTAGCCAAGTCGTCAACCCAAGACGCGTCTACGTGACCAGTGAGGACCATTTGACTCCGCCCTCAAAGCACGCGCCCCATGCCTGACGTACTACACAAGTAGCGCAACACCCTCTTTGCTGCAGCCATGTGCTGTGGTCGGTGTCTCCCAGGAGCAACATAGCGTGCCAAGATGCTAAGAGGGTATGCAAGGTCAGGTCGAGTGCAGGTCATCAGGTACATGAGGCAGCCATCAAGCTCTGGGTACGGGCCACTCGGCTGTACGGACTCATCCGAAGGCAGAGCTGAGAGCGAGTGGCGAGTAGAGAAAGGAGTGGCCTGAGGCGAGGAGTACGTGAAGTCGAAGCGCTGAAGGACCTGCTCCACCATGTGTGACTGAGTCAGGGTAATGGTGCGCTGTGCTCTGTCCCGAGTGATCTGCAAGCCAAGGTAGCTACGCAGTTCACCCAGGTCTGTGCACGTGTGTCTCTTCTGCAGCTCGGACTTCACGAAGGCGAGTCCAGCAGTGTCAGCTGTGGCAAAGACCAAGTCGTCGACGTACACGATGATGCAGAACGGCGGCAAAGAGGTGTCAGTGCGTAGAAACAGCGACGGGTCAGCAGTAGAAGGAGCAAACCCAAGAGCCGCAAGTGTAGTCCTCAGTGTGTCGTGCCACTCACGGGGCGCCTAGCGAAGACCGTAGACTGGCCGTCAGAGGCTCCACTGGGTACCAGGAGGAAACGACCCAGAGAAGCAAGGTGGGCGGCGCAGCCAGATCTCCTCGTGCAGGCAGCCCTGTAGGAAAGCATTGCTGAAGTCAAGAGAGTGAAGCTCGTAGTCGCGCTGAGCGGCTATGTGCAGCAGCACCCAAAGAGTGGTCATCTTCGGGGTGGGAGAGAAGGTTTGAAAGTAGTCAACTCCCTGCCGCTGACTAAAGCCTCGAGCTACATAACGTGCCTTGAAGACAGGCGGAGAACCCGGCGGCAGCTTCACCCTAAAAATCCACATGCCACTGACGATGTTCGCCCCAGGTGGGGGAACCTCGTCGACGTAGGTGCCAGTAGACTTCCAGGAAGCCATCTCTGCGTCCATGGCTGACTGCCACTGAGAGGAGTAGGGACCCTCTATCGCCTCTGCGTAAGAGCGCGGAGTCGAGATGTCTGGTGCATCCGGGTCTCCCTTTGGGGCAATCAGCATGGACACAAGATGAGGTAAAGCAGCAGCAAAGCACTGGAACTCCTCCTGCCTGTCCTCAAGGACGTCCGTGCTAAGAGCACACTCACCTCCGACGGACGGAGGACAGATAGACTCAGACGCAGCAACAAGACTAGCAGCGTAGTTTAGACGACAGTGAGCAGCGAAGTCTACAAGCTCAGCAACTAAGGCAGACGCAACAGTGGACTAATAGGAAGGGTCAGTGACAACAGTAGCAAGGAGACGCGTGATAGTAGGACCGGCAGCACGAAGGGAGTCAGACTTCGGGTGAGCAAGAGCAGGAAGAGAGGACTCTGGAGTAGACGCTAAAGGGACACGAAGTGGAGCAGTGGAAGGATGCAGTGCCATCTGGTGCGTGCTTTGGACTGGAGGAGGACACTGACGATGACTAGTGCGAGCAGCACGGACAGGCGACGCAGGACGAGACGCAGGCTCACGACGCTCAACAAGACCTCCTGTAAGACCAGTGTAGGGAAAAGGAGGAGGCAGTGGAGAGGCGGGCTGTAACTGTGACTCGGACTGGACAGGCGGTGGACACTCTAAGGGAGGAGCAGGACCAGCAGAGGGCGGAAGACCAAGAACCTGCTCAAGGAGCGGAACGAAGTACGGCCATGGCCGCTCAGCACCTCCTGAACTAGCAGGGATAGCACCAGCAACCCTAGCGGGAGCTCCAACAGCTCCAGCAGCTCCACCAGCTGCTCCAGTAGCGCCAACTCCAGCACCCACAGGAGCACCAGCTCCTGCAGCACCTCCAGCTCCAGCAACTCCAGCAGTACCTCCAGCAGCACCCCCAGCCCCAGTACCTCCAGCAGCACCTACGCCAGTAGCACTGCCAGCTCCAGCACCCCCAGTAGCTCGAGCTCTAGTAGCACCATCAGGCCCGGTAGCTCCAGTACCTCGAGTACGAGCACCTCCGAGACCTGTGGCTCCAGAACCCCCAGCAGACTCAGCACTAGAAGGACCTCCAGCCGCAGAAGAGCCTCCAGCGCCGGAAGCACCACCTGTGAAAGGACGTCCCCATTATAATATTTTCTCACTATTATATTTTTCCGTTATCCTATTCTCCCTTTTCTCCTCTTTATTTTGGTCTTTATCTCATCTCAATCGGCCTACTATTCTATTTTCTAGAGCCTTCTATTTATTTCTCTTATTTCCTACTTTTCCCACCGACATACCTATTATACGGCACCGACAGCGCCGACAGTGGTGTATACGGTGTAATCTGGGCGTAATCCCAAGTGCCAATAGCCTTGCGTGCTTGTGCGCACTTGTGATTGTAGTATCGGGAAGGGCGTGTTCCCGAAGGTTCGTTTTATCTCGTTTATCCTTGTATTTTCCGAGTATAAAAATGCCTTGTACTCAGTTTTAGTGACAAGTTTCGATTGAGAATTCGATCCTGTGACACTTGGTAATCAGAGCCGTTCTTACTCGACGACTCTCGGCTAAGCAGCGGTCGCGGAAAAAGTCGCCTTGAAAAACCGCCGGGGGCGACCAATTCGACGCCGATTTCTGGTAAGCACCAGTTCCGCGCTTTTCGAATTAACCCCCTCGCGTGTTTTCTGAACAGGATGGGTTCGCCGGCGACCAACGACATTACGCAGCAGCTCTTCGCGCAAATCGCCAAGATGGAAGCAGAGATGCGAGCGACGACTGAACGGTCGCGATTCGAGAACGAGCAGCTGCGAAACGAACTGCAGCGCGTTACGCAGCTCCTCTCGACCATGAACATTCCTGCTTCGACAACTTCGCAGCAGTCGCAGCGTCAGTTCGAGGTTCCAAAACTTCGCTCGCCGGAATCGTTCGACCCTAGCGATCGAAAATCCAACGTCAGGCGGTGGCTCGCGACGATGGAAAATTATTTCGCGGCGATTGGATGGTCGACAACGGAGTACGACGGCGAGAAAATTCGTCTCGCGACAACGTTGATTCGTGGTCCAGCTCTCGAGTGGCTCGGAAGCAACAGTAGCATTTTCCAGGGCGAAGCCACGTGGCAGCAATTCCGGGCAGACCTTCTCAAACGTTTTGAGCCGATTAATTCCACTTATATTGCGCGCGAAAAATTACATCACCATAGGCAATTCGGGAGTGTCGCGCAATACATGCAGCAGATGGAGGAATTTTATAATTGCATTCCCGACATTACCGAGGGCGAAAAAATTCAGTCCTCCATCGCGGGGCTGAAAACCAACATTCGGCGCCAGGTTGCAGCAGCGCATTGCAGCAGCTACAGCGAAATCATATCGGCCGCGGAGCGTTTTGACTTGGTCAACTCCGGAACACGACGGTCCTACGTCGTCGGATCACGACAAGGGGATCGCTCGGCTTCAACCACATTCGCCGTCCCCATGGAAGTCGACAAATTCGGCGCGAATTCACGACCTGCAAAATACAAAACGTTTTGCGAATTTTGCGGCGGAAACGGACATCGGATTGTCGACTGTTTTCACATGAAATCTGCATGTGCGGCATTCCGAGCTCGTGGGAGTGGCGAAACCAAAGACAAAAGGTAAAAAAACGGATCTCGCCAGTGATTGCGGATCGTGCTGGCGAGGAAATGCAGATCCGAAAGCGTCAGCGCAATCTGGACCGAATCGAAATTGAAGGACAGCATTGGGCGCGAGATTTGGAGAATCAAGGGCGAAATCCCAAGCCCCTTGACCGAAATTTGTCAGAGGGATTCGCCGAGGAAAAGAAAACCTCCGCGAAAACAGACTCGGCCAAGACGGGAACTCTCCAATTCGACCCCGAAAAAAATCAGAATTCGTTAAAGCTATCTTTCAAAGATGCTTTAATGAAGACTGGTGATTTTCGCGGGTCCGGAGCCATAAACAAATTCCGGGAAGAACTCCAGAGGAAGAAGACGATTAAAGAAGTGGTACCGGTGCCTACGGAGCTGGGGAAAAAATTAAGGAGTGTGGAAAGGAGTAGACCTTTTCACGGCGTCAACGTCCTCTCCCGGAACCAGCCCAATACGACTCTCCACTCCCCAGGGAAGAAGTCTATGGAGCTGAAGCAGCTGAAGAGGCAGCTGGGAGTTCAAAAGAAGCTGTAGAAACTCCGAAAACCCCTCCAGGATGCATCCAATGGATCGCACGCGTCGACCGGATCCACCCCCTCAGGGTCAACTTGTACGGTTACTACCTCTACTCCTGGCGTTGGAGAGGAGCTTTTCTCCACGCAGCCCAGGCCAGCTGGTTGTCCAGGAGCAAACAGTGGAACCACGGTGTGTACTTAATATTGGGATGTACCCTATGATCCTATTTATGAGACTATTTTTGGGTACTCCGAGCAACGCTCACCACTCCTGCTCGAGGTGATCTGCAACGGACAGCGCCTCCAAGCACTCGTGGACAGCGGGGCGTCGCACAACATCTATGACAAAAAGGCAATCGATCGACTCGGAGGTGAAATCAAGTCCTCAAGCTTCTCTACAACGATGGTGGATGGCAGCAAGCTACCTATCTACGGGGAAACACAGTTACTACTCCAGATTGGACCCCTTCGATGGAAGCCTGCTCTCCCCGTCACAAATATCAAAGGACTCGACGTAATCTTCGGGAGAGACTTTCTTAAAAAGTTCAACCCCGAGATCAACTGGGTTAACCGGACGGCCAACATCAACAACAACGGGAGGAAAATCAGCCTTCCCAAATGGGACGACACGGGAAATATTCCAGTCGAGACACTCGCACGCTTTGAAAAGGACGTCAAACGGACCACGGCGGGATTCATGGCGATAGTCAACGAAGCAGACAACGGAGAGAAGCAGACCCAGGAACTTCCTCCAGCAGTCAAAGAAAATTCTTGAAGAGTTCCAGGACGTTCTCCCCGACGATTTACCTGATCAGCTACCGCCATACCGAACACATCAACACGAGATCGTAGAAGAGCCGGGGTCCAAGCCAACGTTCCGAGCACCATACCGGCTGAGCCCGACAGAGCTTGCCGATATGAAAAAACAAATAGAGTATCTCCTGGAGAAAGGGCTGATTCGACCTTCGACTTCGCCGTACGGAGCTCCAGTTCTCTTCACTCCGAAGCTAGACGGAAGTCTGCGAATGTGCATCGACTACCGAGCCTTGAACAAGCAGACTGTAAAAAATAAATACCCGATACCACGGATCGACGACTTACTCGATCAGCTTCGTGGTGCTACGGTATTCTCCAAGCTCGACCTCAGATCGGGATACTGGCAAATTCGTATGGCGGACAACTCTATCCACAAAACCGCCTTTCGAACTCGGTATGGGTCATGCGAGTATCTCGTGATGCCGTTCGGACTCACTAACGCACCAGCCACATTTCAGGCGGAAATGAACCACATTCTTCGGCCCCTTCTGGACGAGTGCGTGGTGGTATATTTGGACGATATCCTGATCTACTCGAAAGACATGAAGAAGCATGTTGAGCATCTGCGACGGGTGTTTGAAATTCTTCGACGAGAACGCTTCTACGTGAAACTATCCAAGAGCGAGTTTGCGTTGAAAAAAGTCCAGTTCCTTGGACATATGGTGAGCGCTCAAGGAGTTCACGTGGATCCTAAGAAGATCGAAGCAGTGCGAACGTGGAAGACCCCTGAGAACGTGAAGGAGTTACAGCAGTTCCTTGGATTCGCCAACTACTACAACCGGTTCGTACCGAACTACGCCAAGATTGCCGCACCATTAACAAACCTGTTGAAGAAGAATACACCATATCAATGGGAGGCGAAGCACCAGGAAGCCGTGGAACAACTTAAACCTGCACTCACGTCCGCACCTGTCCTTATTCTGCCAGACCCTGAACTTGACTATGTCATCGAGGCCGATGCAAGCAATCAAGCAGTGGGCGCAGTGCTCATTCAGGATCAAGGGAAGGGACTGCAACCCATTGCATACCTCAGTAAAAAACTCAATTACCCCATCCATGACAAAGAGGCCCTCGCCATCGTCAACGCATTTAAGGCATGGAGGTGTTATCTCGAAGAAAGAAAAACGACCGTCTACACCGGCCACTGCAGCCTCAAGTATCTGAAGACCCAACCAACACTCTCCAGGCGGCAGGTCCGGTGGATTGACTTTCTCAAAACCCACTTCCATTACGACATCGTGTATAAGCCGTGGCACAAGAACAAGGCAGACGCACTTAGTCGCCCTGCACACGTTGCCGCCCTACAAGTCCATGGCATGAACCCACTTTTGAAGGGACTCTTCACGCATGGATACACCATCGACCCCGAAGTCTCTGTAGCAGAAAAGCGCCATCTTCTACATTGGGATCAAGACATCGCATACCGCAAGGGATCCACAAAAATATGGGTACCTAATTACCCTCCTTTACGCCAGTTACTGCTCGAAGAATATCATGATGTTCTCTACGCGGGCCACTTCGGTAGTAACAAGACGCTTGCCGATATCGCGAAGCATTATTATTGGCCCCACATGGCGGATGACGTACAAAAATTCGTCACCTCGTGCGACACATGCCAACGGATGAAGAGCAGCAAACAAAAGAAAGCAGGGTTACTACAGCCTCTTCCAGTCCCTGAACAGCCTTGGCAAGTGGTTAGCCTCGACTTCATCACCGGGTTACCACCTACCAAAGCTGGTTACGACGCCGTTCTAGTCGTCATCGACAAATTCTCCAAAATGGGACACTTCATTCCAACACACACAACGGCTCGCACCGAGGAGACAACACAATTATTCTTCCGCTACGTCATCTCGCAACATGGCATTCCAACCACGCTGATCTTCGACAGAGACCCGAAATTCACGAGTAAATTCTGGAAGGAGCTCATGTCGCTCATGGGGACCAAACTCGCCATGTCATCAGCCTATCATCCCCAAACGGATGGTCAGACAGAGCGCCTCAACCAGATTGTCGAACAGCTTCTGAGAGCAGCGTGTAAGGACGATATCTCTAAATGGGATGCACACCTGCCGGTTCTCGAGTTTGCGTATAACAACGTCACGCACGCCGCAACAGGGCAAACTCCTTTCTTCCTCTGTTACGGTCGCAACCCACTCACGCCTCAGAAACCAACAGTACCCGCCACGGTGCAACCCGCACATGACTTCATTACCACTATGCACCAATTGTGGGAGCGCACGCATAAACGTCTTCTGAATATCCAGCAGCAACAAAAGAAGCTCGCTGATCGGAGTCGCAACGATCATTCCATCAAGATTGGCGATCAAGTGCTTCTGGATACACGCAATCTCGACATTAGCCATCTTCCGTCTAAGCTCCGACCTCGCTTCTGCGGACCTTTTCTCGTCGAGGCGCAGGTCACTCCAGTGACCTTCCGCTTGCGTTTACCAGCTACCTGGAGAATTCACAATGCCTTCCATGTTCAACTTCTCAAGCCCTACCGGGACCCAAACACGGTCTTCAAAGGTCGCCAGCCGCCGCCGCCACTGCCAGTGATCGTTAATGGGGAACCCGAGTACGAAGTCGAAGCCGTTCTGGCGCACCGACGACGACGTAGCGGCACCTTGGAGCTCTTGATTCGTTGGAAAGGCTATGATCCTTCCGAGGATACCTGGGTACCTGAACACAACATGGATAACGCCCGCCGTCCTCTCCAGGACTACCTTGTCAAGCAGGGTGTTACTTCTACCACCCAGCTTTGAGGGGGGGAAGTGTGAAAGGATGTCCCCGTTATAATATTTTCTCACTATTATATTTTTCCGTTATCCTATTCTCCCTTTTCTCCTCTTTATTTTGGTCTTTATCTCATCTCAATCGGCCTACTATTCTATTTTCTAAAGCCTTCTATTTATTTCTCTTATTTCCTACTTTTCCCACCGACATACCTATTATACGGCACCGACAGCGCCGACAGTGGTGTATACGGTGTAATCTGGGCGTAATCCCAAGTGCCAATAGCCTTGCGTGCTTGTGCGCACTTGAGATTGTAGTATCGGGAAGGGCGTGTTCCCGAAGGTTCGTTTTATCTCGTTTATCCTTGTATTTTCCGAGTATAAAAATGCCTTGTATTCAGTTTTAGTGACAAGTTTCGATTGAGAATTCGATCTTGTGACACCACCAGCTCCAGCAGCACGGCGCCAGCGCCTAGCAAACCACTCGCGCAGCACCTTCGGAGAGAGTGGCTCCCGCCGGGATGAAGCACCAGAAGGACCTCCACGCCCAGCAGCACCAGACTCCACACGAGTAGGCCCAGCACCCTCAGGCTCCTCACCCCCAGACTCAGCAACCCCAGGCTCAGCACCTCCAGACTCAGCACCCCCAGGCACAGCACCCCCAGACTCAGCACCCGCAGGCTCCGCACGCTCAGGCTCAGCACCCCCAGACCCGGCACCCGCTGGCTCAACACCCCTAGCAGCACCAGAATCAACAGCTACCTCGACAGGCTCGACCGCGTCTACCTGGGACACACCTGAGGGGGCAGGACCCTTGGGGGGGAGGGGTTCAACCGGGGGGGGACCTGGCGCGAGGAAGAGCGGCGGGGGGGAAAGGGGAGCAGTGCGGTAGGGGAAGAGATGGTAGTAGGGAACCGACTCGTCAAACGTGACGTCCTGAGAGGACAGAACACGTCGCGAGGTGGGGTGGTAAAACCGCCAACCAGGCTCGTCAGGGGGGAAGCCAAGGAAGACGCAGGGAACAGCACGGGGAGACAGCTTGTCCGCAGACAAGTCGCGAGCAAAAGCTCGAGATCCCCAGACATGGAATGCAGACGCATCGCCAACCTTCCCCGTCCACCGCAGAGTAGGGGAGGTCTCCGGCAAGGAGACCCAGGGCTGAAGGTTGATCTGATGCGCCTCGTATTGAACCACGAATGGCCACAGAAAATGGGGAGCAGCCGCATGGATCATGGACGTACGAGCGACGTCCATGACCATGCCAATGCGGCGCTCAGCAATCCCATTTTGTTGTGGAGAGGCAGGGAGCGTGAACGTCTGGCGGATGCCTCGTGCACGTCAGAAGGTTCGCAGAAGGTCGGAGGAAAACTCTCCACCTCTGTAGGAGTGCAGACGCAGAACAGGAAAGTCCGAGCCGAAGCTCCACCTGAGCTGGAGACGAGTTGCGTGGATCCAGCCGATCAACACCCCAGTGACCTCACCCTTGCTGCGCAAGGGGAGGACAGTGGTGTAACGCGAGTAGTCGTCAACCACCAGCAGGAAGTAACCCTGTCCACGGACGCGGGCTGGGCCCCACACGTCCATGTGAAGCGTCTGCCGCGGAGCCTCTGTCGGAGGAAACTCGGAGGAGTGAGGAGCGGCGCGCTGCCGCCCCTTGACGCAGGGAACGCAGGTAGGGGCAGGCCCCGAGGGAAGGGGAGGGAGCGACCGGGGGAGACCAGAGACAAGGACACGGGAGGCCATGCCTTGGAGACGAGGCAGGGAGGTGTGACCAAGGCGGTGGTGCCAGAGGAGAGTCTGGTGAGACAGGAGACGACACGAGCAGGGGGCAGACTCACGACCAGACCTGGACGCAGCAGCAAAAACCTGACCCGACGCAGCTACCTGAATAGACGCAGCAACAGGGAGGAGACTCAGTAGTCAGTGTGTACAGGCTCGACCCCGGCTGACGGGTAAACGTGGCCAAGTGTCGGCCTGTCTGAGCACACGTATAGTGGGTCACTCGCTGACTCGTAGGAGTGAACTGGTCAACCCCCCCATCCTGTAGGTCAACGAGGGGAGGTACAAACCTGACAGGGTGCCAGAGGGGGCCGCCGGATACGGTAAGACAGTGGAGAAGTGAGCAAGGACAGGATCCCCAGAGGGGTCTGCCAGTGAGACTGCAACCGGCCGACTAAGCGGCGTGAGTGTGGTGTGGTCTCAAAAAAAGGAGCCGGGAGCACCCGAGTCAAAGGTGAAAGTGTACAAAGCCTGAGCCGACGTGGTACCTGAGCGAGCAGACTCACCAGCACCTAGGGCAGCAGACTCACTAGTACCTGGAGCAGCAGACGCACGAGCACCGAGAGCAGCAGCCTCACCAGTACCTAGAGCAGCAACCTCAATGCACAGGTCAGGCGGAACACACAAGTAACAGTCACCCTCATCACTAGTAGAGACAACATACATTGCAGTGAGAATAGCATCATAGTCAAGAGCAAAGATATCTACCCTCTGCCTAAGCAGCTCCACCCAGTCGGGGAGCTCACCGTCGTCGCCAAATTTTGTACGCCAAGCGTCGCTCAGACGGACGAAGCAGCGGGACTCTATGTGACCACGTGTCCCGCAAGGCTGACCAGTCCGGACACCCGTGGTAATAACGTACGGGCAGCGAGCACTACTCAGCGACCCTCTACTCTAAGCGTACCACTCACGAAGATGCTGGGGCAAAAGAGTCTCGCGCGGACGACGCTGCTGCTGCACAGGGCCACTACAAGAAGCTCCCGAACTACCCACTCCAGTACAACTCCCACTACTGCCACCCCGACGACCCCAACTGGCGTACCACTCACGAAGCTGCTGGGGCATGAGGGACACACGCAGATGACCCTGGAGCTGCATCTGGCCACGCCAGGAGCAGTAGTAGAAGCAGGAGCAGCAGGAGCAGCAGTAGCAGTAGCACGGGCAAGGCAGTGCTCACCAGTGGTGGGAAGGGCAGGCGCACGACGGAGGCGACTGCGGGGCCGTTACAGTGGCAGGGCTAGGCCGCGACCGCGGCAGGAAGCTCCGCGGCAGGTGGTACAGGGCGGGACCGGGCCGCGTCGGTCGCTGCTGCAGGGGCGGCTGCTCCAGGGGCGGCTGCTCCAGGGGCCAGGGGCGGCAGCTGCAGTGGCGGCTGCTCCAGAGGCCAGGGGCGGCTGCTGCAGGGGTGGCTGCTCTAGGGGCGGTTGCTCCAGGGGCCCGGCGTGGGGGGGCAGGGCGATGCGGCGGGCAAGGGCGACGCCGCGGGCAGGGGCGACACCGTGGACAGAGGCGACGCGGCGGGCAGGGCGACGCGGCGGGCAGGGGCGACGCCGCGTCAGCAGCTGGGCGCGGCCGCGTCAGCAGCAGGGCGCGGCCGCGTCAGCAGGGCGCGGCCGCGCGAACCCGCAGCGGGCTGCGCGAGGACGGCACCCGCAGCGCGCGGGGCTGCAGCGCGACGCGCTGGCAGCGGCTGCGACGCGCGGGGCTGCAGCGCGACGCTACTCGCGGGTAGCGAACGCGATGCGCGGGGCTGCAGTGGCCGCGACGCGCTGGCGCAGGGCAGGGCGCTGGCCCAGGGCAGGGCGCTGGCGCAGGGCAGGGCACTGGCGCCGGGCAGGGTAGCGGGGTAACGCGGTAACTGTAGTCGGAAGCTAAGTATGGTGGGCCCGAAAAAAAAAACGGTCCTACGGACCTACTGCTCTGATACCATGTTAAGATAGCAAGCAGGAATGGATGAACTAGAACAAGGGTGGGTACAAGTAGGAAACCCAAGGAAACTGTACCCCTTAGTGTCTACCCCACTATAGCCCAGACAAGCTATATGATAAATGTTTGACAAAATGAAACCGGGCGAGAAGGGGATGGCGTATATCAGTCGCTGTCGCGAATTGCGCGACAAACTTCTTCGGTGCGGAGGGTGAATATCGGAAGACGCCTTCGTCACAGTCGTCGGTCCTCATTGGTGCTCCACTCGCGCCATACTCCGAGCTCACGGGAAGATCTCCGAAGCAGCACTCTGTGCCAAAATTCACGCTGAGCAGCAAGACATGGACCTGCAAGAGGAGTGGCACAAGAAGAAAACGTCAGCACCCGAATTTGCGCGTCGCTACAACAATAACAACAACTGACATCAACCAAAACTCGTACCTCCGTTGTGTCATCTCTGCAAGACGTCTGGACACCCCTGCACACACTGCCCGAATCGACAGCAATCAACGCCACCACAACGTCAACTTTGCCCTTCAAGCAGTCAGGTAGCGTCCACACAGGCACACCCCACAAGTCAGCCGGAGTCTTCAACAGCATCACCAACACAATCTGCACACGGAGCAAGAAACATCGTCAGCTGCATGGCAAGATTAACCGACTCCTGCATCACCGAATCACCGCCGCACTACTCACTAGAAGAACAACTCAATAACAGTACCCCTCGCCGCGAGTCACTTCAAACGAACCCGACGTATGCAGCCATCGCTCAAAGCGAGCCGTCGGGGAAAGACACTTGGTTCTTGGAAAGTTGCTGCGGGCAACATATGTGCTCTCCGGGTCATTTCGTTCAATGCGAATATCAACTTCAGCGCGAAGTTGTCATCACCATCGCCAACAACCAGAACCTGCGCATACGATGACAAGGCATTGTTCAACTTCAGCCACGGGAGACGAACGTTATACTACAGATCTCGAAGGTTTTAATAGCATAAGGACTGCTACAACTTACTAAGTGTCAGTCAGCTGATGGCGAAAGGTATCCACTTCGAAGCAGACATCACAACACAGGAGTTCAAGCTGTACCACAGGAGAGGAGGCCTCTACATTGGCAAGGCCGTACTAAAGAGCACCGTGTTCGTCCTCGACTTCGTTCTAGATCTAGGCACAGCCGACAGCGACTGAATCGTCACCTTCACCTTTTGGACGCACCCACCGGATCTCGATCCTGACTTCAGCCCCGAAGGATTCTGGTATTCGCACACTATTCCTGAGGCAGAACGAACAAGAGCATTAGCAACAATTCAATTGGCAGCAGCAGAGACAACGTCGGCAGCAGCAGAGACAACATTGGCAGCAGCAGAGACAACATCGGCAGCAGCAGAGACAACATCGGCAGCAGCAGAAACAACATCGGCAGCAGCGAAGACAACATCGGCAGCAGCAGAGACAACATTGGCACCAGTCGCGGGTCCTTCAACCGCACCAGCCCCAATCAACGACGACACTCCACCGACTTCTGCGCAGCAACTGAATCCAACACCACGAGAAGTACATCGAAATGCAAACCTCACCACATGCTTCTACTCCAACTCCGACTTGTACCGTTGCTCACCCGGACATCAAGCTGGCGAAGATATCTGGCATGCACGAATGGGACATTCAAGCAACACAGTGTTAAACAACACAATCAGAGCAGGCGTGCTCGACAAGGACTCATTACTTCTAGCCGACGGAAGCGAACTTCGACGAGCTCGCGGAACGTGTTTCACCTGCCCCGAAGCCGACTTACCACATCGGCCGTTCGTTTCTCACCATAACTCGAGCGCACCAGCTTACGCACCACTCGAAAAGGTGTACAGCGACATCCTGTACAATCACGAACCTGGACAAGGAGCATACAGCTACACCATCACGTTCATCGACGCCGCCAATCGCTACGTCTGGCACCTCAACCTTCCAAGGCGCGACATGGCCTTCGAAGCCTTCGTTGCCTGGCTTCTAGTAGCAGAGCGAGAATCGGGAGTTAAGCTAAAGAGTTTTCAGTTTGACGGGGGAGGAGAATACACCTCACAGAGGTTCAAGTAGTACTTGGCAGAAAGAGGGATCAAGCGGCTCATCTCCCTTCCCTACGCCCACCAACAGCAAGGCGTAGTAGAATGGATGAACCGGACTCTCCAGAACACCATGCGCAAGCTACTACGTGGCATGCGGCTACCCAACCACCAATGGCCCGCAGCAATGGACCACGTTGTCATGCTACACAACTTGCTCTCGTCATCATCGCTACCGAACAACGCATCACCGCACCTGCTGTGGACAGGAAAACAGGGCAGCACAAAAATGTTAAGAGTTTTCGGCTGCATGGTACAGTACCGGCCCCCACCTGCACGAGCCGGCCGATTCTCCCAACGCGCACAGTGGGGACTACACCTGGGCATCGAAAAGAATTACAACGCGTGGAAGATTTTCGACGTCCACTCAAAGGAAACAGTAGCAGCACGTGATGTCATTTTCTTCGAGCGACTCACACTTCCGACATACCTTGCCAACCTGGAAGAAGGCCGGGACCCCACAGATGGTTTTCATGGTGACCGAGCCTTCGCCTTGGCCGTAGACGAAGCTGACTGGGACGAGCAGAACGTGGATGAAGCCTCGGAGGAAGCCGGACCTCTCCCTTAATGCTCTGTCGACGTTCCAATGGATGACGAAAATCCTCGCGAAAGCGTCAACGCCGAAGCATTTTACCACTTCGCCGACAACGGTTACGTTACACCTGCAAGAGTCAACACCAACGAAGCAGAATGCATAGGGCCCAATTTCATACCTGACCCAGAAGCAGGAGACGAAGCAGCTTATCCTGAGGATACAACACTTCCCCGCTACACACAGAGTGGCCTCCAGGTACTCGGCCTCGTCACCGCGGTCCACGGCACGGTGATTCCTAAGGAGCCTGCCACAGTTCAGCATGCTCTGGGGGGGGAGCATAGGGAAAAATGGCGCGAAGCCATGGACAAGGAGCTGAAACCACTGGAAAAACGAAACACTTGGAAGGTCGTTCCCATCAGCGTGGCACGCAACAAAACGGTACTCACCGGAAAATGGGTTTTCCGTGTGAAGACAAAGGCAGGCGGCACCATCGACAAGTTTAAGGCGCGCTGGGTCATGCGCGGTTTTGACCAAGAGCACGGACGCGATTTCACCGAGACGTTCCCCCCGGTCAGCCAACACACCTCGCTTTGAATCCTCCTTGCGATCGCCGCCATGAAGAAGAAGAAGCTGCGGCAAATTGACATCGCCAATGCATTCCTCTATGCACCTGTTGACGCCGAAATCTTTGTCGAACTTCCACACGGCTCCAACGGAGAGCCCAACCAAGTCTGTCAGCTGTTGAAGTCCCTGTACGGTATCAAATAGGCTCCAAGACTGTGGCAACAGTACCTACACGCTAGGCTTATCCACATCGGATTCCACCAACTACCTCACGACCAGGGCATGTACCGGCTCACTTAAGGCGACCACTACATTCTGCTCATCGTCTACGTGGACGACCTGCTCTACATCGGCTCGACCGACGACATCACTACTTGGTTCGAAGGGGAGCTGCAGCAAGATCTCACGCTCACGGTCTCGTCTACCGTCACGCAGTATCTCGGCCTCAATATTCAAGAAGAAGAAGATGCGATCTACCTCAGCGTCGCGAAATATACCGACACTATCGCCAAATTCTTCGGACTCACCCCAACTTCCATCTCCACACCATATTGTCAGAAACACTAGCAGTAGGGCCTAGGCTAAGTAGCCTAGGCCACACGAAGACTAGGAGGTTGTGCCCTAGGGCTAGCAAGGATGTGAACGGAAGAGGAAGAAATGAGAAGGAATGACTGCAATAGCAAGCAGGTTGGTACAAATAGGAAATCCTAAAGGGTTGTACTCACTATTGAGTACCCCACTGCAGGCTAGACAAATAACATATTCTGACACACCCCCATAGTCAAGGTGGGGTATAATCAGCACAGCAAGAAGTCATAGAATAAGTCACAAGCACAAGCAAAGCTAGAGGCTATCACAGAGGGCAAGTGAGGAGGGAGTGTGAGGGGAGAGAAGATTGGAGACGACGATAGAAGCTGTAGACACACGTGCAACAGGAGCGCGCACACAATGGCTACCGGGACAGAGCCCTGGACTACTAGAGTAACTGGCTCGGCGGCTACGAGGAGCGGCAAGAGCAACGGACCCACGGGCGACAGGCACAGCAGGCTCTCTGGGCTACCGAGAGCACGACGGCTCCGGACTACTGGCGCTGCAGGTGACACAAGGGCAGCCTCCGCTCAACCTCCCCTAACTGTCCCACACCCCTCTCACACACCCACTGCCGCACCCCTAGCTCCACTACCACAGCACCCCCCTAGCGCCACTCCCCTCGGCTCCCACACATCCACCCCCCTCAGCGGCAGCTGCAGCAGTGGGAGACAGAGGAGGAGAAGGAAGGGACGACGCACATGTATCACCCTTACGCCCGCCACCCCCATACCCCGAGTGTGCGGTAAGCGAGCTCAGGTGTGCGCGAAGCGTGCACATGCGTGCGGGAAGCAAACTCGGGTGTGCGGAAAGCGAACTCAGGTGTGCGGGGAGGGGGGGGGCGAGCAGGACAGAGCGCGCAAGGGCGCGGGTAGAGCAGAGCGCACGAGAGGGCGGGCAGCAGCAGAGCGCACGAGGGCGCGGGCAGAGCAGAGCGCACGAGGGCGCAGGTGAGACAGAGTGCACGAGGGCGCGGGCAGAGCAGAGCGCACGAGGGCGCAGATTGAGACAGGGTGGCTGCTCCAGGGGCCAGGGGCGGCTGCTGCAGTGGCAGCTGCTCCAGGGGCCACGGGCGGCTGCTGCAGGGGCGGCTTCTCCAAGGGCTAGGGGCGGGTGCTGCAGGGGCGGCTGCTCCAGGGGCTAGGGGCGGCTGCTGCAGGGGCGGCTGCTCCAGGGGCCAGGGGCGGCTGCTGCAAGGGCGGCTGCTCCAGGGGCCAGGGGCGGCTGCTGCAGTGGCGGCTGCACCAGGGGCGGCTATTGCACGAGCAGGGACGGCGCTCAGGGGCGCCGCGACGAGCAGGGGCGACGCCCCAAGGGCGCCGCGACGAGCAGGGGCGACGCCCCAGGGGAGCCGCGACGAGCAGGGGCGGCGTCCAGGGGGCGCCGCGACGAGCAGGGGCGACGCCGCGCCGGTTCCGCAGGGGCGTCGCGACGAGCAGGGACGGCGCCCAGGGGCGCCGCGATGAGCACGGGCGAAGCCGCGCGGGTCCCGCAGGGGCGTCGCGACGAGCAGGGCGACGCCGCGCGGGTCCCGCAGGGGCGTCGCGAAGAGCAGGGACGGCGCCCAGGGGCGTCGCGACGAGCAATGGGCGACGCCCCAGGGGCGCCGCGTCGAGCAGGAGCGGCGCCTCGCAGGGCGCCACGACGGGCAGTGAAACCGCCACGCGCCCCGAGCACGCGGCGAGCAGAAAAAGCCGCCACGCGCTCCGAGCGCGTGGCGGAAAGAAAATAACACGTCGCGCACCACGGGGCGCGCGACACACAGAACGATAGCGGAAGCAGTTGGTGGGCCCGTTAAGGGAAGCGGCAGGAACGTGCTCGCTCTAGATACCATGTCAGAAACACTAGTAGTAGGGCCATGCTAAGTAGCCTAGGCCACACGAAGACTAGGAGGTTGTGCCCTAGGGCTAGCAAGGATGTGAACGGAACAGGAAGAAATGAGAAGGAATGATTGCACTAGCAAGCAGGTTGGTACACATAGGAAACCTTAAAGGACTGTACTCACTAATGAGTACCCGACTGCAGGCTAGACAAATAACATATTCTGACACACATCGCTACACTACCGGAAATCCCAAGGAAGGCTCGGCTCTACTCAAACCCGCTGGCATATGCGACTACCAACGAAAGTTAGGATGTCTGCTCATCGCAGCCGTCACCTGCCGTCCAGATCTATCGTACTCTGCGAGTCAACTCGCCACCTATCTCGAAAGGCCTGAAGCAGAACACATGGCGGAGCTCGACCGCGCTCTTCACTACCTCGTTAGCACTCCGACGATCAGCCTGACCTATCACAAGAACGGAACCTCGACACCTAAGTTAATCGGCTACGTCGACGCAGATCACGCGGCGACTCTGACAACAGGCGCTCGCGCACCGGCTATATCTACCGACTCGAACCTATCGGGCCCATCTTATGGCAGTCGAGCAAGCAGGAACTAATTGCTCTCTCCTCGGCTGAACCAGAATATATTGCACTCTGCTCAGCCACCAAGGAAGGACTTTACCTTCGCGAACTGCTCGAAGAGGCGAAACTGGCCCAGTTACCAAGCTTTCTGTTCTACGACAACCAGTCTACAATTCGCATTGCCTACACAAACGGATTCGCGAACAGGACGAATCACATCGCCCTGCGATATTTCTTCGTGAAGGACAGGATCGAGAAGGGGAGACTCGAACTGTCCTACTGCCCCACGTCTGAGATGGCAGCTGATTACTTGACCAAGAAACTCGGAAAGCAGAAGTTCGAACACTGCATGCTGCTGACTGGACAAGGCCACATCACTAGCAACGACACTCCAGAAGCGAAGGGGAGTGTTGGAAACAAGTAATTTAAGCGCCTCTGTCGTGTTGAAGCACTAAGTCGTAAACGAAGCGAAGTACAGTGAAGCATCGGCGAGTCAACCCTCGGAGGTTGAACAACAGCTGGAGGCTACGCGAAAGTCAAAGGTCGCTGATCTTTGACCTGACAAGTACAGCGCGACAGCAAGGACAAACAACTGACTCGTTATTGAGCAGTTGCCCGAGTCGTCACTGTATCGAACCGCAACAGCAACAGTAAAACAGTTATTGGCTATAACATTTCATATTCCTTGTACTCTTATAAAAGACTTGTATCTTCTTGCTTTAGTCAATCTACTTTGCCCTCACATACCAGCGCAAGGTGGTTCACAGACTCATTATTACACTTCTGCATTTACAACAAGTCCTACCCAAAGTTTAGCCTTGCAAAGATCCTAAGGGCTTTTCTCAGCCCAACAATTTGATCCGCATTTTGACACCTTAGTGCAATTCCCGCTACTTCGATCCATTGCACCCGTAACACCAAGTCTCATCTGTTGCAACAAGCTGCACAGAGGAATGAATTATACACAAAAAGATGTCATATATTCATGCATCTTCCTTGGTACTACCAGCAGCTATATCATCCTCATCCGCATCCCTGCCTTCCCCAGCCGAATCCCTATCACGAAGCAAACCATCACTCTCCGAAGGCATCACATCAATGTTAACAGCTTCCTTGTCGCGCTGCACGTCCTCCCTCCCCGAAACATCTCCCGTCGCTGCTTCTTTTACCGAGGCATCTCTTAGTGAAGCCTCTCGCTGCGAGCCATCTCTGGCGAGAGCAGAGCGCAGGGAGGCCTCGGAAGATCGGCCGGTGTTGGAGATCATGCGAGAGAAAGAGCCCACTCGGTCTGCTGCCAGCTGCTGCGGTGACCCAAACTGCACCACCCGGCCCTGCTCCAGCACCAACACCTGGGGAATTGCCACAAGGACAGAGAAATAAAGAGCAGCAACATCGGACCAGGCGTGTATGGATGATTTCAGTCGCATGTACCGCCATGCGTGGATGTTCCTAGGGTGTGCCTGCCCCTGCAGATACCCCATCAACAGGCAACATGGTACCCAATGCGGGTAACTGCTGTATACGAAATAGAGAGAGACCCCACCTTATCCGCAAGCAAGAAAAATACTCCTACCTTGTCGGCATCAATGATGGTGTGCAGGCGGTGAGCGATGGTGATGACGGTGCTGGCAGCAAACTCTCACCAGCGTGTTTCCCACTTTTCCGCATGCAAGGTAGACAACTCTCCCTCCTCCCCCTCTCTCCCCCCTTCCCCAACCCCCACCTTGTCGGCGTTGATGATGGTGTGCAGGCGGTGAGCGATTGTGATGACGGTGCTGGCAGCGAGCTGTCACCAGCTGCACCCGTAACACACCAGAAAGAAGCTCCGACCTTATAACAAGCAAGAAGTGTCACGACATTCTTGCCCACCTTGTCAGCATCGATGATGGTGTGCAGGCGGTGAGCGATGGTGATGACAGTGCTGGCAGCGAACTGGCGGCGGATGGTGGTCTGGATGAGCGCGTCTGTGGCCATGTCCACGTTCGCTGTCGCCTCGTCCATGAGAAGAATGCGACTGCGGTGCAGCACGGCACTGCATGGTGAAAGGGGGGAAGGGGGAGGAAGGGGGGAGGGGGATGAGGGAGTGGGGAGGGGGAGAAGGGAGTGGGGGGAGAAGGAGGGAAGGAGGGGAACGGGAAGTAGTTTCTTTCTGTTTTCACCAAGCACATCTGGAAAGCCTGCATAGCAGAGCACACAGGGACAGTCAGACCAAGAGGGAAGGAGCAAGGAGGAGGAGGGATGGTGGTCTGGATGAGCGCGTCTGTGGCCATGTCCACATTGGCTGTCGCCTCGTCCATCAGCAGAATGCGACTGCGATGCAGCACGGCACGGCAGGGTGGGGAGGGGACAGGGAAGATGGGAGTGTGAGGGAGCAGGGAAGGAGGCAAGGGGAGGGAACGCTTCAGAAGACACATCTGGTATGCTTGCAGAGCGCACAGGGCGATTCGGACCTCCGAAAATGGGCAACAAAGAGAGAGAGACGAGGGGTACGAACGAGCAAGGAGGAGGGGAGGGTGGACGGGTGGCAGATCCATGCGCAGGCGCACACATACTTACAGAGAAAGCAACCACTCACCGTGCGAGGCACACGAGCTGCCGCTGTCCCACGGAGAAGTTCTCCTCAAACTCGCTCATGCTCGCCTCCAGCCCTCTCTGTTTTTGAGACGTCTCAAAAACAATCTCTGCAGCCCGCCCACACCGCATATCCGATATCCATCTATGCACGTCACAACAGCAATCAACACCCGCTCACCGTGCGAGGCACACGAGCTGCCGCTGTCCCACGGAAAAATTCTCCCCGAACTCGCTCATGCTCGCCTCCAGCCCTCTCTGCAGCCCGCCCGCCTTGCCCCTCAGTTGCACTGCGTCTAATGCCTCCCATAGGGCCGCATCCGGGTGCTGACTGGGAGGGGTCAGGGGATTGGATATAGGCAGACACTTGACTGTGTGTAAGAAGTGAATACAAGGAGTCACATCACAGCCCTCTCTGCAGCCCACCTGGCTTGCCCCTGCATGGCGCCTAATAACCCTAAACTCAGGGGCTCAGCAGATGGTTGACAGACTGAAGGTGAATGTTACAGTAACCCCGCGCCCTCAATTAAAATCCCTGGTTTGAGCACGGATGAAGATCGAACGACTTGAAACCATTCTAAGAAAAATCCCGCAACAGCAAAGATTAGGACGCACTTGAACGGGTCGAGGTTGAATCGGAGAGAGCTGCCAAAGAGCACAGGATCTTGAGGGATTGCCATAACCTGTGTGATGTGCAGATAGGGAGGGAGGGATGGAATGGAGAAGGGGACAGGAACGGGAAGGGGGAAGAACGAAGGAAGGAGAGACTGGAAACACTGATGATGATGGGAGCAGCAACCACAACAAACGAATAAGCAAAGAGAAAGGAAACAAGGGACCCTGGCGGTTCAAGTACCAAAGACAGGGAATCGAGAGAGACAAAAAGTTGCAGAGCAAATACGAGTCCGCACAACACGCACGTTTCTGCGGAGGCGAGTGAGGGAGATGGTGGCAGTGTCAACACCGTCGATGAGGATACAGCCACCGGATGGCTGCACGAGTCGGAAGAGCGCCAACATGAGCGTTGACTTGCCAGCACCTGACAAGAGGGCATGTGGGAGAGAGAGAAATGTGGTCTATGAGGATACAGCCACCGGATGGCTGTACCAGACAGAAGAGTGCAGGCCAGCATGAGCGTTGACTTGCCCGCGCCTGGTAGTGCGACGGGGATGGAGTGGAGGTGGGTCAGTGGGAGCGTGTGGGGATGACGGGGTACGAAAGGAAGAGGATAGGGGGTAACGGCATGAGACCGTGAGAACCGGAGACCGCTCATGGAACGAGTCATGCATTCCATTGCAGTGACTGCAACGTGCCAATCACCACCATCGCAACATTCGTCCCTAGTAGCAACCACTGGCAGGCAGGCAGGCAGGTAGGCAGACAGGCAGGCAAGCAAGCACAGCAGCACTCACCGGTTCGCCCCACCACACCGCACTTTTCCCCTCCCTGCAGCTGGAAGCTCACGTCCTGTAAGACAGGGTCCAGAGTGGGCCTATACCGAACCGTCAACCCCTCAACCCTCACTGCTCCTTCGTTCGGCCAGCCAGGCGGCACCTCCCCCTGCTCCTCCTCCTCTCCTCCTCTCCCTCGCTCGCCCTTCCCCTCCCTCTGCTTCTGCTCCTCGTTCTTCCCACAGAGCCCCCCTTTGAGCCGCCTCTTCCTGCTGTTGCCTCCCTTCCCGCCACCTCCATGCCCCTCTTCTTGACCCCCCACCTCCAACCCCTCTTCCTGTGGCAAGTGTGTGTACTCCAATGCTCGCTCAACACCCGTGAACTGCGGAGAGAGAGAGAGAGAGAGAAAGTGAGGGCAAGTGAGGGAAGGTAGGGTTTGTTAGACACTCAGTATGGGAGGTGGTGGCACGGGTAAGTGTGTGTACTCCAATGCTCGCTCAACACCCGTGAACTGCAGAGAGAGGGAAAGACAGGGCAAGGGAGCGATGAGCTTTTTGAGAGAGTAGAAACGGCGGGGTGTGCCCGGGCTTGTGGCAAGTATCGGAGTGAACAAGAAACGCCTGACGCCTGTGAATGATGCAGCCAAGGTGAAGGACTGGCACAGAGAACAGAACCACTATTCTCACCTCACCATGTTCTCGACCTCTGCTCCTTGCCTAGCTGTGCAGTGCACTGCAGCATGCCCAACATTGGCTGCAGCGTGTAACTCAGAAGAGCCAACACCAGCAGGCCGTGCGGCGAAGGGACACAACGCAACCCAGTGAAGGAGATGAAACGGCACAGAGCAGAGCAGGAATCATTCTGTCTCACCATGTTCTCGACCTCTGCTCCTTGCCGCACGGCCCACTGCCGCATGCCAGACATCAGCAGCGTGTAGCTCAACGCCAGAACCATCAGGCCAGGCGGGAGGGTCGCAACGCAATGAAGGGGACGAGAAAAAAATCACTCTGTCTCACCATGTTCTCGACCTCTGCTCCTTGTCTGACGGCCCACGCAGCATGCCAGACATCTGGAGGGTGACTTTTGAGTCGACTCAAATGCCAGACATCTGCAGGATGTAGCTCAGCGCCAGAGCCACGAGCCCGGGTGGGAGGGTGGGCCTGAGCGCGATGGCGAGCGTGGCGACGAGAAACACGACGGCGGAGACGATTGTGTCGAGGCGGAAGGTCAGCCAGCCAGCGCGAGGCGAGGTGGCAACTCACCATGTTCTTGAATTTCGTAACATGACGCAGGGAAGGTGAAGGGGAAGGACCGGCGGCAGAGAGAAAAGAGCAGCCCTGACTCACCATGTTTTCCACCTCCGCTCCTTGCCGCACAGCCCACTGCAGCATGCCAGACATCTGCAGGGTGTAGCTCAACGCCAGGGCCACGAGCCCGGGGGGCAGGGTGGTCCTGAGTGCGACAGCGAGCGTGGCGACGAGAAACACGACGGCGGAGACGATTGTGTCGAGGCGGAAGGCCAGCCAGCGGGAGGCGGCTAGCCAGCAGTAGAAGGCGCGGCCGTTGGCGTTGAGGAGGCGGTGGAATATGGTGGCGGACTGCTGCTGCGCTCCGAACGCCCTGATGGTTGTCAGACCCTGCAGGTGGGGTGGAGGAGGAAGCAGACAGTATGAAGGTCCAGATGGTGTTGGGGAGATGGTGGAATATGGTGGCGGACTGCTGCTGCGCTCCAAACGCCTGGATCATTGTCAGGCCCTGTACGTGGGAGGGAGGAATGGGGTTTGCAGAGGAAACAGCACTGGAGGGGCGAGAGGAGGCAGGACGAGAGGAAGGAGGTCGATGGCGTTGAAAAGGCGGTGGAAGATGGTCCGTGGGCTTGGGAATGTTGGTTAAGAACCGGGGACTGGGGACTGGGGACACACCTGGATGGTGGCGGCGTAGTGTGCATACACAGGGCTGCGCGTGACTGCTTCCAGGCGCTTGGCCTCGCGGGAGGTGCAGAGGAAGACGTAGCGCAGGCGCAGGAAGAGCAGGAAGAGCAGAGCCATGGGGATGAGGATCCACGGCACTCCCAGCGCCACCATCACTATGGCCCCCACTGCCAGGCTGAGCGTCTGAGGAAAGGAGGAGTTGAGAAGGACGAATGGGGGGGGAGGGGGAGAATGGGTGGCGGGTGGAAAAAACGAAAAGGGAGAACGCAGGGCACGCCAAGCACCACTGTCAATGGATCAGGAAGACGTAGCGCAGGCGCAGGAAGAGCAGGAAGAGCAGGAAGAGCAGAGCTATGGGGATGAGGATCCACGGCATCACCAGGGCCAGCATCAATATGGCCCCCACTGCCAGGCTGAGCGTCTGGGGAGCGGAAGGGGGAGGGGAGGGGAGGGGGTGGGGTGGTATTGATGGGTTGGTAACGGTATAGAGAGGATCCAGGCCACACCCAACGCCAGCATCACTATGGCCCCCACTGCCAGGCTGAGCGTCTGGGAGGGGAAAGGGGACGAGCGAGGAGAGAGAGGGATGGGGGAAAGAGAGAGCGAGGGGCACGAGGGGCAGTTGATAATACTGACAGGTGATGAGGGAATAGGGAGGATGCACAACATACCCACCACCCCAACAACCACAAATTACCCCACACACCTGCAGGTAATTGGAAAGAGTGAATGGCAGCAGGTCGTCTAAAATCCCCTGATTGGCTGAAAATCGGTTGAGGATGCGGCCAATGGGGTTGGTGTGGAAGAAGGCGAGCGGCGAGCCGAGCACGCAGTCCCCCACCACCCCCACAGCATTCCACCAAACCACTGTGACTCACACACACACCTGCAGGTAGTTGAAGAGCGTGAAGGGCAGCAGATCGTCTAAAATCCCCTGGTCTGCTGAAAATCGGTTGAGGATGCGGCCGATGGGGTTGGCGTGGAAGAAGGCGAGCGGCGAGCCGAGCACGCAGGCGAGCATGGCGGAGTGGATGCGCGAGGCCGCGCGCACACACCACCGGAAGAAGAGGCCCGAGCGGACGAACGAGGTGACCACTCCGGTGAGGACTAGTGCAGTGTAGATGGGTCGGTATGGGCCGGATTGATCCTTCTTTTGGGACCAGAAGGCCAGGAACCTGAAGGGGGAGGGGGGGAGAGATTGGAAGATGGGGAAATGGGGTGTGGGGCGTGGAGGGGGGGTGAGGTGGGAGGAGAGAGGGATGGGGTGTGAGGCAACATGGGGTGTGGGGCATGGCGGAGTGGATGCGCGGGGCCGCGCGCACACACCACCGGAAGAAGAGCCCGGAGCGCACAAAGGAGGTCACCACGCTGGTGAGCACGAGCGCCGTTTAGATGGGTCGGTATGGGCCGGATTGGTCTTTCTTCTGGGACCAGAAGGCCAGGAACCTGTGGCGGAGCAGGGGGGATGGGGGGACAAGGGGATGGGGGGACGAGGGGATGGGGGGAAAAGGGGATGGGGGGACAAGGGGATGGGGGGACAAGGGGATGGGGGGACAAGGGGATGGGGGGACAAGGGGATGGGGGGACAAGGGGATGGGGGGACAAGGGGATGGCGGGACAAGGGGATGGGGGGACAAGGGGATGGGGGGACAAGGGGATGGGGGGACGAGGGGATGGGGGGACAAGGGGGGGATGGGGGGACAAGGGGATGGGGGGACGAGGGGATGGGGGGACAAGGGGATGGGGGGACAAGGGGATGGGGGGACAAGGGGATGGGGGGACAAGGGGATGGGGGGACGAGGGGATGGGGGGACAAGGGGATGGGGGGACAAGGGGATGGGGGGACAAGGGGATGGGGGGACGAGGGGATGGGGGGACAAGGGGATGGGGGGACGAGGGGATGGGGGGACAAGGGGATGGGGGGACAAGGGGATGGGGGGACAAGGGGATGGGGGGACGAGGGGATGGGGGGACAAGGGGATGGGGGGACGAGGGGATGGGGGGACAAGGGGATGGAAGATGGATTAACGGGGCGTGGGGCATGGGTTATGGAACGTCGGGCGTGAGGCATCGGGTGTGGGAGATGGGATGTTTGGGGAGGGAAGGAGATGGTGCCGGAAGGAGCATTCGAAAGGATAACTTTGGTGGGCATTGGGCATTCGAGAGAGAGGAGTGAATTTGAGACGTCTCAGAAACACTATTCTCTCACGGGACCATTAGAAAGGGTACATTTGATCGCCAATGGGCATTCGAGAGAGAGGAGTGGGCGTTTTCTAAGTGCCTCAAAAAGGGAAGGGAGGAGCGGGGAGTGGGGAGTGGGGAATGGGGATCGGGGAGTGGGGAGTGGGCGTGAGGAATTGGGAGTGGAGAGAGGCGAGCGGGGAGTGTGCGGAAGGAGAGGGAGAGGTACTGACCAGTCGCCCGCACACGCGAGGGTTTGACCAACAGCGAGGAGGAGCACGAGCAGCAGCGACTGCCACACTCCTACCCTCTTTGCATATCCCAGGTACACTCGCAGGCTCACCATGCCCTCCTCCTTCTTCTCCTTCTGTACCAGCCCTGCGAGAGAAAGAGAGAGTGAGGAGAGAAAGGTTTGTGAAGGAGGAATGGTGTGAAAGAGAGAATCTGGAAAGGGTGAGGTGAGCCTTGTGTGAATGAACGTCTTTTGAGACGTCTCAAAAGGGTGAGGTGAGCCTTGTGTGAATTAACGTACTCTGAGGGCGTGTCCAGCTCGTACGTTTTCGGTTCATATACAGTTCATCTACCGTGGTGCAAAACAATATCAACAGGTGCAAAGCGATTTTGAATTTTCACCTTTCGTTCACCGTGACACAAAGCGGTCAACCGCACAAAATGAACTGAAAACGTACGAGCTGGACACGCCCTGAGCCTGTTCCCCCTCTCTTCTCCCTTTTCCTCTCCCAAAGTTACCTCACACACACACAAACACTCCAATCACCAACAATTCCCCCACCCACACTCCCCACCATACACCCTCCTCAACAATCCCAACCAGCCCACCTTGTCCTGCGCCGTCCTCCTCCGTTCCCTCACCACCAACTTTCCCCCTCCCATCCCCTCCTTCCTCCCCCTCTCCATCCCCCTCCTCCCCCACATGCTCCTCCCCGCCCCCCTCCCGCGGCTGCCTGTGCACAAAACTCCCCATGATGCTGCGACTGCGGGACAGCTTTGCCCCTCCCACCCTGCTGCCACTGCGCCCTAGCGACCGGTCTCGCTGGGTCATACTGCGCAGCCGCCGCAGCAGCAGCGCCTGGAAGCTTGGATCATGCTGAGAGGAGGAAAGAGCAGAGGTGGATGCGGGGTGAGCGCTGTGCTGGCTGCCTCCTGCTGCTCCCGCTGCTGCTGGCGCTGCTGCAGCTGCTGCTGATTCCGGTGCTGCTGGTCGGGTTACAGCTGCAGCATTTGCAGTGGGGATGATATCTCCACCACTAGTGACTGGCGAGCTCCTGCTTTCGCCAGAAACGCCGTTCTTCTTTCTCCCACTTGGTCCTTTAACACTAACACCTTCAGTAGCATCACCACCAGTGTCCTCCTCATCACCGTCCTCTCCCACAGTGAACAAGCACTGATGCTGCAACCGCGCTCCACCCTCCCCCACTCCTCCATTCTCCCTGCCGTCCCCCACTTCCGCGCCACCAGCAGCTAGTAAATCGTCCTCTTCTCCCAACCCCTCTACCCCCCCCTCTCCCTCATCCCCCTCCCTTTCGTCCCCTCCCAGCAGCCCCTGAAAGTCCACCTGTGATGCCAAATCCGCATAGGGACCCAAGGCCACGGGTTTCCCACCGTCCAGCACTAGCACCCGGTCGCAACTGGGAGGGGAGAGGGGAAACGGAGGGAGGGAGAGAGAGGTGCGGTTGAGAGGGTTGGAGGAAGAGTAAAATGGGACGTACACGCGCGCACGCACGCACACACGCAGACTGGTAAATGATTCATCCACCACCCCTCACCTCCTGACAAACACGCCACCCACCCATCTCCTACACACATCCAACAATCCCCCAGACCCGCTCCCCCTCACCTGGGCAGGTACTGCAGCTGGTGTGTCACCACAATCCTCGGCCTTCCACTCATGACCCCCCGAATGCACTGCTCAAACAGGTGCCGCCCCACAGCCGGGTCCACTGCAGAGAGCGGATCGTCCAGCAATAAGAGAGCAGCATCAGCGGCGTACGCTGCCCGCGCCAGGCCCACCCGCGCCTTCTGCCCGCCGCTCAGGTTCACTCCCCGTTCGCCGATCTCTGTGAGGTCGCCCCGCGGCCAGTTGGCTATGTCCCGGCGCAGGGCGCATGCGTCCAGGACCTGGGAAGGCGTGGGGAAGGCAGGAAGGGAAAGGAGGGAGGGAAAGAGGGAGGGAGGGAGGGGAAGAAGGGGAGGAAAGGAGGGAGGGGAGGGAGGCAGGGAGGGAGGGAGGGAGGGAGGGAGGGAGGGAGGGAGGGAGGGAGGGAGGGAGGGAGGGAGGGGAGGGGAGGGGAGGGTAGGAGGGAACGGGAAAGGATGAGGAGAAACAGTCCTCAAAAGTAAATTTCAATGCATACCAGTCATGTCGACAATAATGACAACATGTGGACATTGAGATAATTTCTGGAAGCTAGAGATAAAGAAAAAGACTTGAAAGGATGAGTTGCCGTTGAGTGACAGGGCAGTGGTGTCACCTGGTTGTAGAGCTCTGCTTGGAATGGACGGCCGAAGATGATGTTGTCCTTCAGTGATCCGGCCATGACGAACGGCTGTGATGCGATGCATGCACCCATCGTGAGGGGACCCGGGGCAGCATACCCCACAGCAACACACCACACCACACCATACCACGCCACATCACACCACACCACACCACACCACACCACACTACGCCTCACCACATCACGCCGCACAGGACTCAAACAACAATAAGGCATGCAGAAGGTGAGAAATGCCTTCTCACTCGATCATAGAAACACCACCAAACGACACACACCACAGAACTGCAGCAGAGTGTTGTGCAACAAGGGATGATAGAGAGACATGCGGTGGGGCACACAAACACAAACATACGCTCACACATGTGATGCCCATGTGTGCATGCGATTGTCTCTTGCACGCGTTGATGCTCATCTGCTCCTCGGCTCATGCACTCATGCGTTGCTCATGCACTCATGCGTTGCTCATGCACTCGTGCGTTGCTCATGCACTCGTGCGTTGCTCATGCACTCGTGCGTTGCTCATGCACTCGTGCGTTGCTCATGCACTCGTGCATTGCTCATGCACTCGTGCGTTGCTCATGCACTCGTGCGTTGCTCATGCGCTCGTGTGTTCCATCCCACAATCTCACCTTCTGAGCAGCATACGCTATCTTCTCTGCCCGGCACACCAGCTCTCCCCCCATCAACTCAGCGTCTCCCAAAATGCCAGCCAGCAATGTGGACTTGCCTGCTCCCACCTGCGATAGGGGTTTAGGGAGGGGAGGGTCAAGGGGCAGGGGGCAGGGGGTGGGCAGGGGGCAGGGGGCAGGGGGCAGAGGGGAAGGGATGGAGGAGGCAGGGGGCAGGGGGAAGGGAACGGAGGTCGAAATTGGTGTGAGAAGAATGGAGAAAACACCCCGAGGGACAGAATGCAAAAGAATCAAGACGCATAGGAGACCGGAGTGACAGCAAGGCAAAGTTCCGTTCACTTCTGAGAGGCATTCGCCTTTCCTTGGGGTCGTTGTCCCCACCCACAACGACTAACGTCCCTCTCTCCCTCCCTCCCATACTCTCCTGCCTCAATCCCTCCTCCCTTCAGAGAAAATCCCTTCCCCAGGTCTCACCTTCCCTGTGACGCCCAGCAGTTCGCCCTCTCCCAGTCTGAAGCTCACACCCTCCACTGGCACCACCACCCCCTCCTCCTCTTCCTCTTCCTCCTGTTTCTGCTCCCGCACCCCTCCTCTCCCCTCCCCTCGATCCCTCACTCTTCCCTCCCTCGCCCTCCTCATCCACTTCCTCCTTTTTCGCCCCTCACCAGTGCTGCTGCCACTGCTGCTACCACCACCTCCATTGCCGCCGCCACCACCAGCAATACCATGACTGTTCATCTCCCCATTCGAATCCGAGTTACCATGCCCATTCACCTCTCCATTCACTGCTCCATTCGCCTCCCCATTCATCTCCCCATTCAACTCTCCATTCAACTCTCCTCCAGAACCACTGCCACCGCTACCATCCTTCCCCTGCCCCTTGGTCCCTGTCGCCTCCTCCCTCTCTCCAGCGCCCACCCTCCACCCAAAAGACGCGTTCACCATTGCACACACACTCTCCTGCCCTCCCCGCCCCTGCTCTGTCCCCTCACCAACAGCACCACCATCACCAGCAGCTACACCAGCAGCAGCAGGAGCAGCAGCAGCATCAGTGGCAGGAACAGAAGCAGCAGCAGCAGCAGCAGCAGCAGGAGGAGGAGTAGGAGCAGATTCTCTCCATGGATCCTGTTCCTGCTGCAACAGCTCCCCTACCGCTTCCTCTTCTCCCTCTCCCCCTCCAGTGCTCGTGTTCTTCTCATTAGGTGATGGCACTGGCGTTGCTCCTTCCCCTCTATTCGTGCTATTTGAAAGCTGATACAGACATAGCAGAAGGGAAGGTGAAGGGATGGAAGGATGACCACGAAGGACCAGGCCAGTATTGAAACCGGGTCATCAGGGCGAAAATGCCAAGTGGGGGGGAAATGGTGGGAAGAGAGATGCTAAGGTACGTGCACATGCTTCCATCTTTTCCATCCGCTTTCACCATACCTATACCCTTCCACTCATGCTCTCACAACCATGCATGTTTACCCATCCTTGTCACGCCCATGCAATGCACATCACACCCACAAATTTCCCATCCTTCCCTGCTCTCACTCACCCGCATGAATGCCTCGAGCCGTGAGAAACTGACAGCCGCCTCTGCCACTCGCTCTATGCCCGCTGGAAAGAACACACACATCCACAGGCGCGGCAGCTGGGGAAGGGAGGGTGGGGGGATGGGGACGTGGATGGAGAGGGGAAGGAAGATAGCCCGTTGTTGAGACGCCTAAAAAATCCCCCTCCCCCCTTTTTGAAAATCTTAAGAGTGACCCAACGCTTCTGCACGAGAAAGATGAGGTGGAGGGTAATCACTTCTGAGAATTCTCAAAAGTGATTTCAAAAAAGATGAGGTGGAGGGTGTGGATGGCTGCAGGTGCGAGTCAGCAGCTCCCTTCAGGTGACTTTTGAGCCGACTCAAAAGTCTCTTCAAGAAAGATGAGGTGGAGGGTGTGGATGGCTGCAGGTGCGAGTCAGCAGCTCCCTTCAGGTGACTTTTGAGCCGACTCAAAAGTCTCTTCAAGAAAGATGAGGTGGAGGGTGTGGATGGCTGCAGGTGCGAGTCAGCAGCTCCCTTCAGGTGACTTTTGAGCCGACTCAAAAGTCTCTTCAAGAAAGATGAGGTGGAGGGTGTGGATGGCTGCAGGTGCGAGTCAGCAGCTCCCTTGAGGCCCTGCGAATGGCCACCATCTTTATAGGCGGCCATAAGTTCTGGAAAAATAGGGGGGGATGGGGGCAAGCTGAGCGCACCTGCACGAGGGAGATGACGTAGAAGACCGTGGAGGGCTGCAGGTATCCTCCCTGCAGCGTGTACGTGGCGAAGATGACTAGTGACACCATGGAGGAGGAGGCGAAGTAGGACGCCTCGTTGAACGCCTTGATGTATGACGCCAGCTCGATGCTGGGGTGGGGTGAGTAGGAGGTGGGAAGGGTTGGGATGAGGGGGCGTTTGAGTGAGCCTGAAGGGGGCTGAAGCGAAGTCGGACGCCTCGTTGCATGCACGGATGGACGATGCCAGCTCGATGCTGGGGTTTTGAAAAGGGGTGCGGTGTGGGGAGGGTGGGAGGAGGGGAAGGAGGATGAGTGAATGTTTAAGTTGCGACAGATGAGGAGGACGCGAAGTAGGGTGGAAAGGAGGAAGGGGTGCGGGGGGAGGAAGGGGGACGAGGGTGGGAGGCGGGATGATGCAAGCTTGATATTGGCGTTGGTGGCCAGGAGTCATCGGTGGTAGAAGGGTGCGTCTTGTTTTTTGAGAGCTCTTTTATTTTTTAGAATTATCCTATTTTTTAGAATTCTCAAAAAACAGAGGCGACCAGGAGTAATCGGTGGTAGAAGGGTGAGAGGGACGAGGAAGGGAAGGGTGGGGGAGGGGAAGGGTGAGCGCGACAAGAGGGGGATGAAAAGAGGAGAGGATGTGTAGGGGACGGATGAGGAGAAGGGGGAGGGTAGGGGGAGGGGGAAGTGAGGAGGGGAAGAGGGGGGGGGGGGGCGAGAGAAGGAGGACGAGGATAACAGGAGGATGAGGACAAGCGTTTCTGTTGTCAGCAGAAATGATTGTAAGGTCGGAAGGATCGCCAACAGAAAGGCAGCACAGTAATAATCCAGCTACTTAACTCCCTGCCCTCTCCCCGCCCTCTCCCTGCCTGCACACTCTTACTTTCTGCGCTCTTTGTTGCGGATCCTCTGAATGAAGCTCGTGAAGGGCGCCTCCCAGGCGAACATCTTCACTGCCAGAATGCCAGATAGCACCTGCAGGGAGGGGGAGCAGAGATGAGTGTGGTGTGAGCGCGGGGATGGGAGTGGGTGTGGGCATGGCAGGGGCAAGAAGGGAGGAGGATGGGAGAGGGGCGGAGTTTAGGTTCTCCCAGGCGAACATCTTCACTGCCAGAATGCCAGATAGCACCCACCTGCAGAGAGGGGGGCCAAGAAATGGGCATGGGAATGGGCGTGCACGTGCGCATGCACGACAAGCGCGCCAACTGGAAAGACTTTTGAGTCGACTCAAAAGTCAATGGGTGTGAGCGTGCGCATGCACATGCACGATAAGCATGTCAATTGAGGAGGGGGCACAGCACAGAGACGCCAGGGTCGAACAGGCATCATGCTTTGCGGGTCTGACACTCGGCTAGGATAGGCGACTGGTTCCTTGGTGGTCGTATGAATGAAGATGTGGAGTGACTAACATACTTGCATGCCATGCCACTGCTTGCATCAACTCCGCTCCTCTCCCCCACCCACACCCTTTTTCCCCTACAGAGGACATGCACAGCATTCCCCGCCTCTCATCTCCCATTCCCTCGCCTCCCCTCACCTTCAGGACACCTCGCCGGACAGCTTCACCCGTGCATCTGTGAAGTCACTTTGCTGCGCCCTCCCAAACCTTACCCCACACACACCACCCCCAATCCTTTCCAAATTCCACCCCACCACCCCCTAGCACAGCACACAAAGCACACACCTCGCCTGTCATCTACCCGGGCTTCTGTCAACTCTACTGTCCTGCAATGCTGCTTGGCAACTCTTTCAACCCCACCACCCTCAGCACTGCACGCCTCGCGCGCATCTGTCAACTCCACTGTCCTGCGCCGCTGCTGGCCTGGGAAGACCTGCCCTAACACTCCCATTTCCCCACCCCCACCCCAAACCAACCTCACCCCACCCCACCCCACCACAGCCACCACAACACACCTCGCCTGTCATCTTCACCCGGGCGTCTGTGAACTCCACGGTCCTGCGCCGCTGCTTGGCAAAGAAATGCCCGAACAGAGCCTGAACGGAGGGGGCAAGTGGCACGATGGGTGAGGGGAGAGGGGTGAGAAGTGAAAGAGAAAACAGGTGATTGGAACGGAACCCAACCTCTGTTGCACCGCTGCTTGGCAAAGAAGTGCCCAAACAGAGCCTGAACGGAACAGTGAGGGGAGGCAAGGGAGTGGGGAAGAAAAGCGCGAGGAGATGGGTGAGGAGAGGAAAGTGAGAGGTGAGAAGGGTGAGGTAGGAAAAGGCTGAGGGGAAGAAAAGCTAAGGGGGAGAGGGGTGGGTGGGGGAGAAGGGAAGGGGGAGAACAGGAGCAAGGAGAGCAGCAATGACAGCAGACACATGACTGAAACAGCCTCTCCCCATATCTCCCCCTCCTCCACCCACCCCATCCCCCCAAAACCCTCAGGAAACTCAACCCCCAGCACATGCCCACCCAGCATAACATCTCCAACTCGAACCGAAGCCCCGTGCACCAGGATTTAGCACCTAATCACCGCATTCTCACCTGCAGGGGAATGAGGGCGAGGAGGGCTGCTATGCCAGCAAACGCAGGCTGGGCACCCACTTCGAGAACTATGAGCGCCGTCACCACCACCAGCTCGAGAGGGGCCTGGGGAAGTGGGAATCAGGGGAGGAAAATGTGAGAAGTGGGGAGGGAGGGAAGGGAGGGAGGTTCGGGTGGACTCAAAACATTTGCATTGCAGGCTGGCTCCCACTAGGAGCACTATGAGCGTTGTCACCACTACCAGCTCCAGAGGGGCCTGGGGGGATGGGGATGGGAGAAGGGAGCGCGAGGAGTGGGGTGGGAGGTGGGAAGGAAGGAAAGGAGCTTCCAAGCAAACGCAGGCTGGGCACCCACTTGGAGGACTATGAGCGCCGTCACCAGTACCAGCTCCAGGGGGACCTGTGGGGATGGGGATGGGATGCGGTGGGAGTGGCAGCAGCACAATGAGCAAAGCTGCCTTGCCACCAGTGCCAGCTTCCAAGGGAAACCTTTTCCACGATGGGAGGGGAAGCTTTGAGTACAAGCGAGAAAGAGCAAGTGGAGCAGAAAGAAGAGCAGCCCAAAAGAGGAACACTTATAGCCCAGAGGAACACTTATAGCCCAGAGGAACACTTATAGCCCAGAGGAACACTTATAGCCCAGAGGAACACTTATAGCCCAGAGGAACACTTATAGCCCAGAGGAACACTTATAGCCCAGAGGAACGAGACGAACATGGGGAGCTTGTCGAAGCGTCACACGAGAAAGAAGCAAGGGCAACCAGAGAGGCAGCAGCAGCAGCCGCAGGGGAAGGAGGGGAAGGCAGCAGAGAAACACTCACCGCCCATAGAAACTGGGCGAACATGGGGAGCTCGTCGAAGCGGCGTACGTCATTGGACATGAGTGTGATGCAGTGGCCCGTGGTGATGCGCGTCAGTGCACCCCCGTTGAGAGATAGCAGCTTGCTGTTGACTGGCAAGGGAGGGGCGTGAGATGGTGAGTGAGATGATGTGTATCAAGTCAGATATATGAGAGTGAGCGTGAGGGCATGAGGGCAGTGAATAAGAGTGAAAGGTCAAGAGTGCAAGGTCAAGAGTGAAAGGTCAAGGGTGCAAGGTCAAGAGTGAAAGGTCAAGAGTGAAAGGTCTTCCCTAGGGCCGTGTGAAGAGATTTAAGCCTAGGGCAGGTGAACAGAAATACCGGAACATCCAAGTGGATGCGCGCACACAGCGTGAGGTGCGTCTATTGGCGTGCTCAATCAACGCATGCATAGCTCAGCTGAGCGTGAGCGACACTTATGACCACTCACCGAGCGTCATGGACGCCCGTCACAGCTTCCACCCTACAATCTGCATGCAAAAGGTTCCAGATCTTACAGTGGAGCAGCAATAAAATCATTGTGCAACCGCCTTCTATGCAGCACTGCACACCCCAACCCACCCCCGCCCTTCCCTCAAACCTCTTCACATACGGACAGACACAACAAGCACACTCACTGAGTGTCATGGACTGGACGCGACTCGCAGATTCCACCCTACGATCTGCGAGAGGTTCCAGATCTGATGGTGCAGCAGCACGAGAAGCCCAGCGCCAGCAGGAAGCTCCATGCGCCACTTACTATGCATGCAGCACAGCCAACCCCACCCGCCCTTCCCCCCCACTCACTGAGCGTCATGGAAGCAACTCGCAGGTTCCATCCAACGATCTGCGAGAGGTTCCAGATTTGATGGTGCAGCAGCGCAAAGCCCAGCGCCAGTAGCCCCATCAGCACCGCCAGCAGGTACCCTCGCCACGCCGGGTCGCTTGTTTCCGAGTCCTGCGCGTCTTGCAAGAAGCGAACCTGGGGAGATGAGGAGGAGGGAGGAAGGGGAGAGGGGAGGGCAGAAACAATGTTTTTGGGGCATTTCAGAGATACACGCTGAGCAGAGCAGCTCGTCTCGGCTGTAAGAAACAAACCAGGCGGGCGGGATGAGAAGAGGCCAACCGAATCGATTTCTCTTCTGCCACCATCCTTCACTCTCTCCAGCACTCTTCCCCCTTCCGCCCACAGCCCACCGTCCCTCCAAACAGGTATGAGCTTATCATTAAGCACAAACGACCCCAATCCTATCACCATCATCACCTCTCCTCGTCCCTCTACTCCGCTCCCTATCCTCCCTTCCCCATCTCCCCTCACTGTTCTTTTTCCCCCACAGCCCCCAAGCGACCCTCTCACCAATTGGCGCAGCAGGAAGGCAGAGAGGATGCGCTGGGCGGACTCCGCCACTATCAGCACCGCTACCAGCGTCAACCGCCACCGGAACGGCCACATAATCACCGCCCAGTACCGCCCCGCCCATCCCCCTCCCCTTCCTCTTCCCCCTCCCCCGCCCTTTCCTTTCCCCGCGCCCGTTTCTCCCCTCTGCTGCTGCCCGGGGGACGGGTTGCGCTTTGCCCAGAGCGCGCTGAGCTTCACCCCCAGGTGCTGCGCGGAGAAGGCGGAAGGCAGGGGGTAGAGGTCGCTGGGGCCTAGCACCTGGCGCACGCCTTGCGCCATGAGGGGGGAGAGCTGGGGGGAAGAGGAGGGAGGGGTGGGGGGGAGAGGAGAAAGGGGGAGGGGGGGGGGGAGAGGCGCGGGGGAGGATGGGAGTGAGTAGAAGGGGAGTGAGTGAAGGAAAGGGGTTTGGATAGAAGGGATGGCAGAAGATCTAAGGGGACCGATAAGAGGTGGCGGAGAGGAGGAGGAGGAGGAGGAGGAGGAGGAGGAGGAGGAGGAGGAGGAGGAGGAGGAGGAGGAGGAGGAGGAGGAGGAGGAGGAGGAGGAGGAGGAGGAAGAGGAGGAGGAGGGGAGGGAGGAGAGGATGGAGGGATTTGGAGAGGGAGGGACGAGAGGAAGGAGGGAGGAGGGCGTGCAGACCGGTGAATAAACCGTTGGAATTATTGATCGATTAAGAAAAAACAGGGAAAGAGTGTCTGCGGTCGCGGCTCAGTGGGGTGGGGAGTGCAAGAAAGAGCAGGTCAGAGGAAAGGCTCGGGAAAAAAAGCGGGATGTGTAGGGTTGGAGAGCGGGAGGGGGAAGGGGAAGGAGGGGAGAGGGGGGGGGAGGGGAGTGGGGGGATGGAGGAGGGGGGTTGGAAGGGGGGATGTTTTGCCGGAAAAGAGGAGTTGGAGGGGGAGATTATTCATCGAGATTACCCATGAGAAGGTGAGTATGGAGTAGACGCTCAGGGGCGGATCCGCTATCCCCTCTTCCTCCTCGAGCAGATCCAGCGCCGCCATGTCTCCCATGTCTCCCCTCATATTAGTACCGCCCGTCGGGCCGCTCATACTATCGCCACGCTCATCATCGTCACTCTTGTTACCAACACTCGTGCTATCGCCATTAATAACTCCTGCGTCTGCTCCGTTCGCCAACATCAATTCCCGCGCCTCGATCTCCTCCGCACCCTCTCCGCCACCCGCAACCGCCATGCGCGGGGGAGTGGGGGAGCGGACAGGCTCCGCATGGGGATGCTCCGCCAACCCTTGCTCGGATAAGCTTGCCTCGGGTAAATTTGTCTCGGATAAATTTATCGCCGGCGGATTCGCCATCGCTGGTGGATTCGACTCCAACGGGTCCGGGTGAAAAGAGCTTGCCTCGAATTCAATGAATTCGGCTTCACCTGACGACGGCCCTGCATCGGCCAGGCGAAAGGCTGCGGGATAGAGATCTGAAAAGACTACGCAACGATTCACCACAACGGGTTCACCACAACGGGTTTACCACGACGAGTTTACTGCAACGGGTTCACCAGAACGGGTTTACCGCAACGGGTTTACCGCAACGGGTTTACCGCAACGGGTTCACCAGAACGGGTTTACCGCAACGGGTTTACCGCAGAGGCCACAGAACCAACCGGATTGAATAGCACGAGCACGAATCACGAAGTCAGGCGCTGGTAACCGCGCGAGCTACACGCATCGACCACGAGAGATTATCCGCCAGTCATCTCGCACTGAGACGCTCTCAGAAGTGCAATTCAAGTGTTCTTTAGTAGTGAGGCGCGAAAGCATCGCCGTAGTTCCACCTTCTGGTGATGGAGGCAGTGAGAATATAGAATATGATGATGATCACCTGATACACTGCTGAAATGGTTAACTTGCCCGTGTACACGACAGAAAGATTGTCCTTGCAACAGACACACAACTCGCTGAAACTTGCTGAACCCTGCTGAACCGCAATACAATGACGGCAAGCCTCAGCAGATACCCCGGGTGTAAGTAGATCGTCACTCACCTTCCAGAGCATTCAGAGGCGGACATGGTAACCCAGGAAAACACCGACTAAAATTGCATGGGTCGGGTGACTAGTACAGTACGCTGACCCTCTGTACACAACCCAACAAAGCGGAGCGCCCGACGCAACCAATCAGGCGCGAGAATAATCAGTAGGTGGTGGAGGTGATGGCTTCCGCGCCTTCTCCAGGTATCTCCCCCAAATTCCTCTCCGCGCACCTGTTCGCGCCCGCGCCGCTGAAACCAACCTCCCGTTGCCAAGAGGAGAAGGGGGAAGGAAACCGCACCAGCCTTCCTCGCGCGCGGCCCTAGAAGCGTTGAGGGGCTGAAAGCGTGAGGGGTCGTGGGCGAAGAAGTACGCAACACGTGGTTTATGTTGAGAGGTTGCCGAAACATGCTTGGTGGAAGTTGAGGTTGACGTCAGCCCAGTGGTTTCTTCGAACAATTCGAAGGAACCTTCCCCAACAGATCAGCCAGACACGCCCCACCAAGCCACGCCCTCGGGTCGTTCGCGCTACAGGCAGCGTAAAGACCTCGACTCTACAAATATCGTGTGTGTGATCTTTTGTTACGGGTGCAATGAATCTAGGTAGCTAGGATAGCACTAGGTGTAAAACGAGTACAAAATGTGAGCGAAGGCATGATCGAACATTTATTCGCGAAACATGCAAACGGTAACGCGGTGCATGCGAGCTAGCTAGTGCTATGCTGGCAGCGAGGTTCGGGCTAGTCCCGAAGCGTAGGCCGACACGGCCGGCCCAGCAGTGCGAGGTTTGGTGAAACAGTGCGCGCGAAGTCAGCGAAGCCCCGTTAGCAGTAACGGGCGAACAACGCCTGCTGCTGTACGCGATGTTGGAGGGCGCGCTAAGGAATGTCGAGAAAATTCCTTACACTATCCCCCCCCCCCCCTCCCCCCCTCCCCCCCCCCCCTCAAGAAGCCCCCTCCGCTACGCGAGTGCGTATATATCGCGGAAACCTCGGCTCCTCAGGTACACTTGCAGGGCAGGGTGGTTTTCGATGTTGGCCAGGGGCACCCAGCTATCTTCCGTTAGTGTGCGGTCCTTCCAGCGAACGAGGGATTCAATCCTTCTTATTTCCGTGGGGTGTCGAATCCGATGGCTCAGGATTTTTTCGGGCTCGATGATCGGCTCCGATGCAGGGCGAGTCATGGATGGCGGGCGGTGACGAGGCAGTTGGCTTGTGGTTGGGATGTAGGGGCGAAGCAGGCTGACGTGGAATGAAGGGCTGATGTACCAGTCTGTCGACAACAATAAATGTGCTGTCACTAGGGTAATCATGTGGCTGATTTGGAATGGTCCACAGTAACGCGGTCGTAATTATGTGAATGAACGAGAATGAATGCACTATGAAAGAGTTGGGTACAAGTACTAACCCTAATTGGGTTGTACCCCATATAGGCTACCCCACTACAGCCTACACAAAAGCATAAGCTCTAATGTTCTGACACACCCCCATAGGCAAAGTGGGGGAGTACAAAGGGTCACAAGACCAGTCAAGCAAAGTAAAACAAAGCAAGCTCAGGGTGGATCACAAAGTCACCACACATTCCGAGCACAAGGTCAAGGCCACAAGGCCAGTTCACATGCAGGAGTACATATATATATAAAAGGCTAGACAAGCAAGAGCAGGTGTATATATATATGTAACAGTACAAGCAAGGTCAAGAGGTGAGCAAGTGAGGCAAGGCAGGCACAAGACCCAGCTGAGTACAGAAGCGCTGATGATCACAAGGCGCACGCGCCTTGGTGAAGATATCACCAGTGTTAGCCTCAGAGGCCACGTACGCAAGATGCAGCTGACCACGTTGCTGCAGCTCACGAGCAAGGAAGTAGCGGAGAGCAATGTGCTTCGTTCTGTGCTCCAGTCTCTGCTCTCGACACAAGGCCAGCATGGCCTTGTTGTCTACGTACAGCACTGGAGGAGAACGAGGCGGCTCTCCGAGGTCAGTCAGCAAGTAGGTGAGCCAGCGAAGCTCCTGTGCAGCCATGGCCCCGACGTAGATCTCAGCCTCACAACTCAAGCCGAGAACAGAAGACGAGCGGGTAGCCCGCCACGAAACAGAGCTGGAACCAACGCTGAAGGTGTAACCCTGTGACGACCGCTGCGTAGCCTAGTCGTCAACCCAAGAAGCGTGTGCGTGCCCAGTGAGGACCACTGGACTCTGCCCTCCAAGCACAAGCCCCATGCCTGACGTACTACACAAGTAGCGCAACACTCTCTTCGCTGCAGCCATGTGCTACGGTCTGTGTCTCCCAGGAGCAACATAGCGTGCGAGAATGCTAAGAGGGTATGCAAGGTCAGGTCGAGTGCAGGTCATCAGGTACATGAGGCAGCCAACAAGCTCTGGGTACGGGCCACTCGACTCTACGGACTCATCCGAAGGCAGAGCTGAGAGCGAGTGACGAGTAGGCAGAGGAGTGGCCTGAGGCGAGGAGTACGTGAAGCCGAAGCGCTGAAGGACCAGCTGCACCATGTATGACTGAGTCAGGGTAATGGTGTTGCGTGCTCTGTCCCGGGTGATCTGCAAGCCAAGGTAGTTGCGCAGTTCACCCAGGTCTGTGCACGTGTGTCTCTCCTGCAGCTCGGACTTCACGTGGGCGAGTCCAGCAGTGTCAGCTGTGGCAAAGACCAAGTCCTCGACGTACACGAGGATGTAGAACGGCGGCAAAGAAGTGTCAGTGCGCAGAAACAGCGACGGGTCGACAGTAGAGGGAGCAAACCCAAAAGCCGCAAGTGTAGTCCTCAATGTGACGTGCCACTCACGCGGTGCCTGGCGGAGACCGTAGACTGGCCACCGGAGGCTCCACTGGGTGCCAGGAGGAAAAGACTCAGTGAAGCCAGGTGGGCGGCGCAACCAGATCTCCTCGTGCAGGCTGCCCTGCAGGAAAGCTGTGCTGAAGTCAAGAGAGTTAAGCTCGTAGTCACGGTGAGCAGCTATGTGCAGCAGTATCCGAAGAGTGGTCATCTTCGGGGTGGGAGAGAAGGTCTGAAAGTAGTCAACTCCTTGCCGCTGAGTGAAGCCACGAGCCACGTAACGCGCCTTGAAGACAGGCGGAGAACCCGGCGGCCGCTTCACCCTGAAAATCCACATGCCACTGACGATGTTCGCCCCAGGTGGGGGAACCTCTTCAACGTAGGTGCCTGTGGACTTCCAAGAAGCCATCTCTGCGTCCATAGCTGCCTGCCACTAAGAGGAGTAGGGACCCTCTATCGCCTCCGCGTAAGAGCACGGAGTTGGGATGTCAAGTGCATCCGGGTCTCCCTCAGGGGTAAGCAGTATGGACACGAGATGAGGTGAAGCAGCAGCCAGACACTGGAACTCCTCCTGCCTGTCCTCAAGGACGTCCGTGCCAAGGGCACACCCACACCCGACTGACGGAGGACAGACAGACTCAGACTCAGCAACAAGACTGGCGGGGTAGTCTAGGCGACAGCGAGCAGCTAAGTCGACGAGCTCAGCAACTAGGGCAGACGCAGCAGTGGACTCAAAGGAAGGGTCAGTGACAACAGTAGTAAGGAGACGCGTGACAGTAGGACTAGCAGCACGAAGAGAGTCCGACTCCAGGTCGGCAAGAGCAGGAAGAGAAACCTCAGGAGGAGAAGGCAAAGGGGCACGCAGAGGAGCAGTGGACGGACGTAGAGACATCCGGTGCGTGCCAGGGACAGGAGGAGGACGCTGACGCGAACCACGACCACTAGTGCGAGCAGCTCGGACAGGCGACGCAGGGCGAGACGCAGGCTCACGATGCTCGGCAAGACCTCCTGTAGGACCAGTGTAGGGAGACGGAGCATGCAGTGGGGAGGCCGGCTGTAACTGTAACTGTGACGGGACGGGCTGTGGACACTCGAAGGGAGGAGGAGGACTAGTAGAAGGCGGGAGACCAAGAACCTGCGGAAGGAGCGGAACGAAGTACGACCGAGGCCGCGCGGCGACTCCAGACACAGCAGGGACAGCACCAGTACCCCCAGCGGCAGCACCAGCACCTGCAGCACCTCCAGCTCCAGTAGCACCCCCAGCAGGACCGCCTCCAGGACCGACAGCAGTAGCCTTCGCGCCAACACCCGCAGCAGCTCCAACTCCAGAAGTACCCGCAGGCCCAGCAGCTCCAGTACTCCCAGTACGAGCACCTTCGGGACCCGCGGCACCAGCACCCTCAGCAGCAGCAGAACCTCCAGTACCCGCAGCACCTCCAGCTCCAGCAGCTCGCCTCGAGCTCCGGGCAAACCACTCACGCAGCTCCTGTGGAGAGAGTGGCTTCCGGCGAGACGAGGCGCCCGGAGAACCGCTAGGCTCAGCACCCCCAGAGTAAGAACCCCCAGGCTCAGCACTCCCAGGCTGAGCACCCCCAGGCTCAGCACCCGCGGGCTCAATACCCCCAGTGGCAGCACCAGCCCCATCAGCACCTCCAGCTCCAGTACCTCCAGCAGCACTAGTAGCACCCCCAGCAGGACCGCCTCCAGGACCGACAGTAGTAGCCTCCGCGCCAACACCCGCTGCAGCTCCAACTCCAGAAGTACCCGCAGGCCCAGCAGCTGCAGTACTCCCAGTACGAGCACCTCCGGGACCCGCGGCACCAGCACCCTCAGCAGTAGCCGAACCTCTAGTACTCGCAGCACCTCCAGATCTAGCAGCTCGCCTCCAGCGCCGGGCAAACCACTCACGCAGCTCCTGTGGAGAGAGTGGCTCCCGGCGAGACGAGGCACCTGGAGAACCGCCAGGCACAGCACCACCAGACGCCACACGAGCAGGCCCAGCTCCCTCAGGCTCAGCACCTCCAGGCTCAGCACCTCCAGGCGTAGCACCCCCAAGCTCAGCACCCTCAGCAGCACCAGAGTCACCAGCGACCTCGACAGGCTCGACTGCGTCTACCTAGGACACACCTGAAGGGGCAGGAACCTGAGGGGGAAGGGGGTCTATCGGGGGGGGACCTCGCACAAGGAAGAGCAGTGGCGGGGGGAGGGACGGAGTGCGGTAGGGGAAGAGACGGTAGTAGGGGACCGACTCGTCGAACGTGAAGTCCTGGGAGGACAAAACACGACGAGAGGTGGGGTGGTAGAACTGCCACCCTGGTGCGTCATGGGGGAAGCCAAGGAAGACGCAGGGAGCAGCACGAGGGGACAGCTTGTCCGCAGACAAGTCTCAGAAAAACGCCCGAGATCCCCAGACACGGAACGCAGACGCATCGCCAACCTTCCCCGTCCACAGCAAGGCTGGGGAGGTCTCCGGCATGGAGACCGTGGGTTGTAGGTTGATCTGATGCGCCGCGTACCGGACCGCAAACGGCCACTGAAAATGGGGGGCAGCCGCATGCATCATGGACGTACGGGCGACGTCCATGACCATGCCAATGCGGCGCTCAGCAATCCCATTTTGTTGTGGAGAGTCCGGAAGCGTGAAGATCTGGCGGATGCCTCGTGCACGACAGTAGGCTCGCAGAAGGCCAGAGGAGAACTCTCCTCCTCTGTCAGAGTGCAGGCGCAGAACAGGAAAGTCCGAGCCGAAGCTCTGCCTGAGCTGGAGACGAGCTGCGCGGATCCAGTCGATCAACACCCCAGTGACATCACCCTTGCTGCGCAAGGGGAAGACTGTGGTGTAACGCGAGTAGTCGTCAACCACCAGCAGGAAGTAGCGCTCGTGACCCTATCCACGGACTCGGGCCGGGCCCCACACGTCCATGTGAAACGTCTGCAGCGGGGCCTCTATTAGAGGAGACTGAGAGGAGTGAGGGGCAGCCCGCTGCCGGCCCTCGACACAGGGAATGGAGGTAGGGTCAGGCCCCGGAGGAAGGGGAGGGAGGGACCGGGGAAGACTAGAGACAAGGACACGGGAGGCCATGCTTCGGAGACGAAGCAGGGAGGGGTGACCAAGGCGGTGGTGCCAGAGGAGAGTCTCGTGAGACAGGAGACGACACGAGCAGGGGGCAGACTCAGGACCAGACCTGAACGCTGCAGCAAACACCTGACCCGACGCAGCTACCTGACCAGACGCAGTGACTGGAGGAGACGCAGTGGTCAGCGTGTACAGGCTCGACCCCGGCCGACGTGTAAACGTGGCCAGGTGTCGGCCTGTCCGAGCGTCCGAGCAGTGGGTCACCCGCTGACTCGCAGGAGTGAACTGGTGAACCCCCGCATCCTGTAGGTCAGCACCACTCACCAAGTTCGTAGAGAACGAGGGGAGGTAAAGACCAGACAGGGTGCCAGAGGGGGCCGTCGGACACGGGAGGACAGTGGAGAAGTGAGCAAGGATAGGACCCCCAGAGGGGTCTGCCAGAGAGACTGCAACTGGCCGACCAAGCGGCGTGAGTGTGGTGCGGTCTCGAAAGAAGGAGCGGGAAGCCCCCGAGTCAAGAGTGAAGGTGTGAGAGGCCAGAGCCGACGCGGTACCTGAACGAGCAGACTCACCAGCACCTAGAGCAGCAGCCGCACCTGTACCTGGAGCAGGAGACTCACTAGCACCCAGAGCAGCAGCCTCACCAGCAGCTAGAGCAGCAGGCTCTATACCCGGGTCAGGCGGTACGCACAGGTGACCGGCACGGTCAGCACTAGTAGGCAATGCATACATGGCAGTGAGAATAGCATCATAGTCAAGAGCAAATATATCCAGCCTCTGCCTAAGCAACTCCACCCAGTCGGGGAGCTCAGCCTCGTCGTCAAATTCGGTACGCCATGCATCGCTCAGACGAGCGAAGCAGCGGGACTGTGTGTGACTAGGTGTCCCACAAGGCTGACCAGTCCGAGCACCAGTGCGAATCACGTAAGAGCAGCGAACAGATCTGAGAGACCCTCTAATCTGAGCGTACCACTCACAAAGCTGCTGGGACGTGAGAGACGCGCGTGGGCTTCGCTGGAGCTGCATCTGGCCGCCGCCAGTAGTAGTAGCAGCAGTAGTGGTAGCGGTAGCAGCGCGACCACCCCTACAAACCCAACCAGCGTACCACTCACGCAGCTGCTGGGGCGTGAGGGAGTCACGCGGACGTTGCTGGGGCTGCATCTGGCTCCGCCAGTAGAAGCAGGAGCAGGAGTAGCAGCAGTAAGGCAGGGAGCCAGGCAGGCCGAAAGGCAGGCAGGCAGGCAAGCAGGCGGCGGGCAGCGCGCTAGTAGGGCAGGGGCTCACCAGTGGTGGGAAGAGCAGGCTCGGCGACTCGGGGACTCGGCGGTGCGGGCGGCCCGGGCGGCTTGGCGGCACGGCGGCTCGGCAGCAACTGCGGCTCGGCGGCTCGGGCGACTCGGGTGCCTCGGTGGCAACTCTGGCTCGGCGATTCGGCGGCTCGGGCGGCTCGGGCGGCTCGGGCGGCTCGGCGGTACGGCAGCTCGGCAGCAACTGCAGCTTGGCGGCTCGGCGACCCGGCGGCTCGGCGACCCGGCGGCTCGGGTGGCTCGGGCGGCTCGGTAGCAGGTTGGCGGCGCCGGCGGCTCGGTGGTGACGGCGGGGCCGCTTGGGGACGGCGGCGGGGCCTGGTGGAGTGACGACGGGGCCAGCAGAGGTGGCGCCAGGGCCGCACGGTAGGTGACGGGGCCAGCAGAGGCGGCGCCGGGGCCGGGAAGGGCGGCGCCGGGGCCGCAGAGGTAGGCGACGGGGCCAGTAGAGGCGGCGCCGGGGCCGGTAAGGGCGGCGTCGGGGCCAGCAGAGGTGGCGCCGGGTCCGGGAAGGGCAGCGCCGGGGCCGCAGGGGTAGGCAATGGGGCCAGCAGAGGCGGGGCCGGGTCGGGAAGGGCGGCGTCGGGTTCGCCGGGGTAGGCGACGGGGCCAGTCGAGGTGGCGCCGGGGCCAGGAAGGGCAGAGCCAGGGCCGCAGGGGCAGGCGACGGGGCCAGCAGAGGTGGCGCCGGGGCCAGGATGGGCAGAGCGGGGGCCGCAGGGGCAGGCGACGGGGCCAGCAGAGGCGGGGCCGGGTCGGGAAGGGCGGCGCGACGCGGCCGCTAGGGCGGCGCGACGCGGCCGCTAGGGCGGCGTGACGAGATGGGGCCGCGACGGGGCAGCGAGGGGTCGCACGCCTAGAAGGAACGGGGCCGCGCGCCTCAGGGCGCGCGCCAGAGAGTAAATCGCCGCGCGCTAGGTCGCACGTCACGGGGCGTGCGACAGATCGAGTAGCAGCGGAAGCAGTAGTAGGGCCCACAGGCCAAGAGCATATGTGCTATGAAACCATGTGTGAATGAACGAGAATGAATGCACTATGAAAGAGTTGGGTACAAGTACTAACCCTAATTGGGTTGTACCCCATATAGGCTACCCCACTACAGCCTACACAAAAACATAAGCGATAATGTTCTGACGGTAATTTCGGTACGACGGGTAGTCTTAAGTTCTGTGTGCCGAGCAGTACGTAATCGCTTGACTGGTACGTGACTGGGCGGCGGTGGCGGTCAGCATTGCGCTTAGCGATGACATTTGCCTTTTTAATTGCTTCAACGGCTGTAGTGCGGGCAGCTTGCAGAATTTCGGCTTATTACTGTGCACGTGGCGTTGGGTTGCCCGGATTTGGCGTCATTGGCACTATAGGGTTTTGCCCGTAGTTCAGGTAGAATCGGGACTGCTGCATCGTTGCTGACGTGGCGTTGTTGTACGCGAACTCAATCAGCGGCAGCTGCTGCTCCCAAGTTGTCGGGTCGTCGCACGTGGCAAGAATCAACTGCTCCATCGTCTGATTCGTCCGCTCCGTTTGTCCGTCGGTCTCGGAGTGGTACGTCGAGCTGAACTGTAGCCTTGTCCCGAACTGCTCCCAAAGGTTTTTCTAGAAGTTGCTGGTGAGCTTCGGGTCGCGGTCGCTGATTATTGCGGCTAGTATCTCGTGCAGTCGAACGAAAGCTGCGATGAACAGGCGAGCGGTTTCTTCGGCTGAGATCGATTTCTTGCACGCAACGAAGTGTGCCATCTTTGTCAACCTGTCAACGACGACCATAACTGCGTCGTTACCCCCAGGGTTCGAAGGTAACCCTGTGACGAAATCCATGATAACCTACTGCCAGGCGCGCTCAAGCGATGGAATCAGCTGCAACTGACCTGCCTTTCTTTTTCGCAAGCTCTTCATCACCTAACGCGTAGGACACAAGCCCACGTGGTGCTGTACGTCGGTCGGCAGCTCCGGCCAGTAGTAATACCGTTGCAATTGCTGTCGCGTTTTTTCTACCCCAAAATGTCCCGAGGTAATGACGTCGTGTGCCTCCTGCAGTAACAGTTCCCTCAGTAGTGAGTACGCGGGTACCCAGATGCGGTTGGTGCCTGTCTTTACGTAATAGTCTCCTTTAGCTTCTGCCAGTTGCTGTGAATTTCCGGTCGTGAAAAATGGGTCGGTACTGTATCCGTGGGTAAATAGGCCTGTTAACAGTGAGTTGGTTTGGGCGAGTAGGATGGCGTGGAGTTGGGCGGTGGGGCGTGTGACTACGTCGGCGATGTTGGATGCACCATTTTTGTACGTGACCAACCAGCGGATCTATCGCGGGTTGAGATTCAGTTGGGCGCGAAGATACTGTAGTGATCGGTGGTCTATCCGTACTGTCACGTCTGCTCCCGTGAGGTAACATCGCCACACCTTGAACGCGTGCACGATCGCCAGCATCTCGCGGTCGTGTATCGGGTAGTTGAACTCGTACGCGATTGGCTGGAGGTAGTTCCCAAAATCCTGCAACAGTACTGCTCCCACAGCGATGCCGTTAGCGTAGGTGACGAGCTCGAACGGACGGGGCGGCGAGCACGAAATATTTTTGAGGGCCGAGAAGGCAGCTTGCTCTTTCTCCCACCACGTGTACTCAACCCCCTTTCTCAGCAGGTCGGTCAACGGGGCAGTCAACTTCGCCATGTCGGGGACGAACCGGCGCACGTAGTTGACAAACCCCAGAAAACTTTGCAGCTCGGTCAAGTTGGTCGGCTCATGCCATGCTTGAATCGTCGCAATTTTCTTCGGGTCTATTTCCACTCCATCAGCTGAAATGATGTGTCCCAAAAACTCCAGTCGGTCGTGTAAAAACTCACACTTAGATGCTTTGGTTAGTAGGCGGTTCTCACTCAGTATTTTAAAAATGGCTTTGATATTCTGTAAATGGTGTACTCTGTCGAGGCTGTAAATCAGTATGTCGTCAAGGTACAGAATGACGCACTGATCTAAAAGCGGGCGGAAGGCTTCGTTCATTGTCATTTGAAAAGTGGCGGGGGCGTTGGTCAGTCCGAAGGGCATGACTGTGTATTAGAAGGATCCGTAGCGTGTTCGGAAGGCTATCTTGGGGCAGTCGGGTGGGTTGACGCGAATCTGGTGGTAACCTCCTCTAAGGTCAATTTTCGAGAAAACTCGGGCTGTGCGTAGTTGGTCGATCAGTTCGTCGGCTCGCGGCATGGGGTAACGGGATTTGATGGTAACTATGTTCAGTGCTCTATAGTCTATGCACATGCGAAAACCCCCGTCCTTCTTCGGCGTGAACAGTATCGGTGCTGCGAATGGCGATGAACTCGGGCGAATGAATTTTATTTCGAGCAAGTAGTCTAGCTGCTTCCTTAGTTCGTCCAGTCCGAGTTGGGTCAATCGGAACTGTTGTTGTACTGTCGGTTGTGCCCCCGGTTCTAGTTTAATCCTTTGGTGATGCGGTCGCTGAGGTGGCAGTCACGTCGGCAGATCGTCCGGAAATATTTCGCTGTACTACTTCAGGAGTGCTACTAGGTCATCCGGTACGTCGGCTAGCAGTTTCGGTAAATACCCCCCTTTGTGTGCTGCCTCAGCTTCCCGAATGTCAACCTCATACACATCAGCTCTTGCCGCTACCGCGCGTTTCATCGTGATTGCGTTGACACGCACCGACGAAGACGCAGGCGAGCCCGAGCGAGGTAAGGCGATGTTGTTACCGTTCACTCGCACGGTGGAGTTTGTTGGAATCACTGAACATGAATGAATAAACTAGCAGTGAAATGAGTACAAGTACCTAACCCTAGAATTGTGTACCCCCTATAGGCTAACCCACTGTAGCCTAAACTAACACAACATATATAATGTTTGACACACCCCCATAGGCAAAGTGGGGGAGAACTAGGGGTCACAAGACCAGTAAAGGCAAAGCAAGGCAAAACAAGCTCAGGGTGGATCTCAAGGATACCACACAAATTCCGAGCACAAGCAAGTGGTCACAAGACCAGTTCACATGCAGGTTTATAATAGAGCAAAAGGTACAATGATCACAACCTAACAAGAGTAAACATGCAGGTATATATATAGAGATCACAGTACAAACAGACTCAAGAAGTAAGCAAGTGAGGTCTTGTAGGCACAAGGCCTAGAAGAGTGCAAAAGCGCTGATGGTCACAAGGCTGAAGCGCCTTGGTGAACACATCAGCAGTGTTGGCCTCAGAGGCCACGTAACGCAGGCAAAGCTGACCACGCTGCTGCAGCTCTCAAGCATGGAAGTAACGTAGAGCAATGTGCTTCGTTCTGTGCTCCAGTCTGTGCTCCTCACATAAGGCAATGGCTGCCTTGTTGTCGACGTACAGCACTGGAGGAGAACGAGGCTGCTCTCCAAGGTCGGTCAGCAAGTAGGTGAGCCAGCGTAGCTCCTGGGCCGCCATGGCTGTGGCGTAGATCTCAGCCTCACAACTGGAGCTGAGAACAGAAGAAGAGCGAGTAGAACGCCAAGAAACAGAAACAGAGCCAAGACTGAAGGAGTAACCCTGAGACGACCGCTGAGTAGCCTGGTCGTCTGCCCAAGAAGCGTCTGAGTGCCCAGTGAGAACAACTGGGACTCGCCCTCAAAGCACTAGCCCCATGCCCGACGTACTGCACAAGTAGCACAACACCCTCTTAGCTGCATCCATGTGCTCCTTCCGGTGACGGCCGGGAGCGACATAGCGTGCAAGAATGCTGAGAGGGTATGCAAGGTCTGGTCGAGTGCAGATCATCAGGTACATGAGGCAACCCACAAGCTCTGGATACGGGCCACTCGGCTCTACGGACTCATCCGAAGGCAGAGCTAAGAGCGAGTGACCGGTAGGCAGAGGAGTGGGCTGAGGCGAGGAGTACGTGAAGCGGAAGGGCTGAAGGACCTGCTGCACCATGTGTGAACGAGTCAAGGTGATGGTGCGGCGTGCTCTGTCCCGGGTGATCCGCAAGCCAAGATAGCTTGTCAGTTCACCCAGGTCTGTGCACGTGTGTCTCTTCTGCAGCTCCAACTTCACGTGGGCGGGTGCCACAGTGTCAGCAGTAGCAAAGACCAAGTCGTCGACGTACACAAGGACGTAGAACGGCGGCAGTGAGGTGTCGGTGCGTAGAAACAGCGACGGGTCAGCAGTAGAAGGCGCGAACCCAAGAGCCGCAAGTGTAGTCCTCAGTGTGTCGTGCCACTCACGAGGCGCCTGGCGGAGACCGTAGACTGGCCGTCGGAGGCTCCACTGGGTACCAGGAGGGAACGACCCAGTGAAGCCAGGTGGGCGGCGCAGCCAGATCTCCTCGTGCAGGCTGCCCTGCAGGAAAGCAGTGCTGAAGTCAAGCGAGTGGAGATCGTAGTCACGCTAAGCAGCGATGTGCAGCAGAACCCGAAGAGTGGTCATCTTCAGGGTCGGGGAGAAGGTCCGGAAGAAGTCAACTCCCTCTCGCTGACTGAAGCCTCGTGCAACGTAACGCGCCTTGAAGACAGGCGGAGAGCCCGGCGGCCACTTCACCCTGAAAATCCACATGCCGCTGACGATGTTCGCCCCGGGTGGGGGAACCTCGTCGACGTAGGTGCCTGTGGACTTCCAGGAAGCCATCTCTGTGTCCATGGCTGACTGCCACTGAGAGGAGTAGGGACCGGCCATCGCCTCTGCGTAAGAGCGTGGGGTCGGGATGTCTGGTGCATCCGGGTCTCCCTCAGGGGCAACAAGCATGGACACGAGATGGGGCAAAGCGGCAGCAAAGCACTCAAACTCCTCCTGCCTGTCCTCAAGGACGTCAGTGCCAAGAGCACACTCACCCGCGACGGACGGAGGACAGACAGACTCAGACTCAGCAACTAGGCTAGCAGCGTAGTCTAGACGACAGCGAGCAGCAAAGTCGACAAGCTCAGCAACTAAGGCAGACGCAGCAGCAGACTCAAAGGAAGGGTCAGTCACAACAGTAGCCAGGAGACGCGTGACAGTAGGACTGGTAGCACGAAGAGAGTCGGACCCAGGGTCAGCAAGAGCAAGAAGTGAGGAAGCAAGAGGAGACGGCAGTGGGACACGCTGTGGAGCAGTGGACGGACGAAGCGCCATCCGGTGAGTGCCTGGGACAGCAGGAAGACGCTGACGCTTGACTCGACTACTAGAGAGAGCAGTGCGGACAGGCGACTCAGGACGAGACTCAGGCGACGCAGGACGAGACGCAGGCTCACGCCGCTCAGTAAGACCTCCAGTTGGACCAGTGTAAGGAGCAGGACCAGGGAGAGAGGAGGCAGACGGTAACGCCGACTGTAGCTTGACAGGCGGAGGACACGCTAAGGAGGGAGGAGGAAAAGGAGGAGGAAGCGGACCAAGAACCTGCTGAACGACCGGAACAAAGTACGGCCGAGACCGAGCAGCAACACCAGAGCCAGCAGGGACACCCGCACCAGGGTCCGCAGCACCAGCAGCAGCTCCAGCGCCCACGTCCTCAGCACCAGCGGCAGCTCCAACGCCCGGGTCCTCAGCACCAGTAGCAGCTCCAACAGCATCGGGGTCCGTAACACGAGGCACGTCACAACGAAGAGTGCAGCGCCGCTCGTACCACTCACGGATCCGCTCGCGGGAGGGGAGCTCCCGAACGGTAGAAGAAGCACTAGCACCAGTCCCAGTAGTACGTCCGGCTCGAGCGGTACCTCTCCGGAGGCTGCAGTACTCTAAGTACCACGCACGCAGCTGCTCCGAGGAGAGGGCTCCTCCAGGTGCAGGACTCCCAGGCCTAGTACCTCCAGACTCAGAACCCCCAGACTCCGAACTCCGCAGCTCAGCACCACGAGGCTCCACACCCCCAAGCTCAGCACCCTCAAGCTCCACACCCCCAGGCTCCACAACCCCAGGCTCCACACCCCCAGGCTCCACACCCCCAGGCTCAGCACCCCCAGGCTCAGCACCCCCAGGCTCAGCACCCCTAGCAGGACGAGAGTCGACAGCTACCTCAACAGGCTCAACCGGGTCTACCTGAGACACACCTGAGGGAGCGGCACCTTGAGGGGGGAGGGGGTCTGCAACAGCAGCACCTGGCGCGAGGAAGAGAGGCGGGGGGGGGGAGCGGGGCTGTGCGGTAGGGGAAGAGGCGGTAGTAGGGGACGGACTCGTCAAAAGTGACGTCCTTGGAGGGCAAGACTCGGCGCGAGGTGGCGTGGTAAAACTGCCAACCAGACGCGTCCGGGACAAAGCCGAGGAAGACGCAGGGAACAGCACGGGAGGAGAGCTTGTCCGCAGACGTATCGTGGACAAAAGCTCGAGACCCCCAGACCCGGAAACGCGACGCATCGCCAACCTCCCCCGTCCACAGCAGTGTGGGCGAGGTCTCCGGCAAGGAGACACGGGGCCAGAGGTTGAGCTGATGCGCAGCGTACCGGACCGCAAACGGCCACAGAAAGTGGGGGACAGCCGCATGGATCAAGGAGGTACGGGCGACCTCCATGACCAGGCCAATGCGGCGCTCCGCAACCCCATTCTGCTGTGGAGAAGCCAGAAGCGTGAACGACTGCTCAATGCCCTGCTAAGAACAGTAGGCTGCCAAGAGGTTGGAGGAGAACTCACCACCTCTGTCAGAGTCCAAGCGCAGAACAGGAAAGTCCGAGTGAAAACGCTCGCTGAGCTGGAGACGGGCTCTGCGGATCCAAAGGATCAAGACATCAGGGACCTCACCCTTGGTGCGCAAGGGGAAGACTGAGGTGTAGCGCGAGTAGTCGTCAACAACTATCAGGAAGTACCTCTCCTGACCCTGACCACGGACGCGGGCTGGGCCCCACACGTCCATGTGGAGTGTCTGCAAGGGAGCAGTCGTCGGGGGGAACGAGGAGGAGTGAGGAGCGGCGCGCTGCCGTCCCTCGACACAGGGGAGACAGGTAGGAGCAGGCGAGGGTGGGAGGGCAGGAAGGACCCTGGGCAGGCCAGAGACAAGGTACCGGGAGTGCATGGCACGAAGCCGCTGCACAGACGGGTGGCCAAGGCGGTGGTGCCAGAGGACAGTCTCGTGTGCCAAAGAGCGACACGAGCAGGGGGTGGACAGCTGACCTGACGCGGACGCAAACGCAGACGCAGACGCAGCGACCTGAGGGGAGGCAATAGTCAGTGTGTACAGGTCCGACCCCGGCTGCCGAGTGAAGGTAGCCAAGTGACGGCCCGTACGAGCACACGTGCAGTGTGTCACGCGCTCGTAGGCAGGGGTGAACTGGTGAACACCCCCGTCCTGGAGTGCACATCCTGCCACCAAGTTCGTAGAGAACGAGGGGAGGTGGAGACCTGACAGTGTGCCCGACGGGACCGCAGGGCAGGGAAGGACAGTGGAAGAGGTCGCAATGACCGGACCCCCAGAGGGGTCAGCAAGGGAGACAGCAACTGGCCGAGCAAGCGGCTCAAGGGCAGTGCGGTCACGAAAGAAGCAGCGAGAAGCACCTGAGTCCAGTGTGAAGGTGTGCAGTGCGGCAGTCGACGCAGTACCAAGGGGGGGAGACACACGAGCACCTAGAGCAGCAGCCTCACCAGCACCTGGGGTAGCCGACACGCGAGTACCTGGAGCGGCAGACGCACTGGCCCTAATGCCCGGGTCGGGCAGCACACACAAGTACTCTGCACCCTCTCCACTAGTAGACATCACATACATGGCAGATAGAATAGCATCAAAGTCTAGAGCATAGATTTCAATCCCCTTCTTCAGGAGATCAAGCCAGCGGGGCAGCTCAGTGGCCTGAGGGAACTGAACACGCCAAGCGTCGTCGAGACGAGAGAAGCAGCGCTGTGTGGCGTGCGGTCGTCCACACTGCTGACCAGTGCGGTCACCAGTGCGAATGACGAACGTGCAGCTAAGACCACCCCCACCCCCGTGCTGAGAGTACCACTCACGGACCTCCTGGGGCGACGGAGTGTGGTGCTGGCCCTGGCCACCGCCAGTGCCTCCACGGCCACCACCACCGCTGCCACCTCCTCGACCACCCCAACCCCTGCCGCCGCCTCGTCCACCGCCACCCCAACCGCCGCCTCCACTCCTGCCACCTCCCCCGCCGCTGCCGCCACCACCCCCACCGCTACCACTCGCCCCTCCAGCCGAGCCACCACCCCCACTGCCTCCACCGCCCTCACCGCCGCCTCCCCCGCCGTCACCGCCACCACCCTTGCCCCCTTTGCCCTTGCCGCTGCGGCGTCCGCTCGAGGCAGACGCAGCGCCGACCTTCTCAGTACCAAGAAGGTCGACAGCAGCAGCAGAGGCGACAGAGGGAAGAAGGGGGGAAGGAGAACACCCCTCAAAAAACGGGGTACGGGGGTCGCCACGAGAGGCACCTACAGCGACTATGCTAGTCTCAGCTGCAAGTAGCTCCTTCTCGAGGAGGGCAATGGTGAGCTCAGTGGGGCAACGAGCTAGGAAGTGGTCCCTGACAGCACGTAGTGTGTCAGGGAGGCGGGTGACTAGGTGGTAGAGAGTGAGCCAGAGTGGAGGGGGTTGCGTGGCAAGGAACTCAGCAGGCATGGCGGCACGGAAGCGGGCCTCACTAGTACGGAGGTGCGTGATGAGGTCAGCGACTGTGTGAAAGGAGGCCAGGTCGGGAAACAGGTAGGGGAGGGAGAGACGGCCTAGTGCGGCAGAGGCAGGTGAGGAGTAGCGAGCAACTACAGCTGTGTACAGTGCCTGTGCAGTCTTGTGCTGACCAAAGTGCTCGCATTCGTCTATCGGCAGGGAGTTGCGAATGGCGAAGCGAGCGTGGGCATCACGAGTCTGCCACTGTGAGCGAGCAGTGCTGTCAGCAGTAGCAGCAGGGGCAGTGACATGGCCTAGGGCGTGATCGTACAGTGAGATGTCATCCTTGGCTGTGAGCTGTAGGTAGAGGTGCAGGTCATCGAGCCAGGTGTCAAACTTGACAGGGCGGCCCTCAGCATCGAACACGAGAACCTGTGGGCTGGCCATAGGAACAGTAGAAATAGCAGCAGTAGCAGTAGGAGAAGTAGGTAGGACGAACCAGGTAGGGCAGGGCGGCGCGACTCGGTTCAGGTCGGGTCGCGGCTCGGCTGGGTGGCGCGGCTCGGTTCAGGGCGCGCGGCTCGACTCGGGGCGCGCGGCTCGGCTCGGGGCGCGCGGCTCGTGTCGCGCGGCTCGGGTCACGGCGGGGACGGGCCGCCCGCTCTCCCTCGTGTGCTGCGGCGGGAACGGGCCGCCCGGGGCCTCTAGGTGGTGGGCACGGGTCGGCGAGGTCGGCACGGGGCCGGTTGGGGCCCTAGAAGGGCGAGCGCGGGGCCGATCGGGGCCTGAGCGGGGCTAGCGCGGGGCCAAACGGGGCCTTGACGGGGCTAGCAAGGGGCCGACGGGGCCTGAACGGGGCCTGAACGGGGCTAGCGCGGGGCCGACGGGGCCTTAAACGGGGCCGACGGGGCCTGAAACGGGGCTAGCGCGGGCCCGATCGGGGCTTGAATGGGGCTAGCGCGGGGCCGACGGGGCCTGAGAGGGGCTAGCGCGGGGCCGACGGGGCCTGAAACGGGGCTAGCGCGGGCCGACGGGGCCTGAGAGGGGCTAGCGCGGGGCCGACGGGGCCTGAAACGGGGCCAACGTGGCCTGAAACGGGGCTAGCGCGGGCCGACGGGGCCTGAGAGGGGCTAGCGCGGGGCCGACGGGGCCTGAAAGTGGGCCGACGGGGCCTGAAACGGGGCTAGCGCGGGCCGACGGGGCCTGAGAGGGGCTAGCGCGGGGCCGACGGGGCCTGAAACGAGGCCGACGGGGCCTGAACGGGGCTAGCGCGGGGCCTGAACGGGGCCTTAAAGGGGCCGACGGGGCCTGAACGGGGCCGCTAGGGAGAGCGGGCGTGGGGCCGACGGGGCCTGAACGGGGCTAGCGCGGGGCCGTCAAGAGGGGCCTCTAGGGGCGTGACACGCCGAGGCGCCCTAGGGCACAGGTAGGTAGGTAGGTAGGTAGTTACGTAGTGGTGGGCCCTTAGAAAATTTCGGTCCTAGGAAGGACCTGCTCTATACCATGTTGGAATCACTGAACAGGAATGAATGAACTAGCAGTGAAATGAGTACAAGTACCTAACCCTAGAGTTGTGTACCCCCTATAGGCTAACCCATTGTAGCCTAAACTAACACAACATATATAATGTTTGACACAGTTACCCGTCGCCCAGTCGATTCGCGGATTGTGTCGTCGCAGCCAATCACGACCGAGTAAAATGTCAGTTCCGTCGAGGGTTGTAGCAAGCATTTCCTGGCTAAACGTGAAGTTACCCTTGCATCGAATCCGAACCTGGTCTACACGTTCCCGTATCGCCAGTGGCGTGCCGTCGACCAGTCTTGCGTCCATCTCAGGTAAGCACCTGTCCAGTGGCTGTTTCAATTTCCGTGCTGTGGCGGTGTTGATGAGGCTGTGGCTGGCTCCCCGGTTTACGAAGATTTTAACCAAGTCTATCCCGATTTTCCCACTAAGCAGTATGGGGTTGTCTACCGTAGTACCATGCTCTTGTGCACTAAGTGTTGAACAAGGAATGAAGTGACTAAGAATGAAATGAGTACAAATATGGAAACCTAGAAGTGTGTACCCCCTATAGGCTAACCCACTGTAGCCTAAACAACTACAACAATATATATAATGTTTCACACACCCCCATAGGCAAAGTGGAGGAGAACTAGGGGTCACAAGACCAGTCAAGTAAAGCAAAGCAAGCTCAGGGTGGATCACAATGTCACCACACAATCCGAGCACAAGTTAAAGGCCACAAGGCCAGTAGCGGGTCGCAACTGACCACGCTGCTGTAGCTCACGAGCAAGGAAGTAGCGGAGAGCAATGTGCTTTGTTCTGTGCTCCAGTCTCTGCTCTCGACACAAGGCCAGCATGGCCTTGTTGTCAACGTACAGGACTAGAGGAGAACGAGGAGGCTCTCCAAGGTCGGTCAGCAGGTAGGTGAGCCAGCGAAGCTCCAGAGCAGCCATGGCCCCTGCGTAGATCTCAGCCTCACAACTGGAGCCGAGAACAGAAGACGAGCGAGTAGCCCGCCACGAAACAGAGCCGGAACCAAGGCTGAAGGTGTAACCCTGTGACGACCGCTGCGTAGCCTGGTCGTCAGCCCAAGAAGCGTCCGCGTGACCAGTGAGGACCACTGGACTCCGCCCTCCAAGCACTAGTCCCATGCCCGACGTACTGCACAAGTAGCGCAACACCCTCTTTGCTGCAGCCATGTGCTCTGGTCAGTGTCTCCCAGGAGCAACATAGCGCGCAAGAATGCTAAGAGGGTATGCAAGGTCAGGTCGTGTGCAGGTCATCAGGTACATGAGACAGCCAACAAGCTCTGGGTACGGGCCACTCGACTCTACGGACTCATCCGAAGGCAGAGCTGAGAGCGAGTGGCGAGTAGAAAGAGGAGTGGCCTGAGGCGAGGAGTACGTGAAGCCGAAGCGCTGAAGGACCTACTGCACCATGTGTGACTGAGTCAAGGTAATGGTGCGGCGTGCTCTGTCCCGGGTGATCTGCAAGCCAAGGTAGCTGCGCAGTTCACCCAGGTCTGTGCACGTGTGTCTCTTCTGCAGCTCGGACTTCACGTAGGCGAGTCCAGCAGTGTCAGCAGTGGCAAAAACCAAGTCTTCGACGTACACGAGGATGTAGAACGGCGACAAAGAAGTGTCGGTGCGCAGAAGCAGCGACGGGTCGGCAGTAGAAGGAGCAAACCCAAGTGCCGCAAGCGTAGTCCTCAGTGTGTCCTGCCACTCACGTGGCGCCTAGCGGAGACCGTAGACTGGACGCCGGAGACTCCACTGGGTACTAGGAGGGAAAGACCCAGTGAAGCCAGGTGGGCGACGCAGCCAGATCTCCTCGTGCAGGCTGCCCTGCAAGAAAGCAGTGCTGAAGTCGAGAGAGTGAAGCTCGTAGTCCCGGTGAGCAGCAACGTGCAGGAGTACCCGAAGAGTGGTCATCTTCGGGGTGGGGGAGAAGGTCTGAAAGTAGTCAACTCCGTGCCGCTGACTGAAGCCACGAGCCATGTAACGTGCCTTGAAGACAGGCGGAGAACCCGGCCGCCGCTTCACCCTGAAGATCCACATGCCACTGACGATGTTCGCCCCAGGAGGGGGGGACAGCATCAACGTAGGTGCCTGTGGACTTCCAGAAAGCCATCTCTGCATCCATAGCTGCCTGCCACTGAGAGAAGTAGGGACCCTCTATCGCCTCCGCGTAAGAGCGCGGAGTCGGGATGTCTAGTGCATCCGGGTCTCCCTCAGGGGCTAGCAGTACAGACGCGAGATGAGGTGAAGCAGCAGCCAGACACTGAAACTCCTCCTGCCTGTCCTCAAGGACGTCTGTGCCAAGGGCACACGCACCCCCGACGGACGGACGACAGACAGACTCAGACTCAGCGACAAGACTAGCAGCGTAGTCTAGACGACAGCGAGCAGCAAAGTCGACGAGCTCAGCAACTAGGGCAGACGCAGCAGTGGACTGAAAAGAAGGGTCTGTAACGTCAGTAGCAAGGAGACGCGTGACTGTAGGACTGGCAGCACAAAGAGAGTCCGACTCAGGGTCGGCAAGAGCAGGAAGAGAGGACTCAGGAGGAGAAGGCAAAGGGGCACGCAGAGGAGCAATGGAAGGACGCAGAGACATCTGGTGCGTGCCAGGGGCAGGAGGAGGACGTGGACACCAACTACGAGCACTAGTGCTAGCAGGACGGACAGGCGACGCAGGGCGAGACGCAGGCTCACAACGCTCAGTAAGACCGTTAGTAGGACCAGAGTAAGGAGAAGGAGCAGGCAGTGACTGAATAGGCTGTGAACACACTAAAGGAGGGGGAGGACCAGGAGGAGGCGAGAGACCAAGAACCTGCTGAAGGAGCGGAACGAAGTACGGCTGAGGGCGCGCGGCGACTCCAGACACAGCAGGGACAGCACTAGTGCCATTAGCGGTAGTACCAAGGCCCGAGTCCGCAGCACCAGCAGGGACTCCAACACTAGGGTCCTCAGCACCAGTCACAGCTCCAACGCCCGGGTCCGCAGTACCAGCGGCAGCTCCAACGCCCGGGTCCTCAGCACCAGCAGTAGCTCCAACGCCCAGGTCCGCAGTACCAGCGGCAGCTCCACCGCCCGGGTCCTCAGCACCAGTAGCAGCTCCAACGCCCGGGTCCTCAGCACCAGCAGCAGCTTCAACGCCCGGGTCCTCAGCACCAGCAGCAGCTCCAACGCCCGGGTCCGCAGTACCAGCAGCAGCTCCAACGCACGGGTCCTCAGCACCAGCAGCAACTCCAACGACCGGGTCCGCAGCACCAGCAGCAGCTCCAACGCCCGGGTCCGCAGCACCAGCAGCAACAGGGTCCGTGAGACGAGGCGCGCCACTACGAAGTGTGCAACGGCGCTCGTACCACTCACGGATCCGCTCACGAGAGGGGAGCTCCCGACTAGAAGGAGAAGTGCCAGCACCAGTCTCCGTAGCGCGCCTGGTCCCAGAGGTACCTCTCCGGAGGCTGCAGTACTGTAAGTACCACTCACGCAACTGCTCCGAGGAGAGGTCTCGTCCGGGCGTAGGACCCCCTGGCGCAGCACCGCCAGGCTCAGCACCCCCAGTCACCGCACCCCCAGGCTCAGCACCCCCAGGCACAGCACCCCCAGGCTCAGCACCCCCAGTGTCCGCACCCCCACGCTCAGCACCCCCAGAGTCCGCACCCCCAGGCTCAGCACCCCAAACGTTCGCACCCCCAGGCTCAGCACCCCCAGCAGGATGAGAGTCGACAGCAACCTCAACAGGCTCGACCGGGTCTACCTGAGACACACCTGAGGGAGCGGCACCCTGAGGGGGGAGGGGGTCTACGACAGCAGCACCTGGCGCGAGGAAGAGAGGCGGGGGTGGGAGCGGGGCAGTGCGGTAGGGGAAGAGGCGGTAGTAGGGGACAGACTCGTCAAAAGTGACGTCCTGAGAGGGCAAGACCCGGCGCGAGGTGGCGTGGTAAAACTGCCAACCAGGCGCGTCCGGAACAAAGCCGAGGAAGACGCAGGGAACAGCACGAGAGGAGAGCTTGTCCGCAGACGAATCGCGAACAAAAGCTCGAGATCCCCAGACCCGGAAACGCGACGCATCGCCAACCTCCCCCATCCACAGCACTGTGGGCGAGGTCTCCGGCAAGGAGACACGGGGCCAGAGGTTGAGCTGATGCGCAGCGTACCGGACCGCAAACGGCCACAGAAAATGGGGGGCAGCCGCATGGATCAAGGAGGTACGAGCGACCTCCATGACCAGGCCAATGCGGCGCTCCGCAACCCCATTCTGCTGTGGAGAGGCCGGAAGCGTGAACGACTGCTCAATGCCGTGCTCAGCACAGTAGGCTGCCAAGAGGTCGGAGGAGAACTCACCACCTCTGTCAGAGTGCAAGCGCAGGACAGGAAAGTCCGAGCGGAAACGCTCGCTGAGCTGGAGACGAGCTCTGCGGATCCAAGGGATCAAAACATCAAGGACCTCACCCTTGGTGCGCAAGGGGAAGACCGTGGTGTAGCGCGAGTAGTCGTCAACAACGATCAGGAAGTACCTCTCCTGACCCTGACCACGGACGCGGGCTGGGCCCGACACGTCCATGTGGAGCGTCTGCAAAGGAGCAGTCGTCGGGGGAAACGAGGAGGAGTGAGGAGCGGCGCGCTGCCGCCCCTCGACACAGGGAAGGCAAGGAGGAGCAGGCGAGGGTGGGAGAGGAGGGAGAACCCTGGGAAGACCAGAGACAAGGTACCGGGAGTGCATGGCACGAAGGCGCTGCACAGACGGGTGGCCAAGTCGGTGGTGCCAGAGGACAGTCTCGTGCGCTAGAGAGCGACACGAGCAGGGGGCAGACAGCTGACCTGACGCGGACGCAAACGCAGACGCAGACGCAGCGACCTGAGGGGAGGCAATAGTCAGTGTGTACAGGTCCGACCCCGGCTGTCGGGTGAAGGTATCCAAGTGGCGGCCCGTACGAGCACACGTGCAGTGTGTCACACGCTCGTAGGCAGGGGTGAACTGGTGAACACCCCCGTCCTGGAGAGCAGAACCTGTCACCAAGTTCGTGGAGAACGAGGGGAGGTGGAGACCTGACAGCGTGCCCGACGGGACTGCAGGACAGGGAAGGACAGTGGAGGAGGTCGCAATGACCGGACCCCCAGAGGGGTCAGCAAGGGAGACAGCAACTGGTCGAGCAAGGGGCTCAAGGGCAGTGTGGTCACGAAAGAAACAGCGAGAGGCACCTGAATCCAGTGTGAAGGTGTGCAGTGCTGCAGTCGACACAGTACTAGGGGGGGCAGACGTACACGCACCTAGAGCAGCAGCCTCACCAGCACCTGGGGTAGCGGACACGCGAGTACCTGGGGCGGGAGACGCACTAGTCCTAATGCCCGGGTCGGGCGGGACACTCAGGTACTTAGAACCCGCTCCACTAGTAGACATCACATACATGGCAGAGAGAATAGCATCAAAATCTAGAGCATAGATATCAATCCCCTTCTTGAGGAGATCAAGCCAGCGGGGCAGCTCAGTGGCCTGAGGGAACTGAACACGCCAAGCGTCGCTCAGACGAGCGAAGCAACGCTGTGTGGCGTGCGGTCCCCCACACGGCTGGCCAGTGCGGTCACCAGTGCGAATGACGTAGGTGCAGCTAAGGCCACCCCCCCCCCCCCGTGCTGAGAGTACCACTCACGGACCTCCTGGGGCGAGGGAGTGTGCTGCTGTCCCTGGCCACCGCCAGTGCCGCCACGCCCACCACTCCCGCCACCACCTCCTCGACCACCCCAACCCCTGCCGCCGCCTCGTCCACCGCCACCCCCACTACCTTCTCCGCCCCGGCCACCTCCCCCGCCGCTGCTGCCACCCCCACCACCGCTGCCACCTCCCCCACCCGCGCCACTCCCCCCGCCACCACCTCCCCCACCACCGCCACCCCCGCTGTCACCACCACCGCCCTTGCCCCCCTTGCCCTTGCCGGTGCGGCGTCCGCCCGAAGCAGACGCAGTCCCGACCTTCTCAGCACCAAGGAGGTCGACAGCAGCAGCAGAGGCGACAGAGGGAAGAAGGGGGGAGGCAGAACACCCCTCAAAGAACGGGGTGCGGGGGTCACCGCGAGAGGCACCTACGGCGTCTATGCTAGTCTCGGCTGCAAGGAGTTCCTTCTCGAGGAGGGCAATGGTGAGCTCGGTGGGGCAGCGAGCGAGGAAGTGGTCCCTGACTGAGCGCAGCGAGTCAGGGAGGCGCGTGACTAGGTGGTAGAGAGTGATCCAGAGCGGGGGTGGGTTCGTGGCGAGGAACTCATCAGGCATAGCGGCGCGGAAGCGAGCCTCACTAGTGCGGAGGTGGGTAATGAGGTCAACGACAGTGTGAAAGGAAGCTAAGTCGGGGAACAGGTAGGGAAGAGAGAGACGGCCTAGAGCAGCAGAGGCCGGTGAGGAGTAGCGGGCAACGACAGCAGTGTACAGTGCCTGTGCAGTCTTGTGCTGCCCAAAGTGCTCGCGCTCATCTATCGGCAGAGAGTTGCGGATAGCGAAGCGAGCATGGGCGTCACGAGTCTGCCACTGTGAGCGAGAAGTGCTGTCGGCAGTAGCAGCAGGAGCAGTTACGTGGCCTAGGGCGTGATCGTACAGCGAGATGTCTTCCTTGGCAGTGAGCTGTAGGAAGAGGTGTAGGTCATCAAGCCAGGTGTCGAACTTCACTGGGCGCCCCTCAGCATCGAAGGCTAGCACTGGAGGGCTAGCCATGGTAGCAGCAGTAGGAAAAGTAGTAGGAGCAGTAGGTAGGTAGGGCGGCGCGGCTCGGTACAGGTAGGGCGGCGCGGCTCGGTATAGGTAGGGCGGCGCGGCTCGGGTCGGGCGGCGCGGCTCGGTTCGGGCGGCTCGGGTCGGGCGGCGCGGCTCGGGTCGGGCGGCTCGGTTCGGGCGGCTCGGTTCCGTTAGGGCCGGGCTGTTCGGTGCGGGCGGCGCGGTCTAGGTGGGGCCGTTCGAGGCGGCTAAGGGGAGCGCGGGGAGCGGGTGGGGTTGGGGATGGGGCCGACTCGGGCCGAAAGGGGGAGGATCGGGGCCGACGCGGTTCGAAAGGGGTAGGGACGGGGCCGACGCGGGCTGTAAGGGGTAGGGACGGGGCCGACGCGGGCTGTTAGGGGTAGGGACGAGGCTGACGCGGGCCTCTAGGGGTAGGGACGGGGGCCGACACGGGCCTCTAGGGGTAGGATCGGGGCCGTCGCGGGCCTCTAGGGGTAGGGACCGGGCTGTCGCGGGCCTCTAGGGGTAAGGACGGGGCCGTCGCGGGCCTCTAGGGGTAGGCTCGGGGCCGACGCGGGCCTCTAGGGTAGGCGCGGGGCCGACGCGGGCCTCTAGGGGACGAGCTCGGGGCCGACGCGGGCCGTTAGGGTTAGGCACGGGGCCGATTCGGGGCCTCTAGGTGCAACAGCGCGGGGCCTACAGGGCCTCTAGAGGCGTGAACGTCGAGGCGCCCTAGGGCAGGTAGGCAGATAGGCAGGTAGGTAGTGGTGGGCCCTTAGGAAAAACGGTCCTAGGAAGGACGTGCTCTATACCATGTTGAACAAGGAATGAAGTGACTAAGAATGAAATGAGTACAAATATGGAAACCTAGAAGTGTGTACCCCCTATAGGCTAACCCACTGTAGCCTAAACAACTACAACAATATATATAATGTTTGACACTAAGTTGTGACGTCGATGTGCTCGGCCATTAGGAAGGGCGTCGGCTCGGCTTAGTCTAGGCGCAGTCGTGGCTGCACGCGTTTACGAGAGAACGCGAGGACAATGGCTCCTAGGGGCTAAGGCGCGTGAGTTCCTTCGAGTGAAAAATCAAAAGTCGATTTCCTGGGGTGCGGAGTTGTGCAGAGATGCGTGGGTGCAATGAATCGAGGTAGCGAAGATTGCACTAGGTGTCTAACGAGTACAAAATGTGAGCGAAGGCATGAGCGAACATTTATACGCGAAACATGTAAACGGTAACGTGGTGCGTGCCAGCTAGCTAGTGCTATGCTGGCAGCGAGGTTCGGGCTAGTCCCGAAGCGTAGGCCGACACAGCCGGACCAGTTGTGTGAGTTTTGGTGAAATGGTGCGCGCGAAGTCGGCGAAGCCCCGTTAGCAGTAACAGGGGAACAACGGCTGTTGCTGTACGCGATGTTGTAGGGCGCGCTAAGGAATGTCGAGAAAATTCCTTACATCTTTAAACTTACACCTCGGATTGGTTAGAGACAATATCTTATGAAATATAAGAATGTTAGAATATGATATAACTTTATAGGATTGTCTCAGGTTGATAGCAGGTAGTGTAACAACGGAAGATTGTTAGTGAGTGTCGGGTACGAGCCCTGTCAGAAGGAGATTTGAATATCGACAGAAGCGACTGCAGTACCAGGGTACTTTATTAGACTAATATGATCTGATTGTCTGAAATCTCAGAGTGTTCCTGATTTTTCAGAGTTGTGTGATTTTGAAACATGGTGACTTCAGACTTGAACTTTCCTGAATACTGAGACATCCAGAGTAGGACTATGCGGATAATGGGTCGTCAGACAGACTATACAGCGTGCGAACCCTGAAATGCGAATCTAGGTTTAGGGCGAAAGTTCGACTATGGTATACACCCTCTTTCTCACTACACTGAACTGTGCTGAACTGATGGAAAACCTAGTTACCTTCGATCTGTCTGATTGAACCATACCTAGACTTAATCTAACCACCGTTAACCGTGCTTTTCCCATCTTGACTTCACTATAACCGATTTTACTATGGCGAGAAAGAGGGTGTATGTTGCCATTGTACAGAAACCCCCACCCCCCTGTCACATGCAAAATCTGCAAATGTCAGATTTTGCCGCCCGTTTCCCCACGATATGCAGCCAAATTGCCGCGATTTAGCATTAGGGCGTATCCCTGGCTGGTGGCAGGGCCACTGTAGCTGGCAAGGTTGGTGGCAACTTTCCCAAAAACACAGGGGCCCGGAAAATGCGCATGCCCCCAACAGTGCCAGCTACAGTTGCCCTGCCACCACTCAGGGATACGCCCTTAGTGTGGAACAATTGGCACAGGCATGCGGTGTCAGTGGGGGGAAAAACGGTGTGCAGGAGCAATCAAGTCCCTTCGCGCTGCGACTTGCACGGTATAGAAGTGGCAGGCAGTGCTCTACAGCAGTGATGGGTGATGGACATGGCGGTGCGACACCACCGACGATTGCAATCAACCACCCATCCTGTTGTTCTCCAACAGTGCTGGGTGGGTTGGGGTCTTATTTTCCAAAGCTTCCTTCACAACCCCGCTCTGCTTTGCTCGGCAGACTTAACTCTCTGAGTGTCCAGCATTCTGTTCGACGCGTTACACTCAGCCATGGCAGACCAAGCCGTAGATGGCCACGATTCCGCTGATGCAGACGAGCCTCGCACGAAGGAGGCTAATCCTGCCGTGATTAGGTCCGGCCTTGACAGCCTACGGCCCGCGAGAATCGTCCTAGCATCTGTAAGCCAGTTAGAACCGGAGAAATTGCGTTCCCCACCGCCATCCACGCCGATTGCTGCACCTCCTGCAACTAACTGTAAGCTACCTCCCGCCGTAGCATCATTTAGCAAGGGCCCGTTGGTCTCACAGACCATGAAAACGGCCTCTACCGTTCGCTATTCAGTGCCTTGTACCACTACCAAGTCTACCGCAAAAAGACAACGGACCTGGCTCCAAAGCAACTTGATTAGTGGCGGGAGATTAAATAAAACCTTCCTCACCTCCAACGACTACCGAATCTATCGCAAATGAGCCTGCCCCGATTAAGTTGACGGCCAGGGAGAAAGTAGAGCAGAAGTACCTGCAGCCAATCACAATGCAAAATGGCTGCCGCAGTTCTCTTGGCTGTAGCTTGTCCGAGCGAAGGATGGGGACCCGACTCTTAAATGCGCCATTTGCCGGGCGTACGGCAAGGAAACAACCAAATACTCATCATCTAGTGACGGTGCGCGCGATCTGCAGACACAGACCATGCGCATCGACGAACATTGTACCGTCCACAAAGATGCAGTGGCCAGACAGATGGAGATTGCGGAGGCGCTTGAGGGCAAGCAAAAGCGCCTGGATGATTTCCAGTCGAGGGACGTGGAGGGCCGCAGAGTGATTCGCCTCCTGCGGACCACCGAGTTCATATGCAAGGTGGATGCGCCCATCTACATGTTTGGGCGCCTCATGCGTTTTTTGTCTAAGCAGGACACGCCTGACATTCCAAGGCGGTCCTATGGCGTGTACCTTACTCGGTGAGTGTATGTTGGCTCACATTTGAGTAATACGCTATTGATGTAACTGTGCTTTGAAGATTTCATATCCTAACTGTCCTATCACTATCACTACTATTGTTATTACATGTATGGATTCCAAGAAATGGTGCTCTGTATCGCTTCTGTGCTGCAATCGTTGCAGATGCGACACATTCAGTCTACACCCTTCTTGGGCATCAGCTGCGACGAGAGCACGGATCGAACGAGAGGGAAGCACCTCAATCGTGTATCTTACGTTCCTTCGCTATCACCGCCCGGTCACTGAGTTCGTTGCTCACCTCCCGGTCGATAAGTGTGACGCCGCATCACTTCTCTCTGTTATTGTAAGCCATTTGCAGACTGTGGGTATGGACATCCAGCGCATCTGCGCGATGAGCACCGACGGCGCCAGCGTGATGATTGGATGTGACACGGGCTTGGTGACACGTCTTCGAGAGCACATTCCTCACGTAGTGTCTTCCCACAGTATCACTCATAGGTGCGCAAGGGCCGTGTACATGTAAGGAGTAAAACACTAATGTACTGTAACACGGGCTTATATGAAAACGCCCTTAAAAAACACAATAAAGAACCGGGCTTATAAAAGAATGCCCACAAAAGGGTCAATATTAGGGTGCATTCCGCTGTGGACACATGTCCCAATCGATGTGTCCCAATCGAGTGTACCGCTCCAAACCGAACTAAACCAGAGACGCGAAAATTTCGAAACTGGGGTGCAATTTGGTGTAGTACGATGCAGTGCGGTAGAAACAATTGGGACACATCGATTGGGACATGTGTCCACAGCGGAATGCACCCTTAGGCTTATAAAACGCCAAGAACACACACACATAACAGGGACTAGTCCTAATAGTAGCCTGAAGTCTTGGAGGCTTGGTAGGTGAAACCTTGGAAGAAAAAATGTAGTTTCACCAAGAAGATAGTAGATGCTTGGAGCACTTGTGAGGGAAAAGTCTTGGACTTAGAAGTAAAATCCCATTTCCATTTGGTTAATTGGAAGTTGGGAGTTGAGAATGAGCTTGGTGAGCTCAATCCCCCCCTAGACCTCCTTGGGGAGCTCCACTTCCTCCATGGCAACAAGGGCAAGGAGCTCCTTGGGGTGAGCTTGCTTAGGTGGCACAATGGTTGGATTAGCAACCAATGAGAGCAATAGAATTGTGATAAGAATGGTTATGTTACATGTTGTAACTTGTAACAACAATGTTCAATTGTCATTGGTTGGAATTCCAACTAATGTGGGGTTGGGTTGGATTCCAACCATGCTTGTCTTTTAGTGGGTGGTTGTCCACAATTGTGGACCAATCACCACTCATCTCCTCCATCCTCTTCTTCCCGTAAGTCGATACCTTGCTTAGGTAGTGCTTTAGCTAGGAAACGCTCGTAGGGTAGGAGGGCGATGCGTTACACTCCTCCCCCTCCAGTTGGCAACGTCCCCGTTACCTTGGAGTGCTTCTTGGGGCGAGTGCTGCGAGCACGACGCACCACGTTACGGCCAGGGTCAACACCATCCACTGGCTGCGGGGCTGCTCGGAGAGCCAAGTCTTCCATGTAAGCTTGAACTGCTGTTTCAGTCAAGTGTTCCTCTGGCTCCCAAGAATTGTGTTCAGGCCCATAGCCTTTCCACTTAATGAGGAACTCACGTTTTGTTTTACGGCCGCGTTGTCGATCACGGTGCATGAGCACACGTTCGACTTCATAATATAGTTCCTCACCCAGGACGATGGTTGGTGGTGGTTGGTATGTGCCTTCGGCAACATATTTGTTTAACAGAGACACGTGGAAGACGTTGTGAATCTGCAAGGTATCTGGTAGCTTAAGCTTATAAGCCACCTCCCCAACCCGCTTGATAACCTCGAATGGCCCAATCCAACGAGGAAACAGCTTTCGTGCCCCAGGTAGTTTGAGTCGAATGTTTTTCGTACTCAATAATACCTTGTCTCCTTCTTGAAAAGAGACGTCCCGGCGTTTCATGTCAGCATAAGACTTTTGGCGTTGTTGGGCAAGTTGCAACCAACGACGAGCAGACCTAAGCGCTTCTTGCTGCTTGCCAATAAAGTCCTTAGCGGCTGGAATTTTCAAGCCACTGACCCCATGCGTAGCAGGTGTTGTGGGGTGCCGACCGCAATTTAAGATGAAAGGTTTTTCGTGGGTGCTCTCATGCACCGAGTTGTTGACAGCAAACTCCACTACTGGCAACAGCTCATCCCAGTGATCTTGTGTTGGGCCAATAAACGAACGAAGCATTTGTTCAAGAGTGCGATTTGTGCGCTCGGTCTGCCCATCCGTTTGAGGATGGAAAGCAGACGACATCTTCAGCTTCGTCCCCAGTATCCGAATGACCTCCTGCCAGAAACGGCTTGTGAAACGAGGGTCTCGGTCAGACACTAGCACACGGGGTAAACCATGTAAACGAAAGACATGTGCCACAAACAACTTGGCCGTATCTTCCGCTGATACGTCAGTGGTTGTAGGCACGAAGTGCACCATCTTGGTCAAACGATCTACGAAGACGAGGATCGCTGTATGACCATCTCGGGTTTTAGGGAGGTCAGTAATGAAATCCATTGACACACTCTCCCAGGGTTCATCAGGGATTGCAAGTGGTTGAAGCAAACCACCGGGTTTTTGTGTGCTCGGTTTATTACGTGCACACGTGTCGCAGCGTGTAACAAACTGCTGGACTTCACTGCCCAACCCTGGCCACCAGTATATGTCGGAAACTTGGTCTTTCTGTCTCTCCTCTTGCCTTGTCCTTCCCAGCTCAGTACCTTCTTCCTTCTACCCCTGTCTTTGTCTCGTGTCAGCCCCTCCCTCTTGTCCCTCTCTTCTCTGTGCCTCCTCTCCCCTTGTCTCACCCCATCAAGTTCCTCAACTCTCTCTTCATGCGTTGAGTGGCTACCCCTGCCTTTCCCTCTATGTAAGCACTTGGCTCGATGGCAACCCTCAGAGTCTCCCTAGCTCGGCTGACTGCAGGTGACTCTGAGTGGGCACTGGTACAAGGCTTGCTGGGATTGGCTCCTCCCTAGTAGGCTAACGAGAGTAGTAAGAAACTCTTAGCTGATAGAGGAAACATACAAGCAAGCAAATGAACCAGACCTGTGTTGCTTGCCTAAGTATGTGCACTGGGTTACCGTTGCCTGCAACGGTTGGTTTTGTTTCGTCAATTCTCTGATTTGGCGCTATTCGCCCCTGCCTACTTTGCTTCAAAGCTACTCACTACAATATCCTGTCATGCATTTATATTGCTAGGTCCTGCTTTCTATTCTTCCGATTAAATGTATGACAGCTGTCGGAAACTTGGTCTTTCTGTCTCTCCTCTTGCCTTGTCCTTCCCAGCTCAGTACCTTCTTCCTTCTACCCCTGTCTTTGTCTCGTGTCAGCCCCTCCCTCTTGTCCCTCTCTTCTCTGTGCCTCCTCTCCCCTTGTCTCACCCCATCAAGTTCCTCAACTCTCTCTTCATGCGTTGAGTGGCTACCCCTGCCTTTCCCTCTTACCCCCTCCTTGGCGCTAACCCTCGCTCTGGTAGGTATCGCCGATGGACCCCGTTTGTGAAAGGCTCTTCTCTGGTCTGCTCCGGCTGCGTAGGGCATGGGGTTACTCGCTGGGGCCTTGCCTTAGCTACATTCGTCTGATGATCCCTCTTCTCTTGCCCCTTGTCTCCCACTAGTACTACCACTCCCGACTCTTTGACCTCTTTCACTTTCCACCTCTCAGTGCTGAGCCCTATATCCAGCATGTCTTGCCTGGCTTGTTTGACATATACTTCTTCCCCCACCCCCAACGGTGCCCCCTTCGCCCCTGCTTGCTCTTCTCTCCTTCTTTTGTAGCGTTGTGCGTCTCTGAGCTGGGCCACATGCAGGCTCTCTAAAGCTGCTGGCAGCATCTCCCGTAGGTACCTTGCCCTAACCTCGGCCAGCCCCACCCAAGCGTCTTCCGAGCTCACTGAGACCACATCGGTCAGTACTCGTAGCGCGTCTATGGGCAAGATAGGCTCCCTTCCCAGCAGCAGGTAGTACGGTGAGAAGTCCTTTAGCGCTGCCTGCTTACTGAAGCGGTAGCCGGCGACTACCCACGGGAGTCTCAGGTCCCAGTCCTTCTTGAATTGCTCCCCGTAAGCTCTCAGTCCTCTCTTCACCGTCTGCACAAACCGCTCTGTGAGCCCGTCACTCTGGGGGTGATACCTGGAGGTCCGCCGATGGGTAATACTGCTAGCCTTCAATAGCTTTTCGAATTCGCCCAAGAATTCTGAGCCCTGATCTGTTAATACCTCCCCACATGCTCCGAACCGCGTCAACACCTGTTCCTCAAATGCCTCTGCTATCCTGGCCGAGCTCTTACTCGGCAGCGCCTTCACCTCCACCCACTTACTGCCGTGTTCGATCATGATGAGTATGAACCGCTTCCCCCTTCGTCTGAGCGGCATTTCTCCGGCCATATCTAATGACCACCGAAATCCCAGGCCTCTGATGGGCAGCGAGTGCAGCTCTTCCCTCCCTCTCTCCATCTCGGCTTTGTTCCGGCTGCATAGTTCGCAAGAGCCCACCCACTCTTTAATGTCTCCTCTCATCCCAGCCCACCACCAGCCCGTCTCTATTAGCTGGCTTGTCCTCAGGCTGCCATAGTGCCCCAGCTGCCGGTGCACCCTCGCTATGATCTCTTCCCGTTCCTCTCGCCTCGGGACCAACTTCCATCCTTCCTTAGTGTTTTTCTGGAGCTGGTCCCGGAACCACCGGTAATGCAGGCCCCTGGCCCTGGCCCTTTCGCTTGCCGGTTCTGCCTCCGAGTTCTTTCCTTGGATCCACCCTAGCGTCTCTTCATCCTCCCAGACGTCTTCGGCTCCCTTTTGAGCCTTCCGTTTAGCTCCTTCCCCGTCGATTTCTCTCGCCAAAGCCACGAGGCACGCCTCTGGGCTCGCCGGTGGCGGGTTGCGGGATAGCCCGTCTACGTGTTGCAATGCTTTCCCTGCTCGGTGTCGAATGGTGAACTCATATTCCTGCAGCCGCATGGCCCATCGCGCGTTCCGGCCTGTCAAGGCCTGATTGGTCATCAGCCACGTCAGTGGCTGATGATCCGTGACTAACACGAATGGCCTCCCCTGTAAGTATACCCGGAAGTGGGTGATAGCCCAGACCGCCGCGAGCCCTTCCCCTTCGTATGAGCTATAGTTGGCTTCGGCAGGGTTACAGCTTCGGCTCGCAAAAGCCACCACCATCTCCTGTCCGTCCCTCTCCTGGCATAGGATTCCCCCCATGCCTGCGCTGCTCCAGTCAGTGTATAGTACGAACGGGTCTTCTTTACTGGGCAGTGTAAGGACGGTTCCCGTCTTCACTGCCTTAAGGAGGGCTTTGAATGCCCCCTGCTCCTCCTCTCCCCATTTCCACACCTGGTCCTCTCGCAGCAACCTGTTCAATACAGCGGCAGTACGGCTGAAGTTGGGCACGAATTTCCGGTAGTAGTTAAGGAAGCCCAGTACTGCCCTCAGCGTACTGCGGTCCTTAGGAGCGGGGACTCGGTCCAGGACCTCCACTTTCGCTTGCTGTATACTCAGCTGCCCCCCTTGTACTTTGAAGCCCAAATACTTCACTGTGCTGTTCCCGAAACTGCATTTCTTAGGGTGGCAGGTCAGCCCTGCTGCTTGAATGGCATCCAGCGTATCGCCCACGTCCTTCACGTGCTGCTCTGCGGATGCACTGAACACCACTACGTCGTCGATGTAGCAGGCTGCCGCCGGCACGTGCCTCAGCACTGAATCCATCACCCGCTGGAATAATGCTGGCGCGTTCTTCATGCCAAAGGGCATGAACTTCCACTCATACAGCCCCTTGGGTCCGTGGAAGGCTGTTTTCCTCCGGTCCTCTTCCTTGATCGGTATTTGGTTAAACCCCTGTCGGAGATCCAGCGTGCTAAACACTAGTGCTCCTTGCAGCTGATCAAATATCTCTTCCGCCGATTGCATGGGGTACCGGTCCGCCACTGTCACTTTATTAAGTCCTCGGTAGTCCCCACACATTCTCCTGGCTGATACCTCTCCCGTGAGATCCTTCCTTGCTGCTACCACCGTCGCGGCTGCGTAATCACTGTCAGAAACCTGGATGAGCCCCGCTGCTAACAGCTCCGCGCACTTCTCCCGGCAGGTGTCCAAGTCGCCTGGACTCATCCTCCGTTTTCGTACGTATATGGGCATCTCGGTGTTCAGCTTCACCTGCATTTGATGCGATGTACATTGCCCCAGTTCGGATAAGGTGTAGGCAAACGTCTTGCGGTGCTGCTTCAGTACCTCCTGTAATGCCTGCGCTGGCTCTGCCCCCATTCCGGAGCCTATGGGCCAGGCATCCTCGGGTCCCCTCTCCTGGCTTGTCTTTTCTGTCTCAGTCTCCCCGTCTGGTGGCCGTACTCCTTGGTCTGTAGCCGTACTCCCGGCTTCCACGGCCATGCAGGCCCATCCTTCCAGGATACGCGCTTCCTGTTGCTCTTCTATGGCTCTCAGCTGGCGTTTCCGTTCCTCTGTCTCCTCTTCCTCTCGGTACAGCTCACTGACTTCAATACCCCGTTGGAGCTCTTTCCTCTTTAGGTGCATGCGAATGGTTTCCACCAGCCACGCCATGACGTTCAGGTCCATGGCTCTGCCCAGTGCCGCCCTCCGTTGTGGCTCAGTCACCCGAGGGTGGGCAGTAGCTCCCAGCAGGTGCCCCATGGCTAACTCCCGCTCTTCGGCCGTTGGTTGCTCCCACTGTTTCCCGATGACATCGTAGATCATTCCGGGCCCGGGCACGTCTCCCTCCATCACAAAGCCGTAGGCGTCTACGTAGGACACGAGTGTCGGCAGCGCCTGTCTCGGCTTCCCCGGCACATTACACTGGTACTGGGACGGGTGGTCTGGCACCGTGACGGGCGCTGGCAGTCGGTTGGGGCCCAGGATGTCACTAACCAGTCTCGGTTCCGGCCGCTGCATCTGAGCCAGGGAGTGGCGCAACAGGGCTTCTGAGATCCCATTCTGCCAGTATCTCCTGGGCCGGTGCGCCCTGGACCCCAGCTGCGCCGCGTCTACTGCTTGCCCCCTACCGACAGCGGCTTCTACTTCGGCGAATGCCCGGTGTACGGGCTCTCTGCGATCGTCAGCGAAGTCCACGTTCTCCCGGATGTAGAGCACTTCCCCTTGCTTCTCTTGAACCATCTCCAACACCCGCTTTAGGTCCCTGAAAGAGGCCCCCCGTATGTCAGCCATTCCCATTCCTGGTCCGGCCCGAGAATAGCCCTGGCATTCCCATCCTGCCACAATAATGTCAATCTGCCCCCACTGCTCCAGAGTTTCCTCCGTGATATCCCGGACATCGTCCACCCCTTCCTCATACTCTGCGGGTAGGGCAGACTCGGCTAGCTGCTCGGGATATTCGGCCAGCAGCTGCCTGGCGTGATGCTGCGCCATTCGGCGCACCACCGGATCTCTTTCCACGTGAATCCACTTCCTCACTCTACATCCAGCACGCAACACCGCCGCCAGTCCTGTGCCGATGCCACCGTACAGCTCCATGATGCACACTGCTCCTTCTAATGTCCAGAGCCTGGTTACTCTTTCTTTCAGCGAGGTCGGTTCTCGCCCCTGCCTCCTCCTCTCTATTCGCCGTTCGTACTCCTCCGCGTATCTCTCCCAGCTCCAGTCGTCCAGCACCGGTCCCAGATCAGCAGCCCGTGCTCCGTATGCCTCCCGAGGCTCGTGCTTCACGAATTTCACGGGCAACGTACCCACGGAACTGGCAGCGTCCGAGTAGTGCACGCGGTACAGCACTTTCTCTTGCCAGGTACAGATGGTAGCGCCCACTCGGTAGAGCAAGTCCATGCCCACTAACGCGTCATAATCCTCCGACTCCGACACGCCACAGGTCACGCGGATACAGCATTCCTTGTCAGTGCCGGGACGTAGTACTATCTCGATGGGCCTTACTGTCCGTGGCATCCATTTCGGTTCTCCTCCCTCGGCGGTCATGAGCAGGATGCCCCTCGCCACGAGCCTCCCGGGCAAGTCGAGCTTCAGTTGTCTAGCTAGGCTTTTCCCGATCAGCACGTGATGAGCCCCGGTGTCGATGATCGCTTGCCCCACTGGCAACCCACCTACCGTCAGGCTCCCCTTTTCGGCTATCAGGACCGATGCCTGGCACACCAATCTCTCGTTAGGGTGGCGCCTCAGTTCGGAGGTACTGCTTCCCTCATGCACGTTGCCCCGTGGCTCACGTACTCGGCTCGTACGGCTTTCAGACGACTGAGTTCCCCGAATCCGAAGGTCAAGGTCCTCCCTCTCCCTTGGGAACGCCATAAAGCCGCTTGCTCGCAGATACTCGCCCTCAATTTCTTCCTCCCCTTTGATCTCCTCGTACGCCAGCATCGCTCTGGCTTTCTGCTCCACCTTCGGCTTTGCTTCCAGTCTCAGCTGTAACCGTTTGATCTCTGCCTGCAGCTCCTCTTTACTCGGGGTCTCTTCAGAGCGTCGCCGACTGTAGCAAGCTTCTTCCTTATGCCCCTTCCGCCCACAATTCCCACACACCGGCAGCTTCGGGCACTCTCGCTTCAGGTGGCCGGCTTCCCCACATTCGTGGCACCGTCGGGCGTCAGCCCGTGGTAGTCCCGTTAGAGGTGTCTCCGTCAGTGCCGCTGCTGCCCATGAGGACTTCGTTTTAGGACGTACCTCCCCATCCTCCAAATCTAGCATTCTCTGTGCGTGCTCCGTCCGTTTAGCCAAGCCGTAGACGTCCTTCAGGGTGACGTCTGCCCCTATGCCGTACACTGTGTTCCGCACCACATTCCGCAAATCGTCATCTAGGCCTCGGACGAACTTGCGCACCAGCAACCGTTCATCTCGGCTTTCCAGATCCTCTGCCAGCTCCCTCAGTCGACAGTAGTAGGCGAGCAGGGACTCATCCTTTCCTCGGCGAAACTCACGAAACTCTTCAACCCGCGCTTTGGTTTGCCCTAGAAATTCCTTTTTCAGCAGCTCGACAAACCGCTCGGTCGGGTTTCCGATCTCTCCACACGCTAGCTCCTCCAGCACTTCCTCCCGCGTCATGCGATAGAAGGTCTCGGCCTCTCCTGCTAGGGTTACTACCATACGCCGGAAGAATTCAGCCGGGTCCAGCCCGTCCCGTTCCCAGCAGTACTGCACGGTCTCCAACTGCATCAGATAGTTCTTCAGGGTGGGCCCAACGCCGGGAATGCCCGTAAACCTCTCGGCTACCTCCAGCTTCGGTAGGGATCCTGCCTGCCACCGCTTGTCTGTAGACCGATCTGGTGCGGCGGCGGTTGACGGAGGCTCCGCCATTCGACTCGCAATAATCTCTCGCTGCGTCGGCGACTGGAACTCTCCCTCGGTCTGGCGTCGCAGCCAGGTCGCCTGTACCGGCATTTGGTCGGCTTCCATCCCCGGCATCAACCCCGGGGAGTTACCAACGGGGCGGCTCTCCCACCGTGCTCTCGCTTCCCGCGCCCAGCGCCTATCTTGGGGTGTCTCTCCTGGATCTGACGCGACGGCCCGAGCTGGTTCCATCGCCGCGCGTCGCCTTTGTTCACGTTGGTGCGGGGTCCGGTACGCACCGGTGATCGGCGCTGACGAACTCTTTGACTCCGTCGATGACTCTCGTTCCAACGCCGCTGTCGCGGCGGCGCGCCAGCTAGGTTCCGCTGAAATATCTTCTCTTCGATAGCTCAACCCTGAGCGTAATCTAAACCTATCGTTCATCCTAGCTTGGAAACAGCGATCTGTCGCATTTCCTTGCTTGTATGTTGTAAGCACTTGGCTCGATGGCAACCCTCAGAGTCTCCCTAGCTCGGCTGACTGCAGGTGACTCTGAGTGGGCACTGGTACAAGGCTTGCTGGGATTGGCTCCTCCCTAGTAGGCTAATGCGAGTAGTAAGAAACTCTTAGCTGATAGAGGAAACATACAAGCAAGCAAATGAACCAGACCTGTGTTGCTTGCCTAAGTATGTGCACTGGGTTACCGTTGCCTGCAACGGTTGGTTTTGTTTCGTCAATTCTCTGATTTGGCGCTATTCGCCCCTGCCTACTTCGCTTCAAAGCTACTCACTACAATATCCTGTCATGCATTTATATTGCTAGGTCCTGCTTTCTATTCTTCCGATTAAATGTATGACATATACGTCAGACAATGCCCATCGGGTTTTCTTAACTCCGAGGTGTCCGCTGTATTTACTGGCATGCACTTCTCGTAAGATGTCATTCCGCAGGTTCCCCACATGTGGTACAACAATTTATTTTCCATGCCACCAGAGCTCATGCTCCCACGAGAGATCCTTCGTATTCTGTGGGTTCTGAAACCAAGAATCAATCTGATAGCCTGTGCGGATTCGTTTCAGAAAACCACTGAAGGTAATCTCACTGGCTCGGGCGACAGCGAGGATGCCAAAGTAAGCTGCAAAGATGGCAGCATGTTCGGTGTCCTCTAGCCCGTTTGCTGCCCCTATCGGCTGTCTGCTGAGGGGATCAGCCATGTTCGTCGAGCCTGCCCGATATCGAATATCGTAGGTGAATCCGCTAAGGAGTTCAGCCCATCGGGCTTGGCGACGAGTGAGGGTGGCTTGGCTGGAAAAGTAGGTGTTTGGACAATGGTCAGTTGTGACAACAAAGTCCACACCTTCCAAGTAACATCGCCATGTTCGTAGCGCATGGACGACTGCCAACAGTTCTTGTTCGGTAGTCGTATAGCGCTGCTCTGCCGGGGAGAGCTTTCTACTCTCGTATGCCACAGGGCGTCCTTCTTGCAGGAGGACTGCGCCAATCCCTACTGTTGAGGCGTCTGTGACTACCTCGTAGGGTTTTGTTGGATCTGGTAATACCAGAACGGGAGCATTGGTCAACTTTTGTTTGACCGCTTCAAATGCCTTTTGGCATTGTCTGGTCCATTCCCACGCGGTACCCTTTCGAGTAAGTGCGGTCAATGGTGCAACAATGGTGGAATAATTCTCCAAGAAACGGCGAAAATAATTGGCTAAGCCCAGAAAGGACCTGACTTGACCCACGTCTTGTGGAACGGGCCAGTTCTCAACAGCCACCACTTTCTTGGGATCGACTTTCAATCCACTGTTCCCCACGAGATGTCCCAGATATTCTAGTTCGCGCTTATAGAAGTGACACTTCCATAAGCGAGCATAGAATTTGTGCTCTCGTAGTTTGTTTAACACCCATTTTAGGTGTTCTGTGTGCTCCTGTTCGGTCTTGGAATATACCAGTATATCGTCAAGGTAAACCAGGACGAACTAGCCGATTGCCTCACGAAAGACATCATTCATCGCCCTCTGAAAAGAGGCCGGTGCGTTAGTGAGACCGAAGCTCAGCACACGCCATTGAAAATGTCCAAACGGCGTGCGAAACGCTGTTTTGGGTACATCGTCGTTGGTGATGCGCAACTGATGGTACCCCTGTGCGAGGTCCAATGCGCTAAACCATTAGGCACCCTGGAGGCGATCAAACAGATCCTCAATGCAAAGCAGCGGATATCTGTTTTTAATTGTGATCTTGTTTAAGGCGCGATAGTCGACGCACATGCGTAGGCCTCCGCCCTTCTTGTTAACAAACAAGATTGGTGCTCCGTATGGTAACGCGCTTGGTTCAATCCATCCCTTTTTCAGATAATCCTCGATTTGTTGCTTAGCCTCTTCGTACTCAGCTGGACTGAGGCGATACAGAGGTCTAAACGGTGGTGCCTTCCCAGGCTCCACTGGAATGGTATGACCCACAGCGCGGTCTGGGGGAAGTCCGTCAGGAATTGGTTCGAAAACCTCCTTGAATTCCTTCGCCAGAGGCTTCATCTGAGGAGGGAAATCCTCGATCTCAGGAGACGATTGTGTGGTTTCTTCTAGCTGTACCACAAAGAGTGTATCAGCTGATTTTGCATCTTGCCCAAATTGATTTGCAAGGGCGAACTGAACGTCGGGGCGATCGGAACGTGGGGCATCAACAATGTTTACATCCCCTAAAACATGCCACCGAACCACAACACCATTCTTAGCAAAAGTTACTGTGTTGTGTTGAAAGTCAAGGATGACCTCATTGGCTCGAAGCCAGTCCATTCCGAGAACAAGATCTACGCCTGCCAATAATGGAAGGACATAAACATTAATGGTCTCGTGATAGCCTTGAATTTCCATATTGATACGTGTCTGCCCTTTGCTTGGGATGACGCGATCGTCACCAAGACGAATGGGGCAAGACGGCCCTTCAACGAGGACCCCACGACTTGTGGCTCTGTTTTCATCGAAGAGAGAAACAGTCGCGCCCGTATCAACAAGATTTTTTGCTTCATCCCCGTCTATTCGACCCACCAGCAATAGGTTTTGCTGATGTTTTGGTCGAATGGGGCATGCAACGATGCGAGTTGGTGGGAGATAATAAGCCTTGACATTGTGCTTTGCTCGACCATAGGATCGACTGTCAGGCCACCACATGTGATATCCCTTGTCCCACGCGGCAAGTAATGTCCATCCCTTAAGCAAGGGGAAGTGTTTGCCTTTGATGGTTCGAGTCACCAGACTGACCGAAGTCAATGGGTGCTCCTGGGTGCAACGACCCACCAGGTCCATTACGTTGCAGCAAATGACAGAGAACTTATCTCTGAGTGTTTCGATAGATAGTTGTGTAAGTGGGTGCAATCGAGGTAGGAAAACAGAATTTTCATTCAAAGAAGAAGCAAACAAACAAGAGATTTTGCACTCAGCAAGTTTCTCTAGCTTTAATAGATCATCGTCACGAAGGACGGAAGCTTCATCACCTCGATCTACGTGTCCTGCTAGGTACCCACAACCTAGTTGGACTTGGGAAAATCTTGACGCGAGCCTGAAGGTCCATCTCCCTTCTTGTTCGCCTGCTGCGGCTTGCCAGAATCCTCAGACCTTTTCAGCGTACGGCACTGCCCCCTGGTATGGCCAAACTTCTTGCAGTAGGTGCAGAAAGGAATTCCGTTCCTCTGCTGGCCACCCTTGTGAAAAGGCTTCTTAGGCTGTGGCCCATTCTGCTGGCTCTGCGGCTGGAATGGCCTCTTCTTCCAAGGGCCTTTCCCATTGGAAGGCTGGGCCGCATTGGTCTGGCCACTAGGGCCTTCACCCCCGTTCTGCAAGTGACCCTTGGCGGCATTAAGGCAGGTGCGGACGCTCACGTCAAGATCAATGACAGCTGTCTTGAGCTCCTTGTACGTAGTGTACTATTTCCTGCCCAGCACGAGCCTCTCGCGAAGCCACTGGGGTAAGCCTTCATAGAACGACGACATTGCCTCGTTCTCAGTGAGAGCGACTATCAGGAGTAACAGGGTCCGTTCGAACTCGTTGGCATACTCCTGCACAGTGCGAGTTCCACACTGCATGCTCTTGATGCGGCTGCGCACCTCCAGGTCAGTCTTTTGCACATGGAAAGCGTCTTTCATCGCACTGCAAAAATCTGACCATCCGAAGGTGGCCGACGTTGCTCCAGCGAGCTTCATAGTGCTGTAGATTGTGTTGCGCGCAGTCTCATCGAGAGCACCAGTAGCAGCAATAACGCGTGCATCAGGGCGCACGTTGTGGACGGAAAGCATTTCCTCCACGTGATGAAGCCAGGATTCCACGTTCGTCTTGCCATGAATGAAATTCGGCAAGCCAGTGGGGAGCGACCCAAATGCGGGTGCGTCTGGCGACATCGGCTGCTCTGTTGGAGCTCCGGCAGAGGTAGAGGGTTGGCCATTGTTAGGAGGGGGGCGATATATCGGCCTCCTCCTGAGCTCCCTATACTGAGCTTCCAGCGTCGTGCAAGTCGATTCAAGACTGATGCACGTAGCACTTAGCTGCTGCAGGGTGTCCTCAAGGCTCTTGATCTGGTTGTTCTTGAGGCCAAGAGACCTCTTAAACTGACGAGCCTCGGCAGTGACTTTGGTAAGCTGAGACTGGATGGTTTCGATTGAAACTTTCTGTTCAGCAACTTGAGCCTCAAGCTCATTGACCCTGCGTTTCTGCTGCAGCAAGGAAGATGCTTGTTCGGCCACCGTGGTTTGAAGTTTTTCAAACTCCTCAGGGAAATTATCATCGGTGCCAACATCATCAAGCCCTTCCTGTTCTCCATTCTCTTCCTGGTTTCCCAGGGCTTCTTCCTCTTCCTCAGGAAGGTCCCCTATGACGTCCTCAGCATTAAAGTCAAGGTCTGGAAAGTCTTCCAGTTCATCAACTGAAGTCATAGGGACATCCTCCTTTGGTGGTTCCTTATGAGGAGTAGCCATAGAGGGGTTGTTAAGATGGAGCTTAAGAAGAGTGGTTCTTCTTTGTTAAGAAATATGATCTTAGTAAGGGTCCTCTATCACTCAAGGTGATAGGCAAGAGATTCTGAAAGTTTCCAGAAATCTTTTATATAGATCAATATTCTCACAAAGAGAAAGGTACAGAGAAAAAGTTGTTAATAAGTCTTCTATTCCAATAAGGAAATAGAGAGAGTTCCCCAAATTGCTCAAAGAGCAAATTTAGAGGAATCTTTTAACAAATCTCTTAGATCTGTAACACTCTGCTATTATAAAAATAGCAATGAGTCTTCCACCAAGAAAGGTGGGCAGAGAAATAAATTCTCTTAAAGCTCAAAGAGCTTTTATAGATTGGAAATCCTTGAAGAAGACTTCTTGATCTTGGGAGTTTCTCAACTCTTCTTAAAGAAAGAGCTTGAGACTATTCTAGATCTAAGATCTAGAAACTCCTAAAAAAAATCTAGTTAGCCACACAGGGCCAAGGATAACCAAAGCTCTGAATACCAAATGTAACACGGGCTTATATGAAAACGCCCTTAAAAAACACAATAAAGACCCGGGCTTATAAAAGAATGCCCACAAAAGGGTCAATATTAGGCTTATAAAACGCCAAGAACACACACACATAACAGGGACTAGTCCTAATAGTAGCCTGAAGTCTTGGAGGCTTGGTAGGTGAAACCTTGGAAGAGAAAATGTAGTTTCACCAAGAAGATAGTAGATGCTTGGAGCACTTGTGAGGGAAAAGTCTTGGACTTAGAAGTAAAATCCCATTTCCATTTGGTTAATTGGAAGTTGGGAGTTGAGAATGAGCTTGGTGAGCTCAATCCCCCCCTAGACCTCCTTGGGGAGCTCCACTTCCTCCATGGCAACAAGGGCAAGGAGCTCCTTGGGGTGAGCTTGCTTAGGTGGCACAATGGTTGGATTAGCAACCAATGAGAGCAATAGAATTGTGATAAGAATGGTTATGTTACATGTTGTAACTTGTAACAACAATGTTCAATTGTCATTGGTTGGAATTCCAACCAATGTGGGGTTGGGTTGGATTCCAACCATGCTTGTCTTTTAGTGGGTGGTTGTCCACAATTGTGGACCAATCACCACTCATCTCCTCCATCCTCTTCTTCCCGTAAGTCGATACCTTGCTTAGGTAGTGCTTTAGCTAGGAAACGCTCGTAGGGTAGGAGGGCGATGCGTTACATGTACAAACTATGTTCTATCGTGTTATTCGCCTTGTGTGCAGGGAAGCGCTAGCGGTCAAAGACGCTGCCCTTGCATGTCCAGACTTGGACATGGTCGACAAGGTCATCCGGACCTTGGCCACCTTGCTGTCCAACTCCAGCAACTCGAGCCAGCGTTTTAAATACCTGCACACAGGACAAATCGCGAAGTTGAAGGAATCCACTCCGTCATATGGCTGTCATGCGGCGAGGCTGTGCGTCGCTTGTGCAAGGTGATAGGCACCTCCATCGTGCTGCTGTATGAGAACAAACACAAGTTGTACGAGACAATCATCTCGTAAAATTTCAGTTCTGTTTATTTTTCCTAGCAGACGTTCTTCGCATCATGAACGAGCTCAACCTCAAGTTCCAGAAAAGAGAGGTGAGCCTGTAATTGTTTTAACCATGTCTTCTTGCTGTTGTCTCTATAAATCAGCGTAGGTCGCTGACATGTATCACGAACCGTGTGTTTTCTTACTGCAGTGATTTATGTAGGAATAGTGGAATACGAAATGTCATAGCTAGCCATCTACTCAAGGGGGTACATTCCCCTTAGGGATAACATAGATTAGGAAAACCAATCGTGCGGTTCGGTAACAAAACTGTATGAATGTTTCACGCGCTTGCACTTCGAATTCTTCATGCTTTCAACTGTCTTCGATAACTAATTGTGTCGCTCGGCCTTTGTCCTCACTGTTGTCATCTTGACGTTAAGGGTTCGTTAATATAGGAATGTTTTTCAACAATTCCAATCGTAACAAGGTTGAAAGTCTCCAGGTCTCCTACCTCATGCCCAACGGTTCTGTTATTGCGTATGGCAATCTTCCAGGCTAGTGTCAACACATTTTCATCAGGCTAATGCTACACCCCCGCGAACAATCATCTTATAAAAAGTGTCTCAAATCTTTGATACGCCTATTTCCAACATGTGGTAGCATCTGTAACAAACGTGGACTGTCGATGTACGATGTATAAGTCAATTGTAATATGTTAGTGATTGTTTACGTTATATTGTTGTTGTTGGGAATATAAACGCATTGTCAGGATGAGAACTACAGCGGAATGCGTTGTGTTGACAGGATTGGGGTACATCACCTAACCCTAACTAGTTGTACCCCATATAGCCCAACCCACTACAGGCTATAATATTTGACACACCCCCATAGCCTAAGTGGGGAAGGCCAATCAACAACAAGCAACCTACGGTCACAAGACCAGTCAAAAACAAGAGAAAGAAAACAAAGCTCAGGGTGGATCACAACGTCACCACCTAATCTGAGCACAAGCAAAGGGCCACAAGGCCAGTCCAAAAGTGTGCAAACAAATATATATATAAGGTACAAGCAAGCAACAGACAAAGAGCACCCTACAGCAGTCAACTAGACCCAGTCTCAACGAGGCCTAATTCCAGACAAAACCGACGGTGGTCACAAGGCTGGAGGGCCTTGGTGAAGATGTCTGCAGTGTTGGCCTCGGAGGCCACAAAGTCCAGACGAGCCTGTCCGCGTCTCTGCAACTCTCGAAGGAGGAAGTACCTGACGTCGATGTGCTTCACTCGGCTCTCCAGTCGAGGCTCACGACACAGGAGAATCATCGCCCTGTTGTCAGCAAACAGGGTCGGTGCAGAGCTCGGCCGCTCACCAAGGTCAGTGAGCAAAAAGGTCAACCAGCGTAGCTCCTGAGCAGCAAGGGCCCCAGCGTAGATCTCGGCCTCTGCGGTAGAAGTCGCAACAGAGGAGGACCGAGTAGACCTCCACGAAACAGCTCCAGAACCCAGGCTGAAACAGTAACCCTGCGTAGACCTCGGAGTCTCAACGTCGTCAGCGTAGGAAGAGTCACAGTGACCGGTGAGTACAACTGGCTGTGTCCCTCCAAGTACAAGCCCCATGCCTGATGTCGCGCCAAGGTACTTCGCCACCCTCTTAGCCGCCGCCCAGTGAACAGGACGGTGTCTCCCAGTCGCAACAAAGCGAGACAGGATGCTAAGGGGGAAGGCGAGGTCCGGGCGAGTGCACGTCATCAGGTACATGAGGCAGCCCACCAACTCTGCGTAGGGACCACTGGGCTCGAACGGCTCGTCAGGAAAAGGCCCAGTGAGTCTGTGGTCTACAGCAAGAGGAGTGGGGGCAGGAGAAGAGTCCTGAAGCCCGAACCGCTGAAGAACCTGCTGCACCATGTGTGACTGAGTGAGAGTGATGGTGCGAGCGGCTCTGTCCCTGGAGATCTGCAGGCCAAGGTAGCGGCGCAGTTCCCCAAGGTCAGTGCAGGTGTGTCTCTTCTGCAGTTCGGACTTCACCTCCGCCAGTGCAGCTGTGTCGGCCGTGGCAAAAACCAAGTCGTCAACGTAGACTAGGACGAAGAAAGGTGTACGGCCACGACGAACAAACAGCGACGGGTCGGCGGAAGACGGCTCAAACCCGAGGTCGGAGAGAGTAGAGCGGAGAGTGTCGTGCCACTCACGGGGTGCCTGGCGGAGACCGTAGACCGGTCGTCTGAGGCTCCATTGGGTCCCAGGCGGGAAAGTGCCAGTGAAGCCCGGAGGACGACGCAGCCAGATCTCCTCGTGTAAGCAGCCCTGGAGGAAGGCAATGGAGAAGTCAAGAGAGTGTAGCTCGTAGTCTCTCTGCGCTGCTACGTGCAGTAACACCCGAAGAGTGGTCATCTTCGGGGTGGGCGCGAAGGTCTGAAAGAAGTCAACCCCCTCGCGCTGACTGAACCCTCTAGCCACGTAGCGTGCCTTGAAGACTGGGGGAGATCCCGGCGGCCGCTTCACCTTGAAGATCCACATGCCGTCAACAATGTTCGCCCCTGGGGGGGGAACCTCGTCAACGTAAGTGCCTGTGGACATGTAGGAGGCCATCTCTGCGTCCATGGCAGCTCTCCACTGAGAGGCCCAAGGCCCTGACACTGCCTCAGCGTAAGTGCGAGGAGTAGGTATGTCAGGAGCGTCGGGGTCTCCCTCAGGAGTGAGCAGCATGGCACAGAGATGAGGCGAAGCAGCTGCCAAGAACTCTAGCTCAAACTGTCTGTCCTCTAGGACGTCACAGCCAAGGGCACACACACCCCCGGCGGACAGAGGACGGACAGGAGGAGCTGCCACAACTCGAGTGGCGTAGTCAGGGCGAGGCGTAGCAGTAAAGTCAGTGACAACGGCAGTGAGGACCGCGACGGAGGAAGGAGAGGCACGAGGGTCTGTAACAAGAGAGGCGAGAACACGAGAGAGAGTGGGGCGGTACGTGCGGTAGTAGTCAGTGACCGGAGTGGACAGGGAGGCAATGAGGGAAGACTCAGGAGGACGAGGAAGGACAGACGGAGGAGAACGAGGAGGACGAGGACGAAACAACACAGTACGGAGGTCAGTGACAGGGGACGAGGGACGAGCACGAGGAGGGCGAGAGGCCCAAGTGTGGGCGAGAGGAGGGGGGGACGGAGGAGACTGAGAACGAGGGAAGACAGCCGGAGTGGAGTCCGGAGGAGGAAACGTGGGACCGAACACAGGAGGAGAGGAGGGGAGACCAAGGGCCCGAAGGCCAGAAACAGGGGCCGGAGGCTACTCCGGCAGCTGCGGCGGCTGCTGCTGCTGTGGCTGTGGCTGCGGCTGCTGCTGCTGCTGCTGCTGCTGCTGCTGCTGCTGCTGCTGAAACTCCAACCGCTCACGCTCCACCCGCTGCTGAACCTCCGACCTCTCACGCTCCAAACGCTGCTGCTCCTCACGCTCTAGACGACGAAGGGCCTGGTAACGAGTCGGGTAGGGGTGAGGAGGAGGAGTGGTGTCAGGAGACGACGAAGAAGAACCGGCTCCACCCTCGACAGGACCCGGCTGAGCACCCCCAGAGCGAGGACCCCCTACGGCAGCACGACCAGTACCTGTAGGAGGTGTACCCGCACCCCCAGTCGTGGCGCCGCCAGTGGCACCAGCCCCAGACTCTCCAGCTCCAGAGACACCACCAGCTCCAGCACCACCACCGACTCCAACACGCTCGGGACGTGCAGCTGCGGCAGGTGCACGCTCAGCTCCAACTCCAACACCCCCAGAATCAGCACCGCCAGAGCCCTCACCTCGAGCACCAACACCCTCAGAGTCCGCAGTGGCCGGGAGAGGAAGCGCCGACGGCTGCTGCGGAGGCTGTGAGGACGACTGTGGGGAAGGAGAAGAGACCTGGGGGGGGGACCAAGGAAGGGGGGGTAGCCTGCGACACACCTGACGGAGCGGGAACCGGGGGGGTACCGGAGGAGAGGGAGCGGGAGGAGGAGGAGCTGGGGCGAGGAAGAGGGGAGGGGGGGGAACCGGGAGACCTCGACAGGGGTACCGGACGAAGTAGGGGACGGACTCGTCGAAACTGACGTCACGAGAGTCAAAGAACCGGTGGGAGGGAGGGTGGTAAAAGGTGAAGTCAGAGGAGGCCTCAGGGAAACCAAGGAAGACACAGGGGACGCCGCGAGGTGAGAGCTTGTCTGCAGAGGTGTCGCGGACAAGTGCCAAGCAGCCCCAGACACTAAACCTCGACGCAACACCAGGGGACCCTGTCCAAAGACTGGTCGGTGAAGCCCCTGGCCGAGAGACGCGAGGCCAGAGGTTCAGCTGGTGAGCGGCGTACCGAGCCGCGTAGGGCCACAGAAAATGGGGCGCGCGGGCGTGGATCATGGAGGTGCGGGCAATCTCCATGACCAGGCCTAGCCGGCGCTCAGCAACCCCATTCTGCTGTGGAGAGTCTGGAAGAGTCCAGGACTGGGTGATGCCTTGCTCAGCACAGAATCTGGCGAGAATGCCGGAGCAAAACTCACCCCCACGGTCGGAGTGGAGACAACTGACACGACGACGACGAGTACTCTCGGTGGCGAGTAGCCACCGGATCAGCGTAGAAGTCACGTCGGACTTCTTCGCCAAAGGGAACACGGTGGTGTACCGAGAGTAGTCGTCAACGACCACTAGGAAGAAGCTCTCTCGCTCAGGTCCAAGCCGTGGAGCGGGGCCCCAGACGTCTAAGTGGAGTGTCTCAAAGTGCTCGGAGGCTGGACGAAGGGAGGAGGAGTGAGGAGTGGCGCGCAGCCGACCCTGGACACAAGGACCGCACGGAGGAGCGGGGGACGGCGGGAGCGACGGGAGGTCGCGGGGGAGGCCTAAGACAAGACGCTGACTGGACATAGCGCGGAGACGAGAGAGGGACGGGTGACCAAGGCGGTGGTGCCAGAGGAGGGCAGGGTGGGACAGCGACCGACACGAGCACGACGCAGCCACTAGACCTGGCACAGCTACCTGACTGGACCTGGCTACCTGGTGGGACGGGGGAACCGGACGGGTGTCGGTGTGGAGGGTGTACAGACCAGAGCCCGGCTCCTGACGAAAAGTGGCCAGAGGGGCGTACGTGTCACCGTCCACACAGACTGCAGTGTCACCCGAAGGCTCAAACCAGACCCCGACGTGCTGTCTCGCCAGAGGAGCCACACCAACCAGGTTCCTAGAGAAAGTAGGAACGTGGAGGCCGGTCAAAGAACCGGAAGGGGCAGCTGGGCACGGGAGGGTAGTGGCGTGAGTCGCAATGACCGGTCCCGAAGAGGGATCGGCCAGTGCTACAGAAACCGGCGCCGAGAGTGGAGTAAGAGTCGTGCTGTCGCGGAAGAAGCACTGCGTCGCTCCGGAGTTCAGTGTGAAGGAGAGCGACGCGTCCGCCGAGGGAGCACCTGTACTAGTAGCTAGACAGGATCCTACACCAGCACCTACTCTAGCAACAGGCAAAGATCCTACGCTAGGTACAGGCAAGTAAACAGATCCGACAGCACTATAGTCAACATCAGCATACATGGCATAAGACCTAGCATCATCCATAGACATATCAAACACAGCAACACCACGAGCAAGGAGTGGTCCCCAGCGCGGTGGCGGGGGAGCGGAGGGACCGTGGTGCAGGACGTACAGGTCATCAAGACGGCTGAAGCAGCGTGCAGCAGAGTGGTCAGGGCGGCCGCAGTACGTGCCCCTGCGCGGACCCGTCAGGATCCAGTACTCACAGGGACCAACGTCGCGGCCGGCCGAGCGGGGTCCCCGACTAGAAGGGGCACCACTGCGCCCAGTGCTCGGGGGGCCCGTAGGTCTCCACTGCTGCGGGGGGGCCCACTGCTGCGAAGGGCCCCACTGCTGCTGAGTGCCCCACTGTTGGGGCTGCTGCTGAGGCGGACGCTGCTGTTGGCCCTGGCGCTGCTGCTGCTGTCCCTGTCGCTGCTGCTGTCCAGGCAGTGGCAACTGCGGAGGAGTCTGCTGCTGCTGCAGCGAAAACCCCTCACCACCGTCTAGAGGAGAGCCGTCAGGTCCCGAGTCACCCCCGCCGCCACCCCCGCCACTAGTACTACCGCCACCGCCGCCACCCGCAACACCCCCAGAACCCCCGCCGCCCTTCCCTCCCTTCTTGCCGGACTTGCCACGTTTCTGTCCGCCAGAGACAGAAACGGCCGCCGTCTCCTCAGAGGCAGAAGACGCGGCAGTGGCAAGCAAGGCAGTGAAGGTGGGAAGCTGTGGTACCGCACACCCCTCAAAGAGACAAGGAGGAGGCGCGGAAGAGGCGGAGGCAACAGCGAGGAGGTTACTCTCGATCTTCGAGAGAGCGGTCTCAAGAAGATCGATAGTAAGCTCAGTGGGGTGCTTCAGGAGAAGCGCGTCGCGGGCTGTGGCTAGACGGTCAGGGAGGCGAGTGACTAACCAGTGAATAGTGAGCCACATGGGGGGGGGTGCAAGGGCAAGCTGTTCCTCAGTGCAAGCGGCCTTGAAGCGAGCTTCAAGGGAGCGCAGGTGGGTAGCGAGGTCAGCAACAGTCTCAAAGGAGGCGAGGTCAGGGTAGATAAAGGGGACGAGGAGGCGGCTGAGGGAGGCAGAGGAGGGAGTGGAGTAGCGAGCAACAATAGCAGTGTAAAGGTCTGCAGCAGACTCGACCTGAGTGAAGTGGACAGCCTCAGTCGGCGGGAGAAGGTCGGTCAGGGCGAGGCAGGCAGCAGCGTCACGAGACTCCCACACGTCACGAGCGAGGAACCGGCGCTGGTACTCAGCCTCCTGCTCGGAAGTAGGCGGTGGGGTAGTGGGCAGCGGTGAAGGCTGCGGCGGGGCGGGCAGAGCACCGGACGCATGCGCAAACAGGTGCACGCCATCCTGGCGCTGGCTCCTAAGGTGGCGTTGGGCCTGCGTCAGCCAGGTACTAAAGTCGATCGCACGCCCCTCAGGGTCGAAACGGAGCACGCGAGACGTCGCCATGAGGGGCGAGGACAAGTGATAGCGGCCGCCAGCCGCGAGAGGAGGAGGAGAGGGAGGTGAGTGCGAGGCGGGTGCGCGCAGGCGGGGTGCGCACTGGCTGGGCGCGGGGCGGCGGGGCGCGCGCTGGTGGGACGCGCTCCGGCGCGGCGCGCTGGCTGGCGTGGCGCGCGGGCGCGGCGCGCTGGCGGGTGGCTAAGCAGGGCGCGCGTTGGCGGGCGCGGCGCGCTGGCGTGCGCGCTGGCGGGGCCTGCTGGCGTGGCGCGCTGGCGGGCGCGCTAGCGGGCGCGCTGGCGTGCGTGCTGGCGGGCGCGCTGGCGAGCTCGCTGGCGGGCGCGCTGGCAGGCGAGCCGGCGGGCTTGCTGGTGCGCCCGCTGGCGGGCGCGCTGGGGGGCTGGCGTGCAAGCGGGCTGGCGTGCAGGCTGGCTGGCGCGCTGGCGCGCTGGTTGGCTGGCGCGCTGGCGCGCTGGCTGGCTGGCGCGCTGGCGGGCTGGCGCGCTGGCTGGCTGGCGCGCTGGCGGGCTGGCGCGTTGGCTGGCTGGCGCGCAGGCTGCTGGCGCGCTGGCTGGCTGGCGCGCTGGCTGGCTGGCTGGCGCGCAGGCTGGTGGCGCGTTGGCTGGCTGGCGCGCTGGCTGGCTGGCGGGCGCGCTGGCTAAGGGCGGGGAGGGGAGGGGCGCGCCGGCTGGGGCGTGGGGTAGGGCGCTGGCGGGCTGGCAGGGTGCAGTGGTAACCCTAGTGGTAGGGAAGGGCGGGCCTAGGACTAGGAGCGCTAACCTACTGCTGATACCATGTCAGGATGAGAACTACAGCGGAATGCGTTGTGTTGACAGGATTGGGGTACATCACCTAACCCTAACTAGTTGTACCCCATATAGCCCAACCCACTACAGGCTATAATATTTGACACGCATGACTTAGTGCGTTTCTGTAGTATCGAACCTCACCCGATACTGAAGCACAACAAAAGGGGTACGAAGTCGAAAGGGCGCGTACCACATCAAACCGCAACTGGAGGTTGCGAGCTGTAACCGCCTGGAGGTTACGTAACAGCAAGCGACGCTTCAGTGAACAGTAACCGCCTCAATAGTCGAAGCGTTACGCGTCTCGATAAACACAACCGCTTCCTGTAATCTATCTTTCCTATATATTCCTGTATGCTCTTTGCTTTAATCAATTACTTGTTCTCACACACCAGCACAAGTACATTCACTCAAGTCTTCCGCTCTGCTACTCTAGCACCTACTAGCCTATTTTCTGCAAAGGTCCTAAGGCTGAAATTCTCAGCCCAACAGTTGTCAAATTGCACGTCGTCGTGCATGTGACACGTCGTTGTGTTGACCGGAGTTGGCCCCGCCCTCGCTTAGGTGAAGCCGACATTGTGATTGGGTGTGTGGGATGTCAAACTATGTTTCTATATTGTAGGCTGTAGTGGGGTAGCCTCTACTAAGTACAACACTTTGGGTTGGCATTGCCCTACTTATACTCATCCATCCTTTCTAGTCACTCATTCCTACGTACTACTTCTGACATGGTATTCAGAGCGGGTCCATCCGTAGGACCGCTCCGTTAGGGCCCACCGCTAGTTTGGACCTGCCCGAACTGCCCATACTGCCTTGCATGAACATCGTTCCTGACGCTGCCCTGCCTACGTTGCCCCACGCGCTATGCCCTGCCTTCTTGCTGCCCAGCGCACGACCCGCACTCTGCCCTGCTCGTCCGCTGCTCGTGCTGCCTGCACGCGCGCTGCCCGAGGCCTACGCGCGCCCTGCTCGCACGTTGGGCCCGCTGCCCACACGCTGCATGCGCTGCCCGCGTGCTGCCTGGACTGCCCGCGCGCTGCATCTGCTGCCCGCGCGCTGCTCGCCCCGCCTGCGATCTGCCTGCGCGCTGTCTGCACCGCCGGCGCCCTGCTCGTGCACCGCGCGCCCTACCTGCTCGTTGCCTGCACACTGCTGGCGCCGCCCGCACGCCGCCCTTATGACCCGCACAGCTCGCACCCTGCCTGTGCACAGCCTGTGCCAGCGCACACCCCGCACACTGCATACGCTGCAGCTGCTGCTAAGATGCTGCCGCCGCTCGCGCTGCGTTGCCCTGCCTTGCCGAGCCGAGCAGCCCTGCCCGAGCTACGCCGTGCCGCCCGAGTCACGCCGCCCAGCCGAGCCGCGCCGCCTTGCTGCTACTGCTACGGGTGCTGATGCTGCTACTGCCCATTATCACTACACTTAATGTCCCTACCTTTGACGCAGAGGGGCGCCCGATTAGGTTTGACTGTTGGCTCAAGAATCTCCAGCTATACCTGCAGAGCATCGCTAAGGAGGACGTTTTATTGTTAGAGCACACGTCCGGTTCTTGCCTTGCCCCTGAGGAGTCCGCCTCGTGTGTTTTTCGTACTCAGTGGCTCATGCGCGATGCTGTTGCCCGCCTTTTGGTTTGCAATGCCCTCCCGCTAGAGGAACGGGTCCATTTTGGCACGCTTAAGCTGTCAAAGAAACTCGATGACGCCGTAGTTGCTCGCTACTCCTCCCCCTCTACTGCTGCCCTAGGTCGTATCATGTTGCCGTACCTCTTTCCTGAGCTGTCGGATTTCCAGACTATCCTCCCCCTCTACTGCTGCCCTAGGTCGTATCATAATGCCGTACCTCTTTCATGAGCTGTCGGATTTCCAGACTATCGCGGACCTCATGACCCACCTTCGCTTTAGTGACGTTTGTTACTGTGCCGCTCTCAAGCTAACCTTTCTCGCTGCTAACCCGCCTCCGATGTACATCACTCTCTACTACCTCGTCACCCGCCTCCCTGACTCCCTCTGCGCCGTTAGGGATCACTTCCTTGCCCTTGACCCCACCGAGATCATCCTTGCCTTGCTGGAGAAGCATCTCCTCGAGGCCGAGACCAGTTCTGTCATTGTAGCTGCCTCTCGTGGCACTCCCGCTCCCCTCTCTTTGAGGGCTGTTCTCCCTCCCTTCTAGCGCCCTCTGTTGCTACTACTGCTGCTGTTGACTTCGTTCGTGCTGAAGAGGTCGGTGCTGCGTCTGCTCCTTTGGGAGGCACCGCAGCGGCAAGGGCAAGGGGGGTAAGGGTGGTGGGAGGGGCACATGCGGGGGTGGTTGCGGGGGTGGAAGCGGGGGTGGTGGCGGCGGTGGTGGTGGGGGTGGAGCCGGTGGTGGTGGCGGGGGTGGAGGCGGTGGGGGCGACAGTGGAGGTGGCGGGGGTGGTGGAGGCGGTGGAGTGGGTGGAGGGGGCTCGGGTGGCGGTCGGGGTGGAGCTAGCAGGGGCGGAGGCTATGGAGCGGCAACCACGCTAGCAGGAGCCACGCACCCCTCACGAGCTTCGTGCGTGGGTTGTCGATCGTGGGGATGGTGTCCGTTGCCCGTACATCATGCGCTCGAGTCTCAAGACTGTGAGCCCTGTGGGAAGATTGGACACACTGAGTATCGTTGCTTCTGCCGTCTCGAGGATGCCTTGCTCACCGAGTATGGAGATGAACAGGAGATCCCCGACTGGTCCGCGCTGCCAAAGGGGGGGGGGGGGGGGGGGTAGATGTGTTTGCTCTTTACTTTGACAAGATCAATGCTGGAATTTATGCTATGTATGCTAGTACTATTAATGCCGAGGGTGACTGATAATCGTGTGTGCCGCGAGCTGCTGCTGTAGAGGCTTCTGCTCCAGGTGCTTGTGAGTCTGCTACCGCAGGTACTGGTTTTGCTGAGGCATTGCACACCTTCACGCTTGACTCAGTCGCGTCTCACTGCTTCTTTCGCGATTGCACCACAGTCACACCGCTCACAGCACGGGTCTCAGTCTCTCTAGCTGACCCCTCTGGGGGCCCATTCGTTGCACAAGCCTCCAGTATCCTCCCTTGTCCGGCGGTCCCCCCTGGCTCTCTCTCTCAGGTCTACACCTCCCCTCGTTCTCTAAGAACTTGGTGAGTAGCACTGTCCTCCAAGACAAAATGGTCAGTACCTTCACTCCTGGAGGTGAGCGTGTGGCGATCTGTTCGAACTCACGCACTGGCGAGCACCTCGCCACGTTCACTCGGAGGCTTGGGTCTAGCCTGTATACACTGACCACTGAATCGACACAGGTGGCTGCGTCATGTCAGGTGGCTGCGTCTGGTCAGTTAGCTGCGTCGTGTTCGTGTCGACTACTCTCGCACCAGACTCTCCTCTGGCACCACCGTCTTGGTCACCCCTCCCTGCCGCGCCTTCCGTCTCCTTGTCTCTGGCCTCCCCAGGTCCATGCCCCTGCTCCCGCGCTCACTTGCACCGCCGTGCCTTCCCTGCATCGAGGGCCGGCAGCGCACCGCTCCTCACTCCTTGTTCCCGCCGACTACTGCTTTTCTGCAGACTCTCTACATGGACGTGTGGGCCCAGCCCGCGTCCGTGGACAGTACCAGGAGCGCTATCCCCCCCTGGTTGTTTACGACTACATGCGCTACACCACACTTTTCCCCTTGCAGAGAAAGGCAGATGTCCCGGGTGTCTTGATCCCCTAGATTACTGCTGTTCGTCGCCAGTTGAGAACACGGTTTCAGCAAGACCTCCAAGTCTTGCTGAATGCACTCTGACAGAGGCGGTGAATTTTCCTCCCGCCTACTTGAGGGTTTTTGTCGTGCAGAGGGTATCGCCCAATCGTTCACGCTTTCGGCCTCTCCAAAGCAGAATGGGATTGCTGAGCGTCGCATTGGCTTGGTCATGGAGGTTGCTCGCACCTCCCATGATCCATGCGGTTGCTACCCATTTTCTGTGGCCGTTTGCGGTCCGTTACGACCGCTTTTCTACACGCAGCTGACTCGGCCTGACTCGGCAGTTTGCCAGGTTCGTAGTCTTCCGTCTTCCACTGGCCTCACTCCGCCTCTCTTGTGTCTTCCGCCTGATCAGTCACAACCACTGTTACTGCCTGGCTCCCCACCGTCTGCTCCTGGCAGAGCATCGTGAGCTTGAGTCTCGTCCTGCCTTCCCTGTTCGCACTCTCAGTCCTGCTCGTTGTCCTCGTCCACCACCTGTCCCCGGCACGCACACGATGGCACTTCGTCCTTCTTCTGTTCCACAACGTGTTGCGATGCCGTCTCCTCCAGCGTCCTTTCTTCCTGACGTTCATGACCCTGAGTCCGACCTTCCTCGTGCTGCTAGTCCTACTATCACTCGTCTCCTTGACACTGTCATCACTAACCCTTCCTTTGAGTCTATTGCTGCGTGTGCCCTAGTTACTGAGCTCGTCGACTTTGCTGCCACCCGTCGTCTAGACTACGTCGCGAGACACTCAAGCTCAAACTGCCTGTCCTCAAGGATGTCGCTGCTAAGGGCATGCTCACCCCCGACAGACGGAGGATATACAAACTAAGACTCAGTAACAAGACTCGCAACGTAGTCTAGACGACTCTTAGCAGCAAAGTCGACGAGCTCAGTGACTAGGGCAAACGCAGCAGTGGACTCAAGGTCAGGGTCAGTGATGACTGTAGCGAGGAGACGACTGACAGTAGGATTGGTAGCATGAGTAAGGTCGGACTCTGGGTTAGGAACGGCAGGAAGAGAGGACGCCAGAGGAGACGGCAGGGCAACATGCTGTGGAATAGAGGAAGGACGAAGTGCCATAACGTGAGTGCCAGGGACAGCAGGAGGACGAGGATGAGTGACACGACGAGCACGAACAGGTGTGGAAGCACAAGTCTCAGGCTCACGACGCTCAGTTAGGGACTCACTCACGTCAGTGTGAGGAGCAAGAGCAGGCAGTGGGGTCCAGACAGTAGCTGTAGCTGAGACTGGTTTGTCGGCGGACACAAGAGAGGTGGAGTGAGGCTAGTGGAAGACGGGAGACTAAGAACCTGGCAAAGGACCGAGTCCAGCAGCAGCAGGGTCGACTGCGACTGCGGGTAGAAAAACGGTTGGGGCGGGGTAGTACCAGCACCGTCAGCAGTTGCAGCAACTTCAGCACCAACAGCACCAGCTGTACCTCCAGCACCTCCTGCACCTCTAGTACTAGCAGCACCACTAGCTCCAGCAGCTCCAGCACCTCTAGTACGAGCACCTCTAGGACCAGCAGCTCCTGCACCTCCAATACCTCCAGCTCCAGCGCCTCCAGCACCAATGGCACCTCCAGCACCAGTGGCACCTCCAGCACCTCCAGTACCTCCAGCTCCAGCAGCTCCAGTACCTCCATCTCCAACACCTCAAGTGCCATCAGTACCAGCACCTCCAGCACCTCCAGTACCTCCAGCTCCAGCAGCACCAGCACCTCCAGCTCCGCCAGCTCCAGCACCCCCAGTACCTCCAAGACCAGCAGCTCGAGGAGCTGTAAAACTCCAAGCTCCAGCACCAAAGCGGCCTCTCCGAGCGACCCACTCATAAAGCTGCTGCGGTGAGGGCGTCTCAAGGCAATTGGGCGGCTGCTGCTGTCCAATGCCAGGACCTACAGTAGGAGCACCCACGGCCCCAGCACCACTAGGACTCGCAGTACCCCCAGAGACAGCACCCCCAGACCCAGCACCCCCAGAGATAGCACCCCTAGAACCCTCACCCCTAGTCTCAGCACCCCCAGTCTCAGCACCTCCAGAACCCTCAACCCTAGTGGCACCACCCCCAGCAGCACCACTGTCCACAGCTACATGCTGCAGAGGCGGTGAAGACGGTCGAGGCGGAAAACCAAGAGGGGTCTCCAAGCGTGGAGAGCGGCGAGTGGCCGCTGTGTCGTCAGCGGCGGGGTCACCCCCTTCAGCGGGGCCAGAGGAGTCAGAAGAGATCTCCAAAGGCTCAACCAAGGGGGGTGGGTCTACCTGAGACACACCTGAGGGAGCAGGACCCTGGGGGGGGAGGGGGTCTACCAGGGGGGGAACTGGTACTAGGAAGAGATGCGCCAGGGGGATCGGGTGGGATGCGTGCGGGTGGAGCCTGTAGAAACAGACCGACTCGTCAAAAGTGACGTCATGGGAGGAGACGATGCGACGCGAGCGAGGGTGGTAAAACTGCCACGGCGGGGCGTCGATGGGAAAGCCCGGAAAGGCGCAGCGGAGAGTGCTGAGAGCTTGCTCGCGGTGGTATCGCAAACAAGGGAGAGCGCGCCTTAGACCCGAAACGCCGACGCATCGCCAACCTTTCCCGTCCAACGGAGTGTGGGCGAGGTCTCTGGCAAAGAGACACGGGGCCAGAGGTTGAGCTGATGCGTGGCGTATCGGACTGCAAACAGCCACAAAAAATGGGGAGCAGCCGCATCGATCATGGAGGTACGAGCAACCTCCATGATCAAGCCAATGCGGCGCTCAGCAATCCCATTTGCCTGTGGAGAGGCCGGTAGCGTGAACGACTGGATGATGCCCTTGTCTTGACAGAACTACGCAAGGAGGCCGGAAGAGAACTCACCACCCCTGTCAGAGTGCAGATGCAGGACTGGAAGGTCACGCCGAAACCGCTCGCGCAGCTGGTGACGAGTAGCGCGGATCCAGGGGATCAAAACACCATTGACGGCCGCCTTGCTGCGCAAGGGGAAGACCGTGGTGTAGCGCGTGTAATCGTCAATGACCAGTAGGAAGTAGCGCTTCTGGTCCGTCCCACTGAAGGGGGCCGGGCCCCACACGTCGATGTGGAGAGTCTGCAGAGGAGGAGGAAAAGAGGAGGAGTGAGGAGCGGCGCGCTGCCGCCCCTCGACGCAGGGAAGGCACGGCGGGGCAGGCAAGCGCGGGAGGGGGGCTGGGACCTGGGAAGGCCAGAGACAAGGAGACGTGAGTGCATGCTACGAAGGTGAGGCAGAGAGGGGTGACCGAGTCGGTGGTGCCAAAGGAGAGTCTGGTAGGAGAGTACCCAACACGAGCACGACGCAGCGAATTGACCAGACGCAGACACTTGACCCGACGCAGCCACCTGTGCAAACGAAGTGGTGAGGGTGCTCCTATGTCAGGCACACCCAGGGGAACCACGCTGGACACTCACGAAGCTGCTGAGGGGTGGGGTTGTCCGGGAGGCGTGGCAGCTGCAGACCACTCCCGTAACCTCCACCACCACGAGCTGAACCCCCAAGGCCTCCACCCCTGCCAGCTCCACCCTGACCGCCTCCACCACCCCCGCCGCCTCCGCCACCCCCGCCACCTCCTCCACCCCCGCCACCTCCACTGCCTCCACCTTTGGTGCCACCTCCATTGCCTCCGCCCCCGCCACCACCACCCCCACTACCACCACCGCTATTGCCACCCCTACCACCCTTACCCCCCTTGCCCTTGCCGCTGCGGCACTTCCCACTAGGAGCAGACGCAGCACCGACTTCCTCAGTACCAAGGAGGTGGACAGCATCAGCAGTAGCATCAGAGGGTATGAGAGGGGAGGGAGCACACCCCTAAATAAAGGGGGAGCGGGGAGTGCCCCGAGAGGCAGCGACAGCAACAGTACTGGTCTCAGCCTCGAGGAGGGACTTCTCCAGCGAGGCAAGTGTGAGCTCAGTGGGGTCTAGGGCAAGAAAGTGGTCCCTAATGGTGTGAAGGGAGTCAGGGAGGCATGTGACGAGGAAGTACAGAGTGATATAAAGCAGGGGGGGGGTTCGCAGCGAGGAAGGTCGGCTTGAGGGCGGCGCTATAGCGAGTCTCACTAGAGCGAAGGTGGGTCATGAGGTCAGCGACAGTGTGGAAATCTACAAGCTCGGGGAAGAGGTATGGCAGAGAGTAACGAGCAACAACGACGTCATAGAGGGCTTTGGTTGTCTTCTGCTGGCTAAAATGCGCTTTCTCGGCTACTCGAAGGTGGTTGCGAACAGCAAGGCGGGCAGTATCGTCACGTATGAGCCACTTTGGATTATCCACGTGCGTTGTATCAGCTGGGGCTACGAGGGATCCGGATGTATGTGCGAACAAAGAAGCGCCATCCCTAGCCTCGCTCTACAGGTACAGCTGAAGATCCTTGAGCCACACCTCAGAGCTAATTGGGCGACCCTCCGCATCGAAGCTAAGAACCGAAACAGTAGTCATAGTAGTAGGAGCAGCCGCAGTAGCAGTAGTAGCAGCACCAGTAGCAGGAGCAGCAGAGCAATGCGGCTCAGTAAGGGCAGGGAAGCGCGGCTCGGGTAGGGCAATGTGGCTCGGCAGGGCACAAAGTAGCAGCGCACACGGCAGCAGCAGTTCACGCGCAGCAGCTCGTTTGGCAGCAACAGCGCTGGCGGGTAGGGGCGCTTGCAAGTAGGTAGCACGCGCGAAGGCAGGGCAGGGCGTAGCTATAGCAGCAGTAGCAGCAGCGGCTGCTTAAGTGGTAGCAGCAACTCTGGTGGCAATAGCAACGCAACAACAGCAGCACAGGTGGCAGCAGCAGCACAGGCGGCAGCAGCAGCTCAGGCGGCAGCAACAGCGCAGCAGCAGCAGCAGAGCACGGTGGGTAGGGGCTCGGCAGGGCAGAGCGTAGCTGCAGTAGCGCGCGTAGTAGCAGTAGTAGCAGCAGTGCTTAGCAACAGCAGCAGCGCATGCAGCAGTAGCAGTTGCATAAGTGACAGCAGCATCAGCGCGCAGCAGCGCGGACAGATAGGGCGCAGGCAGGGTACGCGTGGTCATGGCGCAGGCCGGGCGCAGGCTGCTGGCGGGCAGCGAGAGCGGGCAGGGGCGCAGTGGTGCTTGCGGTTAGGGGCGCAGTGGCGCTTGCGAGGAGGCAGAGCCCTCGCGGGCGGGCAATGCGCTAGGCAGCAGGCAGCGCGATTGTGGGCAGGGCAGGGCAGCGCGGTCGCGGGCAGGGCAGGGCAGCGTGATTGCGGGCGGGGCATGACAACGCAATCGCGTTAGAGTAGCAGGTAGCGCGCGTGCTGCAGTAAGCGCTCAGACAGCGCGCTAGGCAGCATGTGGGTAGCGTGACTGACAGGGCAGGGCAGAACGGACGAGTAGGCGAAATTTCATGGTGGGCCCGTTTAAAACACTAGGTCCTAAGGTCTAGGAACGGCCTAGTCTATGAAATCATGTAAGAAACTAATGAGAAGTATGTCGATTAGGTAGGGGGGGGGGGTACAAGATTGTCGAGGAATGTGTTGTACCCTCTAAGGATAACCCCTACACATGCTATAAATATAGAAAGCATACAATGTTTTGACACAGATGACCGCCAGTTGTGGTCGACATCGCCTTGGGCGAGCATGTCGACGAAGTTGGTCGACCTGCACAGAACCACTACGAGGTCGTCGATGACAGAAATCGGTGGCCGACTTCTACTGAGGCGGTCGATGAAGCAGTTCGCCGAATTGGTGACATCGGCGGATGGCGACGACCTGCGGGGTCGCCCACTTGGTGAAGCCGGCGGGTGGCGTCAACCTGGGCAATCGATGAGCACATACATCAATTCGCGTGCTTGATGAAGGAGGTCTTGACCTGAATGGCGCCGACTACTTTACCCGGTGGCCAAATTCGCGTTTGGTAAGTATAAATGTGCTATTTCAATTGCCACTATAGTACATTACAGTTTTGTCTTAATTTGTACATGCACATGGGTCCCTTATAACCAAAATGCCCATTGACAACCTAATCAAATACACGGCTTGTTTATTCATATACGTTGTTTGATACACGGATAATGATGGTACTTACATGTTATGCTATATTGGTATTTGTGGCATTCTTTCCAACCATACCATTTATGGCAGCCCTTTTTGTGATTACCCTGATTTTAAAAGGGTGGACAATTTTGTACCCTTTCTTTTAAAGTGTAGCATTTGTTATGAGTCCTTTCATTCCATTTGTAACATTTCTCATGTGTAAATGGATCTTAGAAGTATAGTGCAACAGAATGTCGAGAGTAGCAAGGCAAGGGAGTACAAGCATGACAGCCTAATTGAGTTGTACTCACTACACAGCACCTCACTACAGACTAAAACAAATGTCAACATTTGACACACCCTCATAGGCTAAGTGAGGGGCATTAAAGCAAGCAGGATGAACAAACGGTCACAAGACCAGTCGAAGCAAGAAGCAAAGCAAGCTCAGAGTGGAACTCAAGGACACCACACAAATTCCGAGCACAAGCAAGCGGTCACAAGGCCAGTTCAAGAGTTCACTAGGACATATAATAGCAAAGCACAACAAGCAGAGAGAGCAACAAGACTACAACAACCGAGGACCTACCTCAACAAGCCCTAACTGCACACAGAATCGGTGGTGATCACCAGGCGCCAAGGCCTTGGTGAAGAGGTCAGCAGTGTTGGCCTCTGAGGCCACAAAGTCCAGGCGCACCTGGCCGCGTCGCTGTAGCTCACACAAGAGGAAGTACCGGACATCAATGTGCTTCACCCTGGTCCCCCAATATAGGGTCGCGACACAAGACAATCATGGCCTTGTTGTAAGCGAACAAGGTTGGAGCAGTGCGAGGTCGCTCACCAAGGTCAGCGAGCAAGAAGGTCAACCAGCGAAGCTCCTGAGCAGCCATAGCACCGGCGTAGATCTCTGCCTCTGCACTGAACGAAGCCACCGACGACGACCGTGTGGACCTCCACGACACAGCCTCAGCTCCCAGACTGAAACAGTAACCCTGGGTCGAGCGCTGAGTCTCCACGTCGTCAGCGTAAGAAGAGTCATAGAGGCCAGTCAGCTCAACTGGCCGAGTCCCTCCAAGCACAAGCCCCATGCCTGATGTAGTCACCAGGCACTTCGCCACCCTCACGGCAGCCATCTAGTGAACAGGACGGTGCCTCCCAGGTCCAACAAAGCGAGAGAGGACATTGAGAGGATAGGCGAGGTCTGGGCGAGTACAGGCCATCAGGTACATGAGGTAGCCAACAAGCTCTGGGTAGGGACCACTGGGCTCAAAGGGCTCGTCAGGGAAGGGGCCGGTGAGTCTGTGGTCTATAGCAAGAGAAATGGGCTGTGTGGTAGAGAACTGAAACCCGAACCGCTGAAGGACCTACTGCACCATGTGTGAGTGTGTCAACGTGATGGTGCGAGCGGCTCTGTCTCTGGTGATATGCAGGCCGAGGTAGCGCTGCAGTTCACCAAGGTCAGTGCACGTGTGTCTCTTCTGCAGTTCGGGCTTCACCTCAGCCAGAGCTGCCCTGTCTGGTGTAGCAAAGACCAAGTCCTCGACGTAGACGAACATAAAGAAAGGAGTGGAGCCGGCACGAACAAACAGTGATGGGTCAGCAGAGGAAGGGCGAAACCCTAGGTCACGAAGCGTGGAGCAAAGAGTGTTGTGCCACTCACGGGGCGACTGGCGGAGACCGTAGACTGGTCGCCTCAGGCTCCACTGGGTCCCAGGAGGGAAAGTACTAGTGAAAACAGGAGGACGGCGCAGCCAGATCTCCTCGTGCACTCGTCCCTGGAGAAAGGCAGTAGAGAAGTCGAGCGAGTGGAACTCGTAGTCACGCTGTGCTGCTAGGTGTAGTAACACTCGAAGTGTAGTTATCTTCGGGGTTGGAGCGAAGGTCTGAAAGAAGTCAACGCCCTTGCGCTGTCTGAAGCCTCTCGCCACATAGCGTGCCTTGAACACCGGGGGTGATCCAGGCGGCCGCTTCACCTTGAAGAGCCACATGCCATCGACTACATTCGCCCGGGGAGGGAGAATTGCGTCCACATATGTGCCCGTGGATCTCCAAGACGCCAACTCTCAGTCCATGGCCGCCTTCCACTGAGAAGCCCACAGCCCTGACACTGCCTCACGGTACGTGCGAGGAGTCGGTATGTCAAGGGCGTCGGGGTCTCCCTCAGGGGAAAGCAGCATGGCACCGAGAGTGGGAGAAGCGGCTGCCTAGTACTCCAGCTCAGAGTGTCTGTCCTCTAAGACGTCACAGCCAAGGGCAAACTCACCCCCGACGGACAGAGGACGGGTAGGCGGAGCGGGCACCACACGAGTGCTGTAGTCAAGGCGGTTGGCGGCGGCTAAGTCAGCGACAACGGCAGTGAGAGGCGAGACAGATGACGGAGAGAAACGAGGGTCGTTCACACCAGTGGCTAGAACGCGGGAGACAACAGGGCGAACAGCACGCTAGTAGTCGGAGATAGGAGTAGGGGAGACAGGAAGAGAAGACAGAGGAGGAGACGGGAGAACGGACACCAGAGGAGGAGAACGGCGAAGAGACGTACAAAGGAGGGTAGTGTGGAGGTTGTGACAAGGGACGAGGGACGAGCACTCGGAGGACAAGGACGGGAACGCCCAGACCGCCGGACGGTCGTCAGGAGGAGGAAACGTAGGACCAAACGCAGGGGGAGACTGAGAGCGGACAGGAGGAGAGGAGGGAAGACTAAGGGCACTGAGGCCACTCACGGGCGAGAACAACTGCCACTCCAGAGGGAGCTGCTGCCGCTGCTATGGCTTTGGCGGCTGCTGCTGCTGTGGCGGCTGCTGCTGCTGCTACTGCTGCTCCAGCAGGTCCAACTGCCGCAACTCCTGCCGCTCCCGCTCCAACCGCTCCTGCTCCTCGCGCGCACGCTGGCAAGCCGCTTGGTAACGCGTGTCGTGGCGGTGGGCAGGCGAGTGCCCCCAGCTCCAGTCTCCTCAGAACTAGTACCCCCAGTACACGTGTCCCCAGAGGGGGTACCACCAGGGTCAGGGTCCCCAGCTACAGCGCCCCCTGTCCTAGCACCCCCTGTGCCAGGACCTCCAACTCCAGCACCCCCAGATTTAGCACCTCCAGTGCCAGCACCTCCAGCTCCAGCACCCCCAGAACTAGCACCTCCAGTGCCAGCACCTCCAGCTCCAGCACCACCAGAGCTAGCGCCACCTGCGCCAGCACCCCTCGAACGAGCACCACCAGACCGAGTACCGCCAGTGGTTGCACCTCTAGCTCACAGTAACCGAGCCCACAATAACCTATCACGGAAGTACCGAAGGCTCCTGAGGGGACTGGGAGGAGGACTCCGGGGAGGGAGACACTACCTGACGCGCGACCGAGGGTAGAGGGGTAGCGTGAGACACACCTGACGGGGCAGGACCAGGGGGGGGTGGGGGTACTGGAGGAGCGGGAGCAGGGGGAAGAGAGGGTGCAAGGAAAAGGGGGGGAGGGGGAACCGGGAGACCTCGACAGGGGTAGCGAGCGTAGTAGGACAAAGACTCGTTGAACCGGACGTCACGGGAGTCTAGGATCTGGTGGAGGGGCGGGTGGTAAAAGGACCAGTCGGCCGAGGCTACTGGGAAACCAAGGAAGACACAGGGGATGGCGTGTGCCGAGAGCTTGTCCGCAGAGGTGTCGCGCAAGGCAACCCCAAACTCGAAAGGCCGACCCAACACCAGGGGACCCGGTCCTAAGACTGGTCGGTGAAGCCTCAGGCCGCGAGACGCGCGGCTAGAAGTTTAGCTGGTGAGCGGCGTAGCGAACCGCGTAGGGCCACAGAAAATGGGGCGCATAGGCATGAATCATGGACGTGCGGCCGATGTCCATGACCAAGCCAATGCGGCGCTCAGCAACCCCATTCTGCTGTGGGGACTCCGGCAGCGTCTAGGACTGTACGATGCCCTGCTTGCTGTAGAATACGGCAAGAATGCCTGAGCAAAACTCACCCCCATGGTGAGAGTGGAGACAGGAGATACGACGGCCACGAGTGCCCTCAGTGTCTAGAAGCCACCGGATCAGCGTAGAAGTCACCTCAGACTTCTTCGCGAGAGGAAACACCGTGGTGTACCTGGAGAAGTCGTCGACGACCACCAGAAAGTAGCGCTCCCTCTCAGGTTCCTGCATAGGTGTAGGGCCCCAGACATCCAAGTGGAGTGTCTGGAAGGGAACCGTGGCCGGACGAAGGGAGGAGGAGTGCGGAGTGGCACGAAGACGGCCAGCGACTCAAGGAGTGCACGGCGATGCAGGCGAGGGAGGGAGCGATGGGAAGACGCTAGGGAGACTTGAGACAAGACAGTGACTAGCCATAGTGCAGAGGTGGGGGATCGACGGGTGGCCAAGACGCTGGTGCCACAAGACTGTCCGGTGGGTGAAAGACCGACACGAGCAAGGCGCAGCAACCTGACCAGACGCGACAACATGAGGAGACACAGCAACCAGACCGGACTCGACTCCTGGCGGAGGCGCAGGAACCTGGGGGGACGCAACGCCCGTGGCGGACGCGGAAACCGGGGAGAGCTCGGTGTGGAGGATGTAGAGACTGGAGCGCGGCTCCCTGGTGAACATGGCCAAAACTCTGCCAGTGACAGCGTCCGTACAGACTACAGTCCGCCCACCCCCCACAAAGGTAACGGTGATCCCTCTGTCCTGGAGGTATCCAACACTCACCAAGTTCCGAGTGAACGAGGGGATATGGAGGCCGCGCAGGATACCAGAGGGGACCACAGGGCATGGGAGGGTGGTAGAGCTGCGTGCTACGGCTGGTCATGAGGAGGGATCAGCCAGGGCTACTGGTACAGGAGCAAGGAGCGGTGTGAGTGTCGTGTGATCGCGGAAGAAGCACTATGACGCGCCATAGTGTAGCGTGAAGGACAGAGACGCCACTGCCTATGGTGTACCCGGTGTGGAAGCTACACAAGCACCTAGAGCAGAAACACAAGCACCTAAACTAGAGAGGCACAAGTCTACGCAGGAGGTAAGCAAGCTAATCTACGAACACGCGAGCACACATATCCATCAACACTATAGTCAACATCAGCATACAAAGCATACTGACAAGCATCATCCATAGTTTGATCAAAGACAGGAATCTTACGGGCTAACAGGCGAGCCCAGCGTGGAGTGGTCGCCTTAGGGCCCCAACAGGCACGGTAGAGGTCGTCGAGGCGGCGGAAGCACCGCGCGGCAGAGTGGTCGTCGCGGCTGCAGACACAGGGGCTGCCTGGTCCGGTGAGGCACCAGTGGTCATAGGGGCCGGTGTCATGGCAAGGGGGGCGAGGGGCCCAGCTAGAACTGCTGCTGCTGCGGCCGGTGCCCCCGGGTCCTCCCGGACCCCACTGCGGTTGGGGGGCCCAGTGCTGCTGCAAGCCCCACTGCAGTGGGGGCCCCCAAGGGGCTGCTGCTGCTGCTGCTGGTGTCTCTGCTGTGGCTGGTGCTGCTGTGGCTGCTGCAGAGTTTCGACACCCCCGCCAGTCGGAACACCGCCAGTAGGCGGGCCTGTTTGTCTTGCACCTCCTCCAAGGCTCCCTCCTCCTGGTGCACCACCGCTGCCGCCGCCACCACCATCGCTCCCAGCTCCACCGCCACCTCCACCACCTCCTCCACCTCCCTTCCCGCCCTTCTTGCCACCCTTGCCCCGTTTCTGCCAGTCAGCGGCAGAAACGGCAGCAGTGTCCTCAGAAACCGGCACAGTAGCAGAAGCGCGGGTAGCAGTGAAAGTGGGGAGCTGGGGGGTGGCACACCCCGCAAAAAGACGGGGGGGCACTGCGTCAGTGGCGGAGGCAACAAAGAGGAGGTTAATCTCAATGTTCCCGAGAGCAGTCTCAAGGAGATCGATAGTAAGCTCAGTGGGGTGCTTCTGGGGAAGCACGTTGCGGGCAGTAGCGAGGCGGTCAGGGAGGCGTGTGACTAACCAGTGCACAGTGAGCCACATGGGTGGGGGGGCAACAAGAAGCTGGGCATCGGTGCAGGCCGCACGGAAACCGGCGTCAAGCGAACGCAGGTTAATCACAAGGTCGGACACAGCCGCAAACGAGCCAAGGTCGGGGAACACGAACGGCATGAGGAGGTGACTGAGGGAGGCAGAGGAAAGGGTGGAATAGCGCGCAACAACAGCATCCCAAATCCCCAGCGCAGTCTCGACTTGAGCAAAATGGACTGCCTCAGTCGGTGGAAGGACCTCCGTCAGCGCAAGAGCAGTGGCAGCGTCGCGACAGTCCCACACGTCTCTCGCCAAGACACGACAGTCGTAGTCCGCGTGCTCCGCAGGAGTCGGCTCCGGGTCTGTCGGGAGGGGGTCGAGGGACAAGGGCGCCTTGAGGGCACCCGACGCGTGGGCCTACAAAGTGGCGCCGTCCTGACGCTGACTGGTGAGGTAGCGCGTGGCCTGGCACTGCCAGGTACTGAACTCGATCAGGCGTCCCTCCGCATCGAACCAAAGGCGACAAGACTCCATACTGGAGGCTAGGCTAGGGGCAGTTGGAGCTCGGAAGAGTCGGAGCTAGGAACGAGGAGGAAAATGGAGGAGCGCCAGGTGTGATGAGGCAAGAGACCGGCGGAGCTAGTGGCTAGGAGCACGGAGTGACCTAGGCTAGGCGTGAAACGGCGAGGAACTCCAGATATGGGCGCTAGAGGCGAGGAGCTAGTGACCACACGGCTCTAACCTAGGTGACCGGCGAGAGAAGCGGCTGCCAGCCGCTGAACTAGAGACCATTGGCAGTAAGAATGGTTGGGGCTCAGCGAACAGGGTGGTGGTGGGGAGAGGGACGAGTGCCAAGTGTGGGTGGGCGTCGGTAGGGCCCAATCTAAGGCAAGGGCGCGGGCTAAGACGCGGGCACGTGGCGCGGGGTAAGGCGCGGGCTAAGCCACAGGCTCGGGCGCGGGCTAGGCACGGTCTAAAGCGCCAAGCATGGGCTAAGGAGAGGGCGCACGGCTCAGGCTCGGGATGGAAGGTGCGAGAGGTGCGGAGGCGTGCTAGGCGGGCGGAGGCTCCGCGACGAGCTACAGCAGGGTGCACGGGGCCCGCGACGAGGTAAAGCAAGGCGCACGGGGCCCGCGACGAGCTAAGGCAGGGAGCACAGGGCCCGCGACGAGCTAAGGCAGGGCGCACGGGGCCCGCGACGAGCTAAAGCAGGGCGCACGGGGCCCGCGACGAGCTAAGGCAGGGCGCACAGGGCTTGCGACAAGCTTAGGGCGGAGGCACGAGACGGAGGGCACGTTTCGGAGGGCGCGTTTCAGAGGGCGCGGAGGGCGCGACGAAAAGCTAGAGCGTGGAGGCGCTAGAGTGCGAGCTAGGCTAGTCTAGGCTAGGATACTATACCTACTCATGATACCATCTTAGAAGTAGAGTGCAACGGAATGTCGAGAGCAGTCAAGCAAGGGAGTACAAACATGACAGCCTAATTGAGTTGTACTCACTACACAGCACCTCACTGCAGACTAAAACAAATGTGAACATTTGATAATAGATAGAGATGGTTGTGGCAATGAAGGCCCTTGTCCCCATGAAGCAATCACAGTTGATGTATAAGTTTATACATATAAAAACAAACAAGTTAACAAACAAAAACATCAAACAAAATCTAAAAAAAAAGGATAAACAAACAAACAAACCAACCAACAAACAAACAGATGAGCAAGCAAACAAACAAACAAACACAAACAATTCATGCCATCTTCTCCACCATTTTTGCACATACGTATTCGTCCTGACAAGTAGATATTTTAAAACCTGTTCTCAGCCTCTGAATATCAACCGAGAACGAGGACTTTACTGTTCCCAGAAAAACATCGGCCAACGCACAGACTGCCTTGTCAAGGAAGACCTTGAGCAACGCTTGGTTCTGAAACCGAAATGGTTCAAGCACCTTCGCCCAAGGCTGCCCTGTCAGCTCCTCCGGCAGTTGCACAATCTCCACCCCTGGCAGATGGCCCCAAATAACCCGTTTCAGCTGCCCTACCTCCTGCTTGTCAGCATTTGACGCAAGGAACACCACGGAAATATTTCCCAACTGTGCCATCCTCTCCGCAATGCATCTTCCCGAGTTTTCCACTGTAAGAAACTCCCGAAGCTGTGGATAGAAACTCAGCAGATCCCCCCGCCTCCAGTGCACAGCCAAGTACTGCTGCGGCTGCCTTTGCTCCCTCCCAGTATTCTTCCTGCTGGTCGCAGCACCCTGCTGCTGGGCTGCACCGGCCTCTGTTGCACTTTGCTTGGCGAGCCCCGCTGCAGCGACAGCAGCGGTGAAAAGCATTGGGGTGGCATCGGCTGCTGCTGTGATGCCCTCCTTCAGTGCGTCGTCAGGCGAAAAGGCAGTGGAGGAAGAGGAGGAAGGCGAAGACGAGAAGGAGGTGGAAGAGGAGGAAGAGGAAGAAACAGTGGAAGAGAAAAAGGAAGAGGAGGTGCTTGGCGGTTTCCAGATGACCTGCTGCACGAATCCCAAGGCTGCTTCCAGCACTGCTGGGTGCGGCTGCACTGCAAGCCGATTCGCACACACAAGACTCTTTGATCCACCACCACTACCCTCAAACGGCAGACCCACGTCCTTGCCGAGGTTGTCCCCGAGCCTCCACGGGTGGAAGTCCCCAAACATAACGACGTCAGCAGACGGCAGGAGGACTCTTCCCAGAGAACGGAGATCCGAGACGGTGAATAGGTGGGAAAGAGGCATGTTGAGAGCAGTCCATGTCGTGTTATGGTATACCACACCCTCTAGTTCCGGAAGCAAATAAAAATCGTTTCCCCATGGCTGCGTGTTACAAGCCTTGTATGGACACACCACCTGTTGCACCATCACCACACCTTCCACCTTACTGCCCTCCTCTCCTTGCCTCTCTTCTGCGCTTCGTCCGCCCCTGTTCGCACTTCCCCGAACCTCCTCCCGAAGCTGCTGTAGCGGGATGGTAGAGCGGGGCCCATAGCAGCGGTGCAGGTGCGGCAGGTGCAGGAAGGTGCGGCGGTCGTAGGAGTGGGCGACTTCGTCGGTGTTTAAGGGCACCACGAGCGTGCGGTTCAAGGCACCTGCCAGGAGCAGATGCCGTCGGATGCACGCTATGCGGTTGCTCACCTGGAGGAAGGTGAGTAAGGGAGGCACGGGTGTCGGGGTATGCGTTGGTGTCGGGGTATGCGTTGGTGTTGGTAAGAGTGAGGTGAAAGTGGGGTATATTAGGGACAGTAGGGGTCAATAGGAGTAGGTGGGGGCAGGTTGGATCAGGTGGCACTAGTAATGCAGCCCCTAAACCGTAGGTACAGTCCCGAGCACAACAGTTTGACCAGAAGGAAGAAAAGGGTCTGGGTAGCGGGGGAGGGAGAAGAGGGAAACGGCAGGGTTGATGGAGGAGGCGAGAGCATGGCGACTGTAAAGCAACTTCATCCCAACCCATTTAACTCCATCCAGCCCCATCCATTCCCGCCCAGCTCAACCCCACCCAATCCAATCCCACTCAACCGCATCCAGCCCCACCTGGTTATGCTGGCAATCCATGAGAATGTACTTTCCAGGCTGTGGCACCCACGCAAGGGCGCCTTCCTGGAAGGCGCTCTCCCAGAGCCACCTGCGGAAAAGCCACTTGGGGAGAGCGCTGCAGCGGCCCTGCGCGTTGAGCGTCTTGAGCTGCTGCTGCTTGCGCTCGTAGGATATGTCATAGCCCCTGGATGGATGGGGGGAAATGTAGTGGGTGTGGGAGTGGGAGCCGGCATGAGAATGGTACTTGAGTCGACTCAGAGTGCGTGTTGCTACTGCTTTGTCCTTGGAAGATGTGACATAGCCCCTGAGGTGATGATCCGGTATGGTGGGGAGAGTACTAGCAGCACGGTGGGAGTCGCGAAAAAGGCAAGCCCGCAGGTTCGGTTAGAAAACCGACATTATGTTACACGGGGGATGGGGTTGCCACTAGCAAAGTCAGCACCACAGAAGCCTCCAACGGCCTAGCTCATCCGTTGGAGTCCAAATGGCGTTCGGTAAAAAATAAAGGTCAATGTCACGAACAAGTGACATGATGTCGTGACTTTCAGGTGACGTGACGTCTCAAAACCTTCACTAGCACAGACTCTGTTATTCCTCACCATTCCTTACCACTCTTGCCGAATCTCTCCGGTGGAAAAGTTTCCCTTCCCTTCTCCTCCCACTCCAACTATTGTTTCCATTTCCTCGCCGCGACCTCCCCCCGCGACCCGCCGGAGAGAGGCTCTCTCCCCCGCAACTTTTGCTCCCCCCACGAGTTCCGTTTCCATCTCCTCCACTCGCCCGACCGTCTCCCCCTCGCGTTCCGCCACCAGTCTTCGCAGATCGCTGTCGCCTTCTCCGCCCGGCGGAACGCCGAGCGGAAGATGTGCCGTTGCGCCCGCGTGGTGCACCAAGAGGAGAAAGAGCCCGCTTTCCGCCAGGAGCCAGAGCACCCATGCTCCTCCGCCGCAGTTTCCGCGTGCCCGCATTGAGCGCATCCGCCGTGCTAGTACTCAAAATCGAGATTACATGCCTGCCCAACCAACTCTGTGCGAAAGGTACCTCACGGTGACGAAAGCGAACTGGGCGAAGGGATGTTTTCGGACGAAGTTACGGTGACGGACAGTCCGGAATGGATCTTGCCGAACTCATTTCTAGCCGAATCAAGATTCCCTCGACTTTCGGACGGAAAATGGGCCGTTCGTCTACACCCTGATGCTCACTCAACCGCACTCTGAACATGCCCATGGGCATGCACTGCCACTCCATACGCCCAATGGTCGACATTCACAGCCACTGGCCCGCTCGTTACTGGCCCACGACAAAACCAGGATATTCTTGACCTCGAATAAGTTACTAGAGTTTCCCAGACAAAACAAGCTGGGCTACCCACAGTTATGGCGCCTGTTCTACATTCAGTCCCAGTTTGCCCCTCGCAGGCAAGTGCACGAGAGAGGAGCCCAGGGAAAGATGGGGAACGGGACTGAAATAGGCATCAGGTGTACTATGAAGGAACGACGTCCGGTGAGACCAAGTTTCAACTTGTTGATAGATTCAAAATTTGCTTGCAAGGCAGCCAGGTCAGCTCGGCCCAATAGGTGATCAAATCGAAAACCTGCCTCTTGCTGAGCAAGACAGCATCAGAGACTTCATAAGACCAGCATGATTCTGTACATCTCCTTGCACACTAATCTAGGTGGCCTGGCAGACTCCGAGTCGGGCCGCATGCTAGGGTGCCTTGATATCTGGCGAGGCGAATCAACGGCAAAATTACGCAACACGCCGGCGTGAGAACGTTTTTTAAATTCAACGACCAAGCTCGCACCGCAAGTAGGGTGACCAAGCCCCTCGCAAATGAATCGATCTACAAAATAAACGCGATATTGACAGCCAGTAAATAAGAATTGATGGTCTTCCTAATTGTCACCGTTTCGCGTGGGATAATGTTTGCCAGGTGGTTTTCGTGTTTTCATAAAAACAAGGTCGCAACTGTGGCTACATTGAGAAGATTAGAACGAGAATGATGAACTATGAAATGAAGTGAGTACAAATATGAAACCCTAATTGGTTGTACCCCCTATGGGATTCCCCACTATAGCCTACACAACAGCATAAACTAGAATGTTCTAACACACCCCTATAAGCAAAGTGGGGGAGAACAAGGGGTCACAAGACCAGTCAAGCAAAGCAAAGCAAAGCAAGCTCAGGGTGGATCACAAAGTCACCACACAGTCCGAGCACAGGGTCAAGGCCACACGGCCAGTTCACATGCAAGAGTACACACATATATATAAAGCTAGGCAAGTAAGAGCAGGTATATATATATGTGAGAGTACAAGCAAGGTCAAGAGGAGAGCAAGTGAGGCAAGACGGGCACAAGACCCAGCTGAGTGCAGAAGCGCTGATGATCACAAGGCGCAAGTGCCTTGGTGAAGACATCAGCAGTGTTGGCCTCAGAGGCCAGGTACGCAAGCCGCAACTGTCCACGCTGCTGTAGCTCACGAGCAAGGAAGTAGCGGAGAGCAATATGCTTTGTTCTGTGCTCCAGTCGCTGCTCTCGACACAAGGCCAGCATGGCCTTGTTGTCTACGTACAGGACTGGAGGAGAACGAGGCGGCTCTCCAAGGTCGGTCAGCAGGTAGGTGAGCCAGCGAAGCTCCTATGCAGCCATGGCCCCGGCGTAGATCTCAGCCTCACAACTGGAGCCAAGAACAGAAGACGAGCGAGTAGCCCGCCACGAAACAGAGCTGGAGCCAAGGCTGAAGGTGTAACCCTGTGACGATCGCTGCGTAGCCTGGTCGTCAGCCCAAGAAGCGTCCGCGTGCCCAGTGAGGACCACTGGACTCCGCCCTCCAAGCACTAGCCCCATGCCCGACGTACTGCACAGGCAGCGCAACACCCTCTTCGCTGCAGCCATGTGCTCTGGTCGGTGTCTCCCAGGAGCAACATAGCGTGCGAGAATGCTAAGAGGGTATGCAAGGTCAGGTCGTGTGCAGGTCATCAGGTACATGAGGCAGCCAACAAGCTCTGGGTACGGGCCACTCGACTCTACGGACTCATCCGAAGGCAGAGCTGAGAGCGAGTGGCGAGTAGACAGAGGAGTGGCCTGACGCGAGGAGTACGTGAAGCCGAAGCGCTGAAGGACCTGCTGCACCATGTGTGACTAAGTCAGGGTAATGGTGCGACGTGCTCTGTCCCGGGTGATCTGCAAGCCAAGGTAGCTGCGCAGTTCACCCAGGTCTGTGCACGTGTGTCTCTTCTGCAGTTCGGACTTCACGTAGGCGAGTCCAGCAGTGTCAGCTGTGGCAAAGACCAAGTCGCCGACGTACACGAAGATGTAGAACGGCGGCAGAGAGGTGTCGGTGCGCAGAAACAGCGACGGGTCGGCAGTAGAAGGAGCAAACCCAAGAGCCGCAAGCGTAGTCCTCAGTGTGTCGTGCCACTCACGTGGCGCCTGGCGGAGACCGTAGACTGGACGCCGGAGACTCCACTGGGTACCAGGAGGGAAAGACCCAGTGAAGCCAGGTGGGCGACGCAGCCAGATCTCCTCGTGCAGGCTGCCCTGCAAGAAAGCTGTGCTGAAGTCAAGAGAGTGCAGCTCGTAGTCCCGGTGAGCAGCAACGTGCAGCAGTACCCGAAGAGTGGTCATCTTCGGGGTGGGGGAGAAGGTCTAAAAGTAGTCAACACCCTGCCGCTGACTGAAGCCACGAGCCACGTAACGCGCCTTGAAGACAGGCGGAGAACCCGGCGGCCGCTTCACCCTGAAGATCCACATGCCACTGACGATGTTCGCCCCAGAAGGGGGGACAGCGTCAACGTAGGTGCTTGTGGATTTCCAGGAAGCCATCTCTGCATCCATAGCTGCCTGCCACTGAGAGGAGTAGGGACCCTCTATCGCCTCCGCGTAAGAGCGCGGAGTCGGGATGTCAAGTGCATCCGGGTCTCCCTCAGGGGTAAGCAATACGGACACGAGATAAGGTGAAGCAGCTGCCAGACATTGGAACTCCTCCTGCCTGTCCTCAAGGACGTCCGTGCCAAGGGCACACTCACCCCCGACGGACGGAGGACAGACAGACTCAGACTCAGCGACAAGACTAGCAGCGTAGTCTAAGCGACAACGAGCAGCAAAGTCGACGAGCTCAGTAACGAGAGCACACGCAGCAGTAGACTCGAAAGAAGGGTCAGTGAAAACAGTAGCAAGGAGATGCATGACAGTAGGACTGGGAGCACGAAGAGAGTCCGACTCAGGGTCGGCAAGTGCTGGAAGAGAGGACTCAGGAGGGGAAGGCAAAGGGGCACGCAGAGGAGCAGTAGACGGACGCAGAGACATCCGGTGCGTGCCAGGGACAGGAGGAGGACGCTGGCGCGAACCGCGACCACTAGCGCGAGCAGCTCTAACAGGCGACGCAGGGCGAGACGCAGGCTCACGACGCTCAGTAAGACCTCCAGTAGGACCAGCGTAGGGAGAAGGAGCAGGCAGAGGGGAGGCAGGCTGTAGCTGTGACTGTGACGGGACAGGCTGTGGACACTCTAAGGGAGGAGGAGGACCAGTAGAAGGAGGAAGACCAAGAACCTGGTGTAGGAGTGGAACAAAGTACGGTCGAGGCCGCGTGACGACGCCTGAAGCAGCAGGGACAGCACCAGTACCCTCTGCAGGAGCACCCGCTCCAGCAGCACCTCCTGCAGCACCAGGAGCACCCCGAGTAGGACCGCCAGCGGTAGTCTCAGCGCCAACACCCTCAGCAGCACCAGCTCGAGTCGAACCCGCAGGCGAGTAGCTCCAGTTCTCCCAGTACGAGCACCTCCGGGACCCGCGACCGCAGCACCCTCAGCAGCCCAAGAACCTCCCGCACCAGCAGTATGGCGCCAGCGCCGGGCAAACCACTCGCGCAGCTCCTGTGGAGAGAGTGGCTCCCGGCGAGAAGAAGCACCCGGAGAACCTCCAGGCGGAGCACCTCCACTCTCAGCACCCCCAGGCGTAGCACCTCCAGGCTCAGCACCCCCAGGCGTAGCACCTCCAGGCTCAGCACCCCCAAGCGTAGCACCCCCAAGCTCAGCACCCCCAGGCTCAGCACCCCCAGACGCAGTTCCCCCAGGCTCAGCACCTCCGGACTCCGCACCCCCAGGTCCAGCACCCCCAGGCTCAGCACCCCCAGTAGCACCAGAGTCACCATTGACCTCGACAGGTTCGACTGCGTCTACCTGGGACACACCTTAAGGGGCAGGACCCTGAGGGGGGAGGGAGTCTAGCTGGGGGGGACCTGATACAAGGAAGAGCGGGGGTGGGGGGAGGGACGGAGTGCGGTAGGGGAAGAGGCGGTAGTAGGGGACCGACTCGTCAAACGTGACGTCCTGGGAGGACAGAACACGTCGAGAGGTGGGGTGGTAGAACTGCCACCCAGGCGCGTCAGGGGGGAACCCCAGGAAGACGCAAGGAGTAGCACGAGGGGACAGCTTGTCCGCAGACAAGTCGCGGACAAACGCCCGAGATCCCCAGACCCGGAACGCAGACGCATCGCCAACCTTCCCCGTCCACAGTAAGGCTGGGGTGGAGGTTGATCTGATGCGCCGCGTACCTGACCGCAAACGGCCACAGAAAATGGGGGGTAGCCGCATGCATCATAGACGTACGAGCGACGTACATGACCATGCCAATGCGGCGCTCAGCAATCCCATTTCGCTGCGGTGAGTCCGGAAGCGTGAAGGTCTGACGGATGCCTCGTGCGCGACAGTAGGCTCGCAGTAGGCCAGAGGAAAACTCTCCGCCTCTGTCCGAGTGCAGACGCAGAACAGGGAAGTCCGAGCCAAAGCTCCGCCTGAGCTGGAGACGAGCCGCACGGATCCAGTCGATCAGCACCTCAGTGACATCACCCTTGCTACGCAAGGGGAAGACCGTGGTGTAACGCGTGTAGTCGTCAACAACGAGCAGGAAGTAGCGCTCGTTACCCCGTCCAAGGACGCGGGCCGGGCCCCACACGTCCATGTGAATCGTCTGCAACGGGGCCTCTGTCGGAGGAAACTGGGAGGAGTGAGGGGCAGCCCGCTGGCGCCCCTCAACACAGGGGACACAGGCAGGGCCAGGGCCCTGAGGAAGGGGAGGGAGGGACCGGGGGAGACCAGACACAAGAAGACGGGAGGCCATGCCTCTGAGCCGAAGCAGAGAGGGGTGACCAAGACGGTGGTGCCAGAGGAGAGTCTCATGAGACAAGAGAGGACACGAACAGGGGGCAGACTCAGGACCAGAACTAGACGCTGCAGCAAACACCTGACCGGACGAAGCGACTCTACCAGACTCAGTAACGGGAGGAGACGCAGTGGTCAGTGTGTACAGGCTCGACCCCGGCTGACGGGTAAACGTAGCCAGGTGCCGGCCTGTGCTAGCCTCTGTAGAGTGCGTCACCCGCTGACGCGCAGGAGTGAACTGGTGTACTCCCCCATCCTGTAGGTCATCACCACTCACCAGGTTCGTCGAGAACGAGGGGAGGTAGAGACCAGACAGGGTGCCAGAGGGATCCGCCGGACACGGGAGGACTGTGGAGAAGCGAGACAGTACAGGACCCCCGGAGGGGTCAGCCAGAGACACCGCAACCGGCCGACTAAGCGGCGTGAGTGTGGTGCGGTCCCGAAAGAAGGAGCGAGACGCCCCAGAGTCAAGAGTGAAGGTGAGTGAGGCCGAAGCCGACGTAGTACCTGAGAGCGCAGACTCACCAGTACCTGAGGACGCAGACACACTAGCACCTAGAGCAGCTGCGTCGCAAGCACCTAGGGCAGCAGCCTGAATGCCCGGATCGGGTGGGAAACAGCGGTAGCAGTCACCCTCATCACTATGAGACACAGCATACATGGCAGAGAGAATAGCATCAAAGTCAAGATCAAAGATGGCAACACCCGCCCTAGACAGCTCGCCCCAGCGAGGAATCTCTGAGGCCTCCGGGAACTGGTGACGCCACGCATCCGTCAGGCGGCCAAAGCAGCGCTGGGTGGGGTGCGGGCCCCCACATTGCTCACCCGCACGGTCGCCGGTGCGCAGGACGTAGGTGCACGGACCAAAACCCCCACCCCGCTAGCGTGCAGTGTACCACTCACGGAGCTGCTGAGGAGACAGGGTCTCACGACCGCGCTGCTGCTGCTGGCGCGCGCCACTACCGGAGCCACTCCTCTGCGAAGACCCGCGACCAGCTCCACCGCCACCCCCACCGGCTCCGCCGCCTCCGCTACTGCCGCCGCCTCCACCGCCGCCTCCACCGCCGCCTCCACCACCGCCTCCTCCGCCACCTCCGCTCCCACCGCCACCGCCGCCGCCGCCTCCGCCTCCAGTGCCGCCACCGACCCCCCCACCCGCACCTCCACTCCTACCGCCACCCCCACTACCCCCACCGCCTCCACCTCCACCTCGACCGCCCGCTCCTCCAGCTCCCTTGCCCCCCTTGCCCTTGCCAGGGTGGCGTCTCCCGCTAGGGGCAGACGCCGCACCGACCGACTCAAGACCAAGGAGGTCGGCCGTAGCAGCAGAGGCAACAGAGGGCAGCAGGGGGGAGGGGGAACACCCCTCAAAGATGGGGGTGCGCGGGTCACCTCGAGAGGCTCCTACAGCGACTATACTCTTCTCCGCTGCTAAGAGGGCCTTCTCGAGGAGATCGACAGTGAGTGTGGTGGGACAGACTGAGAGAAAGTGGTCCCTGACTACTCGAAGGGAGTCAGGAAGGCGAGTTTCTAGGAAGTACAGAGTGATGTACATGGGGGGGGGGTTCTTGGCGCAGAAGTCAGCAGGGAGTGCAGTGCGGTAGCGAGTGTCACTAGTGCGGAGGTGCGTAATGAGGTCAGCCACGGTGGGAAAGGCAGCAAGGTCAGGGAAGAGGTACGGTAGCATGAGACGGCTCAATGCAGCAGTGGCAGGGGAGGAGTAGCGCGCGACTACAGCGTCGTACAAGGTCTGAGCACTCTTGTACTGACTAAAGTGCGCACGCTCGGAGGTAGGGAGGTGGCGACGCACAGCAAGACGTGCAGCAGCGTCGCGCGTGGCCCACTGGGAGCGAACAGTGGCGTCAGCATCAGCAGCAGGGGCAGGGGAAGTGCCAGAGGTAAGGTCAAAGAGAGAGAGGCCGTCTGCCCTATCGCACTGTAAGAACAGCTGCAGGTCGTCTACCCAGACCTCAAAGTCAATGGCCCGACCCTCAGCGTCAAAAGCGAGGACACTAGGGGTAGCCATGACGACAGTAGCCTAGCAGTACTAACTGTAGGACAGGGGCAGTGCAGTGACAGGAGCGCTGCTCTCACCAGACAGGGCGGGTCGGGCAGCTCAGCAACACAGCAACACGGCAGCACGGTTGCTCGGACGGCTCAGTAGCAACTGCGGTTCGGGCGGCTCGGGCGGCTCGGGCGGCTCGGCTCCACAGCGGCTCAGGCGGCTTGGGCGGCTTGGGCGGGTCGGGCGGCTCGAGCGGGTCGGGCGGCTCGGCTCCTCAGCGGCTCAGGCGGCTCGGGCGGCTCGGGCAGGTCGGGCAGCTCGGGCGGCTCGGGCGGCTCGGGCGGGTCGAGCAGCTCGGGTGGCGCGGGCGGTGTAGGGCCGTAGGGCCACTGGTAGGGCGGTGGGGCCGCAAGGTAGGTGGCGGGGCCGCTGTGGGAGGCGGCGGGGCCGTAGTGTGAGGCGGCGGGGCCGTAGCGAAGAACGGCGGGGCCGCAACGAGAGGGGCGGCGTGGCCGCAGAGACGGGCGGCGGGGCCGCAGTGAGAGGCGGCGGGGCCGCAACTAGAGAGGCGGCGGGGTCGCGAAAACGGGCGGCGGGGCCGCAAAGACTGGCGGCGGGGCCGAAGTGAGAGGGGGCGGGGCCGCAGCGAGAGAGGCGGCGAGGCCGCGGAGACAGGCGGCAGGGCCGCCGAGACGGGCGGCGGGGCTGCAGTGAGAGGCGGCGGGGCCGCAGCGAGAGAGGCGGCGGGGCCGCGAAGACGGGCGGCGGGGCCGCTGAGACGGGTGGCGGGGCCGCAGTGAGAGGCGGCGGGGCCGCAGCGAGAGAGGCGGCGGGGCCGTGGAGACGGGCGGCGGGGCCGCTGAGACGGGCGGCGGGGCCGCAGTGAGAGGCGGCGGGGCCGCAGCGAGAGAGGCGGCGGGGCCGCGAAGACGGGCGGCGGGGCCTCTGAGACGGGTGGCGGGGCCGCAGTGAAGGGCGGCGGGGCCGCAATGAGAGAGGCGGCGGGGCCGCAGAAAAGGGCGGCGAGGCCGGTGAGACAGGCGGCGGGGCCGCAGTGAAGGGCCGCTAGGGCGGCTCGACGAAGTGAGGGCCCAGAGCGCGACTCGGGCTGAGCGCGCTTCGGGCAGGAAAAAAAAAAAAAAAAACTCGATGTGGTGGGCCCTAAGCACAGTTCCCAAGGGGGAACCGTGCTTAGATACAATGAGAAGATAAGAACGAGAACGATGAACTATGAAATGAAGTGAGTACAAATATGAAACCCTAATTGGTTGTACCCCCTATGGGATACCCCACTATAGCCTACACAACAGCATAAGCTATAATGTTCTGACATACATTGCCATGAGGGAAATTTTAAACGAGGTCACCATTACGCATGTTTTATTGCGTTTGGTCTCAGAGGTATCACAAATAGTCATACCGTAGTACACTGTCGCGGGTAATCACAATGCTATCACGGATGGTCACACCTCCCGCCGAAAAGCTATGATGTTTGGTCACTCGATGAAACGATTATAATTGAAACCACGAAAGAAACAGTAGAAATTTTGGGGAATCCCAACCTTGATTGCTTATTACCTCGCGCATTATTCTAGCCCTAATATTTAGGGAATTGAAGAAAAACAAGAGGCGACGAAATCGTCTTAGGGTTTCAAAGCAACACTCGTAACATGCGTAAGAACTTTGAACGACTTTGATTTCTTTGTCTTTGTTGGATTGTAGTAAATTGTGCGATTTCCATGTTTTAAAATGATCATGAAGTACAGTTGTTTTGACATATAGTTGAGGACAGTGTGAGAATGAGAACAAGAATGCATCAACTATGAATGAAGTGAGTACATATAGGAAACCCTAAATGGGTTGTACCCCCTATGGGATACCCCACTACAGCCTACACAACAGCATAAGCTATAATGTTCTGACACACCCCCATAGGCAAAGTGGGGGAGAACAAGGGGTCTCAAGACCAGTCAAGCAAAGCAAAGCAAAGCAAGCTCAGGGTGGATCACAAAGTCACCACACAGTCTGAGCACAAGGTCAAGGCCACAAGGCAAGTTCACAAGCAAGAGTACACACATATATATAAAGCTAGACAAGCAAGAGCAGGTATACATATATGTGAGAGTACAAGCAAGGTCAAGAGGAGAGCAAGTGAGGCAAGACGGGCACAAGACCCAGCTGAGTGCAGAAGCGCTGATGATCACAAGGCGCAAGTGCCTTGGTGAAGACATCAGCAATGTTGGCCTCAGAGGCCAGGTACGCAAGCCGCAACTGTCCACGCTGCTGTAGCTCACGAGCAAGGAAGTAGCGGAGAGCAATGTGCTTCGTTCTGTGCTCCAGTCGCTGCTCTCGACACAAGGCCCGCATGGCCTTGTTGTCTACGTACAGGACTAGAGGAGAACGAGGCGGCTCTCTAAGGCCGGTCAGCAGGTAGGTGAGCCAGCGAAGCTCCTGTGCAGCCATGGCCCCGGCGTAGATCTCAGCCTCACAACTGGAGCCGAGAACAGAAGACGAGCGAGTAGCCCGCCACAAAACAGAGCCGGAACCAAGGCTGAAGGTGTAACCCTGTGACGACCGCTGCGTAGCCTGGTCGTCAGCCCAAGAAGCGTCCGCGTGCCCAGTAAGGACCACTGGACTCCGCCCTCCAAGCACTAGCCCCATGCCCGACGTACTGCACAAGTAGCGCAACACCCTCTTCGCTGCAGCCATGTGCTCTGGTCGGTGTCTCCCAGGAGCAACATAGCGTGCAAGAATGCTAAGAGGGTATGCAAGGTCAGGTCGCGTGCAGGTCATCAGGTACATGAGGCAGCCAACAAGCTCTGGGTACGGGCCACTCGACTCTACGGACTCATCCGAAGGCAGAGCTGAGAGCGAGTGGCGAGTAGGCAGAGGAGTGGCCTGAGGCGAGGAGTACGTGAAGCCGAAGCGCTGAAGGACCTGCTGCACCATGTGTGACTGAGTCAGGGTAATGGTGCGGCGTGCTCTGTCCCGGGTGATCTGCAAGCTAAGGTAGCTGCGCAGTTCACCCAGGTCTGTGCACGTGTGTCTCTTCTGCAGCTCGGACTTCACGTAGGCGAGTTTAGCAGTGTCAGCTGTGGCGAAGACCAAGTCGTCGACGTACACGAGGATGTAGAACGACGGCAGAGAGGTGTCGGTGCGCAGAAACAGCGACGGGTCAGCAATAGAAGGAGCAAACCCAAGAGCCGCAAGCGTAGTCCTCAGTGTGTCGTGCCACTCACGTGGCGCCTGGCGGAGACCGTAGACTGGACGCCGGAGACTCCACTGGGTACCAGGAGGGAAAGACCCAGTGAAGCCAGGTGGGCGACGCAGCCAGATCTCCTCGTGCACACTGCCCTGCAAGAAAGCTGTGCTGAAGTCGAGAGAGTGCAGCTCGTAGTCATGGTGAGCAGCAACGTGCAGCAGTACCCGAAGAGTGGTCATCCTCGGGGTGGGGGAGAAGGTCTGAAAGTAGTCAACTCCCTGCCGCTGACTGAAGCCACGAGCCACGTAACGCGCCTTGAAGACAGGCGGAGAACCCGGCGGCCGCTTCACCCTGAAGATCCACATGCCACTGACGATGTTCGCCCCAGAAGGGGGGACAGCGTCAATGTAGGTGCCTCTGGACTTCCAGGAAGCCATCTCTGCATCCATAGCTGCCTGCCACTGAGAGGAGTAGGGACCCTCTATCGCCTCCGCGTAAGAGCGCGGAGTCGGGATGTCAAGTGCATCCGGGTCTCCCTCAGGGGTAAGCAGTACGGACACGAGATGAGGTGAAGCAGCTGCCAAACACTGGAACTCCTCCTGCCTGTCCTCAAGGACGTCCGTGCCAAGGGCACACTCACCCCCGACGGACGGAGGACAGACAGACTCAGACTCAGCGACAAGACTCGCAGCGTAGTCTAAGCGACAGCGAGTAGCAAAGTCGACGAGCTCAGCAACTAGAGCAGACGCAGCAATAGACTCAAATGAAGGGTCAGTGACGACAGTAGCAAGGAGACGCATGACAGTAGGACTGGCAGCACGAAGAGAGTCCGACTCCGGGTCGGGAAGAGCAGGAAGAGAGGACGCAGGAGGAGAAGGCAAAGGGGCAGGCAGAGGAGCAGTGGACGGACGCAGAGACATCCGGTGCGTGCCAGGGACAGGAGGAGGACGCTCACGCGAACTACGACCACTAGCGCGAGAAGGACGGACAGGCGACGTTGGGCGAGACGCAGGCTCACGACGCTCAGCAAGACCTCCAGTAGGACCAGTGTAGGGAGAAGGAGCAGGCAAAGGGGAGGTAGGCTGCAGTTGTAACTGTGGCTGGATAGGCTGCGGACACTCTAAGGGAGGAGGAGGACCAGTAGAAGGTGGAAGACCAAGAACCTGTTGCAGGAGTGGAACGAAGTACGGTCGAGGCCGCGTGGCGACGCCAGAAGCAGCAGGGACAGCACCAGTACCTCCAGTAGGAGTACCCGCTCCACCAGCACCTCCAGCAGCTCCAGAACCTCTAGCAGTACCAGGAGCACCTCCAGCAGGACCGCCAGCGGCAGTCTCAGCGCCAACACCCGCAGCAGCACCAGCTCCAGTCGAACCCGCAGGCCCAGCAGCTCCAGTACTACCAGTACGAGCACCTCCGGGACCCGCGACCGCAGCACCCTCAGCAGCCGAAGAACCTCCAGCACCAGCAGCACGACGCCAGCGCCGGGCAAACCACTCGCGCAGCTCCTGTGGAGAGAGTTGCTCCCGGCGAGACGAAGCACCCAGAGAACCTCCACGTGGAGCACCTCCACACGCAGTACCCCCAGGCGTAGCACCCCCACGCTCAGCACCCCCCGGCTCAGTAAGCCCAGGCTCAGCACCCCCACGCTCAGCACCCCCAGACGCAACACCCCCAGGCCCCGCACCCCCAGGTCCAGCAGCCCCAGGCTCAACACCCCCAGGCTCAACACCCCCAGCGGCAGCACCCTCAGCAGCACCAGAGTCACCAGTGACCTCGACAGGCTCGATTGCGTCTACCTGGGACACACCTGAAGGGGCAGGACCCTGAGGGGGCAGGGGGTCTACCTGAGGGGGACGTGGTACCAGGAAGAGTTGGGGTGGGGGGAGGGACGGAGTGCGGTAGGGGAAGAGGCGGTAGAAGGGGACCGACTCGTCAAACGTGACGTCCTGGGAGGACAGAACACGGCGAGAGGTGGGGTGGTAGAACTGCCACCCAGGCGCGTCAGGGGGGAACCCCAGGAAGATGCAAGGAGCAGCACGAGGGGACAGCTTGTCCGCAGAAAAGTCGCGGACAAACGCCCGAGATCCCCTGACCCGGAACGCCGACGCATCGCCAACCTTCCCCGTCCACAGCAGGGCTGGGGAGGTCTCCGGCCTGGAGACCCTGGGGTGGAGGTTGAGCTGATGCGCCGCGTACCTGACCGCAAACGGCCACAGAATATGGGGGCAGCCGCATTCATCATAGACGTACGAGCAACGTCCATGACCATGCCAATGCGGCGCTCAGCAATCCCATTTTGCTGCGGTGAGTCCGGAAGCGTGAAGGTCTGACGGATGCCTTGTGCACGACAGAAGGCTCGCAGAAGGCCAGAGGAAAACTCTCCGCCTCTGTCCGAGTGCAGACGCAAAACAGGAAGGTCCGAGCCAAAGCGCTGCCTAAGCTGAAGACGAGCTGCACGGATCCAGTCGATCAACACCTCAGTGACATCACCCTTGCTGCGCAAGGGGAAGATTGTGGTGTAACGCGAGTAGTCGTCAACAACGAGCAGAAAGTAGCGCTCGTGACCCTGTCCACGGACGCGGGCTGGGCCCCACACGTCCATGTGAAGTGTCTGCAACGGGGCCTCTGTCGGAGGAAACTGAGAGGAGTGGGGGGCAACACGCTGGCGCCCCTCGACACAGGGGACACAGGCAGGGCCAGGGCCCTGAGGAAAGGGAGGGAGGGACCGGGGGAGACCAGACACAAGAAGACGGGAGGCCATGCCTCTGAGTCGAAGCAGAGAGGGGTGGCCAAGGCGGTGGTGCCAGAGGAGAGTCTCGTGAGACAGGAGACGACACGAACAGGGGGCAGACTCAGGACCAGACTTGGACGCTGCAGCAAACACCTGACCCGACGCAGCTACCCTACCAGACTCAGCAACTGGAGAGGACGCAGTGGTCAGAGTGTACAGGCTTGACCCCGGCTGACGGGTGAACGTAGCCAGGTGGCGGCCTGTGCCAGCCTCTGTACAGTGGGTCACTCTCCGACGCGCAGGAGTGAACTGGTGGACCCCCGCATCCTGTAGGTTAGCACCACTCACCAGGTTCGTCGAGAACGAGGGGAGGTAGAGACGAGACAGGGTGCCAGAGGGAGCCGCCGGACAAGGGAGGACTTTGGAGAAGCGAGACAGGACAGGACCCCCAGAGGGGTCAGCCAGAGACACCGCAACCGGCCGACTAAGCGGCGTGAGTGTGGTGCGGTCTCGAAAGAAGGAGCGAGACGCCCCAGAGTCAGGGGTGAAGGTGAGGGAGGCCGAAGCCGACGTAGTACCTGAGAGCGCACACTCACCAGTTTCTGAGGACGCAGACACACTAGCACCTAGAGCAGCAGCGTCGCACGCACCTAGGGCAGCAGCCGTACTAGTACCTAGAGTAGCAGTCTCAATGCTCGGATCGGGCGGGAAACACCGGTAACAGTCACCCTCATCACTAATAGACACAGCATACATGGCAGAAAGAATAGCATCAAAGTCAAGATCAAAGATGGCCACACCCGTCCTAGACAGCTCGCCCCAGCGAGGGATCTCTGAGGCCTCCGGGAACTGGTGACGCCACGCGTCCGTCTCGCGGCCAAAGCAGCGCTGGGTGGGGTGCGCACCCCCACACTGCTCACCCGCACGGTCGCCGGTGCGCAGGACGTAGGTGCACGGACCAAAACCCCCACCCCGCTGGCGTGCAGTGTACCACTCACGGAGTTGCTGAGGAGACAGGGTCTCACGACCACGCTGCTGCTGCTGGCGCGAGCCACCAACGGAGCCACTCCTCTGTGACGACCCGCGACCAGCTCCACCGCCACCCCCACCGCCTCCGCCTCCTCCGCTGCCTCCGCCACTGGCGCCGCCTCCGCCGCCGCCTCCACCGCCGCCTCCTCCGCCACCTCCGCTCCCACCGCCACCGCCGCCGCCTCCTCCGCCTCCACTGCCGCCACCGACCCCTCCACCTCCACCTCCACTCCCACCGCCACCCCCACTCCCCCCACCGCCTCCACCTCCACCTCCACCGCCCGCTCCTCCAGCTCCCTTGCCCCCCTTGCCCTTGCCAGGGCGGCGTCTCCCGCTAGGGGCAGACGCCGCGCCGACCGACTCAAGACCAAGGAGGTCGGCCGCAGCAGCAGAGGCAACAGAGGGCAGCAGGGGGGAGGGAGAACACCCCTCAAAGATGGGGGTGCGCGGGTCACCTCGAGAGGCTCCTACAGCGACGATGCTCTTCTCTATCGCTAGGAGGGCCTTTTCGAGGAGGTCTACGGTGAGCGTGGTGGGACAGACTGAGAGAAAGTGGTCCCTGACTACGCGAAGGGAGTGAGGGAGGCGAGTGACTAGGAAGTACAGAGTGATGTACATGGGGGGGGGGGGTTCGCGGCGCAGAAGTCAGCAGGGAGTGCAGTGCGGTAGCGAGTGTCACTAGTGCGGAGGTGCGTGATGAGGTCAGCTACGGTGGGAAAAGCAGCAAGGTCAGGGAAGAGGTACGGCAGCATGAGACGGCTCAGTGCAGCAGTGGCAGGGGAGGAGTAGCGCGCGACTACAGCGTCGTACAAGGTCTGAGCACTCTTGTACTGACTAAAGTGCGCACGCTCGGAGGTAGGGAGGTGGCGACGCACAGCAAGACGTGCAGCAGCGTCGCGCGTGGCCCACTGGGAGCGAACAGTGGCGTCAGCATTAGCAGCACGGGCAGGGGAAGCGCCAGAGGTAAGGTCAAAGAGAGAGAGGCCGTCTGCCCTATCGCGCTGTAAGAACAGCTGCAGGTTGTCGACCCAGACCTCAAAGTCTACGGCTTGTCCCTCAGCGTCAAACGTGAGGACACTAGGGGTAGCCATGACTACAGATGACGAGCAGTGTAAACAGTAGGGGAGGGAGGGCCGTGCAGGGGGAGAAGGCACTGTGCTCACCAGACAGGGCAGCTCTGACGGTCCAGCTGCTGGGCGGCTCGGTGGCAGGGCGGCTCGGCAGCAGGGCGGCTCGGCGGCAGGGCGGCTCGGCGGCAGGGCGGCTCGGCGGCAGGGCGGCTCGGCTTCCGGGCGGCTCGGCGGCAGGGCGGCTCGGCGGCAGGGCGGCTCGGCGGCAGGGCGGCTCGGCTTCCAGGCGGCTTGGCGGCAGGGCGGCTCTCGTGCAGGGCGGCGCGGTGGCGCTGGTTCAGGGCGGCGCGGCTGTCGTAGGTAGGGCGGCGGATGAGCCGCAGGTAGGGCTACAGGTGCGCCGCAGGTAGGGCGGCGGGTGGGGCCGTAGGTAGGGCGGCGGGTGGGGCCGCAGGTAGAGCGGCGGGTGGGCCGCAGGTATGGCGGCGGGTGAGCCGCAGATAGGGCGGCGGGTGCGCCGCAGGTAGGTCGGCGGGTGGCCGCAGGTAGGGCGGCGGGTATGGCCGCAGGTAGGTCGGCGGAGGGCCGTAGGTAAGGGCGGCGACGGGCTGTAGGTAGGGCGGCGACGGGCCGTAGGTAAGGGCGGCGATGAGCCGGTGCAAGGGCGGCGCGAAGCTGCGGGTAAGGGCGGCGACGGGCCGGGGCGGCGTGAAGCCGCAGGTAAGGGCGGCGACGGGCCGGGTCGGCTCGAAGCCGCAGGTAGAGGCGGCGCGAAGCCGCGGGAAGGGCGGCGACGGGCCTGGGCGGCGCGAGGCCGCAGGTAGGGGCGGCGCGAAGCCGCCGGTGAGGGCGGCGCAAAGCCGCGGGTAAGGGCGGCGACGGGCCGGGAAAAGGGCGGCACGCCGCAGCCGCTAGGGCGGCTCGACGCGACCGTAAGGGCGGCGCGACGGGCCGCTAGGTGCGACTCGACGGGCCGCTAAAAAAAAAAAAGGCAGGCGCGACTCGAGGCGCGCTTCGGTGGGCCCAAGGAACAGTCCCTAGGAGGGGACCTGCTCTGATTCCATGTGAGAATGAGAACAAGAATGCATCAACTATGAATGAAGTGAGTACATATAGGAAACCCTAAATGGGTTGTACCCCCTATGGGATACCCCACTATAGCCTACACAACAGCATAAGCTATAATGTTCTGACAGACAGGTTACTAAATTTTTATGATAATGTGTATACGTGGTAGTTGCGTTTCATACAATTTCAGTTCTCAAACGTTTGTTTATGAGTTATGATTTGATAGGACTGTAATTAGAGCGAATTGCTGACGTCAACAGTTTTTAACGCGCAAAACATCGAATGATGTCAGCAGCGTCGACGGAAATTTGCGCGGAAATTTCTAACGGCGCTGCTGGCGTCACGCCATTTTGTCTCGCGCGTGAAAGCTTGCTGACGTCAGTAGCGCGGAAATTTCGAACAGCGCTTCTGACGTCATGCGTTCGCGCTGTACAGTTTCCGTGCTGTTAGGGCCGTTTGTCTGGTAGCCGCGAAAGTTACCGAACAAGTAGTGAAGATTCGATTTAGCAGTTGCTAACCCGATTTCGATTTCGATTTCGATTCTACAGTAACGCGTTTTCAAGGGATGGTCGGAGTGTCAGAACATTATAGCTTATACTTTTGTGTAGGCTGTAGTGAGGTAGCCCATAAGGGGTACAACCCAATTAGGGTTAGTACTTGTACCCAACTGTTTCATAGTTCAATCATTCTCGTTTAATTTCACATGGTATAGAGCACGTTCCCCTGTGGGAACTGTTCCTAGGGCCCACCGTTTTTTTTTTCCTGCCCGGAGCGCGCTCAGCCTTTGCCCGAGTCGCGCTCCCCTCTCACGACCCCGTCGCGCCGCCCTTAGCGGCCCCGTCGCGTCGCGCCTCCTTAGCGGCCCCGTCGAGCCGCCCTTGCGACCCCGTCGCGCCGACCTCGCGGCCCCATCACGTCGCGCCGCCCTCGCAGCCTCGTCGCGCCGCCCACGCGGCCCCGTTCCGCCGCCCTCGCGACCCCGTCGCGTCGCGCCGCCCTTGCGGCCCTTTCGCGCCGCCCTCGCGGCCTCTTCGAGCCGCCCTAGCGACCCCTCCAAGCCGCCCTCGCGGCCCCGTCGCCTACCCTTGCGGCCCCGGCGCCTACCCTCGCGGCCCCGTCGCCTACCCTGCGGCCCCGTCGCCTACCCTGCTGGCCCCGGCGCCTACCCTGCGGCCCAGCACCTACACTGCGGCCCCGTCGCCGACCTTGCTGGCCCCGTCGCCTACCCTGCAGCCCCGGCGCCTATCCTGCGGCCCCGTCGCCTACCCCTGCGGCCCCGGCGCTGCCCTTCCCGGCCCCGGCGCCGCCCTTCCCGGCCCCGGTGCCGCCTCTGCTGGCCCGGTCGCCTACCCCTGCTGCCCCGGCACCGCCCTTCCCGCCCGAGCCGCCGAGCCGCCGAGCCGCCGAACCGCCGAGCCGCCCGAGCCGCCCTGTCCGGTAAGAGCAGCGCCTCTGTCACTGCACTGCCCTTACCCTACTGTTCGCGCTGCTAGTCTACTGCTGTCATGACTACCCCTAGTGTCCTCGCTTTTGACGCTGAGGGTCGGGCCATTGACTTTGACGTCTGGGTAGATGACCTGCAGCTTTTCCTACAGTGCGATAGGGGAGACGGTCTCTCCCTCTCTGACCTTACTTCTGGTGCCTCTCCTGCCCCTGCTGCTGATGCTGACGCCACTGTTTGCTGACAGTGGGCCACACGCGATGCTGCTGCACGTCTTGCTGTGCGTCGCCACCTGCCTACTTCTGAGCGTGCGCACTTTAGTCAGTACAAGAGTGCTCAGACCTTGTACGACGCTGTAGTTGCACGCTACTCCTCCCCTGCCACTGCTGCACTGAGCCGCATCATGCTACCGTACCTCTTCCCTGACCTTGCTGCCTTTCCCACAGTCGCTGACCTCATTACGCACCTCCGCACTAGTGACACTCGCTACCGCGCTGCGCTTCCTGCTGAGTTCTGCGCCAAGAACCCCCCCCCCCATGTACATCACCCTCTACTACATAGTCACCCGGCTCCCTGACTCCCTTCGCGTAGTCAGGGACCACTTCCTCTCAGTTTGCCCCACCACTCTCACCGTTGACCTCCTCGAGAAGGCTCTCCTAGCAGCGGAGAAGAGCATAGTGTCAGAGGTCCACTGGTGATCCCCGATCGATCCTAGGGAAGGGTTACAGGCACATTTGCCTGGGGGGTTATGGGCGCACTGACCCGCTACTGAAACAAGCCCTTTTATCCCAATGGTCTAGTGGTTGGGATTCTGAGATGGTATCAGAGCGAAGGTCTCGGGTTCGAATCCCGGTGTATGCACTTCGGGCATCCCAGTGCGGGGGGGTGTCAGAGGTCCACTGGTGATCCCCGATCGATCCTAGGGAAGGGTTACAGGCACATTTGCCTGGGGGGTTATGGGCGCACTGACCCGCTACTGAAACAAGCCCTTTTATCCCAATGGTCTAGTGGTTGGGATTCTGAGACATAGTAGCTGTAGGAGCCTCTCGTGGTGACCCTCGCACCCCCATCTTTGAGGGGTGTTCCCCCTCCCCCCTTTTGCCCTCTGTTGCCTCTGCTGCTGCGGCCGACCTCGTTGGGCTTGAGTCGGTCGGTGCGGCGTCTACCCCTAGCGGGAGACGCCGCCCTGGCAAGGGCAAGGGGGGCCGGGGCGCTGGAGGAGCTAGCGGGGGCGGTGGAGGCGGCGGTGGAGGCGGCAGAGGGGGTGGGAGTGGCGGTGGGGGTGGTGGCGGGGGTGGAGGTGTCGGTGGCGGCAATGGAGGCGCAGGCGGCGGCGATGGTGGCGGTGGGAGCGGAGGTGGCGGAGGTGGCGGCAGTGGAGGAGGCGGTGGTGGAGGAGGTGGAGCTGGTCGAGGTGGCGCTACGCAGAGGGTCGGCTCCAGTGGTGGTCAGCGCCAGCAGCAGCAGCAGCAGCAGCAGCGCACTCGTGACATCCCCCCCCCTCAGCAACTCCGTGAGTGGTACGCTGCACGCCAGCGGGGTGGGGGTACTAGTCCGTGCACCTACGTCCTACGCACCGGCAACCGCGCGGGTGAGTAGTGCGGGGGTGCGCACTCCACCCAGCACTGCTTTGGCCGCCTAGCGGATGCTTGGCGTCACCAGTTCCCGGAGGCCGCTGAGATCCCCCGCTGGGGCGAGCTGTCTAGGGCGGGAGTAGCTGTCTTTGACCTTGACTTTGATGCTGTTCTTGCTGCCATGTATGCTGTGACTATTAGTGATGAGGGTGACTGTTACCGGTGTTTTCCGCCCAACCCGGGCATTGAGACTGCTGCTCTAGGTACTGGTGAGGCTGCTGCTCTAGGTGCTAGTGAGGCTGCTGCTCTAGGTGCTCGCGCGTGTGCTCCCTCAGGTGCTGGTGAGTCTGCTCTGTTAGGTACTGCGCCGGCTTCGGCCTCCCACACCTTCACCCTTGACTCGGGGGCTTCTCGCTCCTTCTTTCGAGACCGCACCATACTCACGCCGCTTGGCCGGCCAGTTGCAGTCTCTCTGGCAGACCCCTCTGGGGGTCCTGTCCTTGCTCACTTCTCCACTGTCCTCCCGTGTCCGGCGGCCCCCTCTGGCACCCTGTCTGGCCCTTACCTCCCCTCGTTCTCTACGAACTTGGTGAGTGGTGCTAACCTACAGGATGCGGGGGTTCACCAGTTCACTCCTGCGAGTCAGCGGGTGACCCACTGCACGGACGCTCGGACAGGCCGACACCTGGCCACGTTTACACGTCGGCCGGGGTCGAGTCTGTACACACTGACCACTGCGTCTCCTCTAGTCACTGCGTCTGGTTAGGTAGCTGCATCGGGTCAGGTGTTTGCTGCAACGTCCAGGTCTCGTCCTGAGTCTGCCCCTTGCTCTTGTCGCCTCCTGTCTCACGAGACTCTCCTCTGGCACCACCGTCTTGGTCACCCCTCCCTGCTTCGACTTCGAGGCATGGCCTTTCGTGTCCTTGTCTCTGGTCTTCCCCGGTCCCTCCCTCCCCTTCCTCCGGGGCCTGGCCCTACCTGCGTCCCCTGTGTCGAGGGGCGGCAGCGGGCTGCCCCTCACTCCTCTCAGCTTCCCCCGACAGAGGCCCTGCTGCAGACGCTTCACATGGACGTGTGGGGCCCAGCCCGCGTCCGTGGACAGGGTCACGAGCGCTACTTCCTGCTGGTGGTTGACGACTACTCGCGTTACACCACAGTCTTCCCCTTGCGCAGCAAGGGTGATGTCACTGAGGTGTTGATCGACTGGATCCGCGCAGCTCGTCTCCATCTCAGGCAGAGCTTCGGCTCGGACTTTCCTGTTCTGCGTCTACACTCTGACAGAGGCGGAGAGTTCTCCTCTGGCCTTTTGGGAGCCTACTATCGTGCACGAGGCATCAGCCAGACCTTCACGCTTCCGGACTCTCCACAGCAAAATGGGATTGCTGAGCGCCGCATTGGCATGGTCATGGACGTCGCACGTACGTCCATGATGCATGCGGCTGCCCCCCATTTTCTGTGGCCGTTTGCGGTTCGGTACGCGGCGCATCAGATCAACCTTCAGCCCAGGGTCTCCATGCCGGAGACCTCCCCAGCTTTGCTGTGGACGGGGAAGGTTGGCGATGCGTCTGCGTTCCGTGTCTGGGGATCTCGGGCGTTTGTCCGCGACTTGTCTGCGGACAAGCTGTCCCCTCGTGCTGCTCCGTGCATCTTCCTTGGCTTCCCCCCTGACGCTCCAGGGTGGCAGTTTTACCACCCCACCTCTCGCCGTGTTCTGTCCTCCCAGGACGTCACGTTTGACGAGTCGGTCCCCTACTACCGCCTCTTCCCCTACCGCACTCCGTCCCTCCCCCCGCCACCGCTCTTCCTTGTGCCAGGTCCCCCCCCGATCGACCCCCTCCCCACTCAGGATCCTGCCCCTTCAGGTGTGTCCCAGGTAGACGCAGTCGAGCCTGTCGAGGTTACTGGTGACTCTGGTGCTGCTGAGGGTGCTGAGCCTGGGGTTGCTGACTCTGGGGGTGCTGAGCGTGTGGGTGCTACGCCTGGGGGTGCTAAGCCTGAGGGTGCTGAGTCTGGGGGTGCTGAGCCTGGGGGTGCTGAGCCTGGGGGTGCTGAGCCTAGGGGTGGTACCACTGGGGGTGCTTAGCCAGGGGGTACTGAGCCTGGGGGTGCTACGCCTGGGGGTGCTGAGCCTTGGGGTGCTACGCCTTGAGGTACTGAGCCTGGGGGTGCGGAGCTTGAGGGAGCTGGGCCTGCTCGTGTGGCGTTTGGCGGTGCTGGGCCTGGAGGATCTCCGAGTGCTTCGTCTCGGCGGGAGCCACTCTCTCCACAGGAACTGCGCGAGTGGTTTGCCCGGCGCTGGAGGCGTGCTGCTGGAGCTGGAGGTTCTTCGGCTGCTGAGGGTGCTGGTGCCGCGGGTCCCGGAGGTGCTCGTACTGGGAGTAGTGGAGCTGCTGGGCCTGCGGATACGACTGGAGCTTGATTTGCTGAGGGTGTTGGCGCTGAGGCTACTGCTGTCGGTCGTGCAGGCGGTCCTGCTGGGGGTGCTACTGGTGCTGATGGAGGTACTGGAGCTGGAGGTACTGCTGGCGCTGGTGCTGCTGCTGGGGGTACTGGTGCTGTCCCTGTTGTGTCTACAGTCGTCGCGCGGCCTCGGCCGTACTTCGTTTCGCTCCTTTAGCAGGTTCTTGGTCTCCCGCCTTCTACTGGTCCTCCTCCTCCCTTAGAGTGTCCACAGCCTGTCCCGTCACAGTTACAGTTACAGCCGGCCTCCCCACTGCCTGCTCCTTCTCCCTACACTCGTCCTACTAGAGGTCTTGCCGAGCATCGTGAGCCTGCGTCTCGCCCTGCGTCGCCTGTCCGTGCTGCTCGTGCTAGTGGTCGTGGTTCGCGTCGGCGTCCTCCTCCTGTCCCTGGCACGCACCGGATGTCTCTGCGTCCGTCCATTGCTCCTCTGCGTGCCCCTTTGCCTTCTCCTCCTGAGTCCTCTCTTCCTACTCTTGCCGACCCGGAGTCGGACTCTCTTCGTGCTGCCAGTCCAACTGTCACGCGTCTCCTTGCTACTGTCGTCACTGACCCTTCCTTTGAGTCCACTGCAGCATCTGCCCTAGTTGCTGAGCTCGTCGACTTTGCTGCTCGCTGTCGTCTAGACTACGCTGCTAGTCTTGTCGCTGAGTCTGAGTCTGTCTGTCCTCCGTCCGTCGGGGGTGAGTGTGCCCTTGGCACGGACGTCCTTGAGGACGGGCAGGAGGAGTTCCAGTGTCTGGCTGCTGCTTCACCTCATCTCGTGTCCGTACTGCTTACCCCTGAGGGAGACCCGGATGCACTTGACATCCCGACTCCGCGCTCTTACGCGGAGGCGATAGAGGGTCCCTACTCCTCTCAGTGGCAAGCAACTATGGTCACAGAGATGGCTTCCTGGAAGTCCACAGGCACCTACGTTGACGAGGTTCCCTCGCCTGGGGCGAACATCGTCAGTGGCATGTGGATTTTCAGAGTGAAGCGGCCGTCGGGTTCTCCGCCTGTCTTCAAGGCGCGTTACGTGGCTCGTGGCTTCAGTCAGCGGCAGGGAGTTGACTACTTTCAGACCTTCTCTCCCACCCCGAAGATGACCACTCTTCGGGTACTGCTGCACATAGCTGCTCACCGCGACTACGAGCTGCACCCTCTTGACTTCAGCACTGCTTTCTTGCAGGGCAGCATGCACGACGAGATCTGGCTGCGTCGCCCACCTGGCTTCACTGGGTCTTTTCCTCCTGGCACCCAGTGGAGCCTCCGGCGGCCAGTCTACGGTCTCCGCGAGGCACCGCGTGAGTGGCACAACACACTGAGGACTACACTTGCGGCTCTTGGGTTTTCTCCCTCTACTGCCGATCCGTCGCTGTTTCTGCGCAACGACACTTCTTTGCCGCCGTTCTACATCCTCGTGTACGTCGACGACTTGGTCTTTGCCACAACTGACACTGCTGGACTCGCCCACGTGAAGTCTGAGCTGCAGAAGAGACACACGTGCACAGACCTGGGTGAACTGCGCAGCTACCTTGGCTTGCAGATCACCCGGGACAGAGCACGGCGCACCATTACCCTGACTCAATCACACATGGTGCAGCAGGTCCTTCAGCGCTTCGGCTTCACGTACTCCTCGCCTCAGGCCACTCCTCTGCCTACTCGCCACTCGCTCTCAGCTCCGCCTTCGGATGAGTCTGTAGAGTCGAGTGGCCCGTACCCAGAGCTTGTTGGCTGCCTCATGTACCTGATGACCTGCACACGACCTGACCTTGCATACCCTCTTAGCATTCTCGCACGCTATGTTGCTCCTGGGAGACACAGACCGGAGCACATGGCTGCAGCGAAGAGGGTTTTGCGCTACTTGTGCAGTACGTCGGGCATGGGGCTTGTGCTTGGAGGGCATAGTTTAGTTGTCCTCACTGGGCATGCAGACGCTTCTTGGGCTGACGACCAGGCTACGCAGCGGTCGTCACAGGGTTACACCTTCAGCCTTGGTTCCGGCTCCTTCTCGTGTTGGGCTACTCGCTCGTCTTCTGTTCTCAGCTCCAGTTGTGAGGCTGAGATCTACGCAGGAGCCATGGCTGCACAGGAGCTTCTCTGGCTCACCTACCTGCTGACTGACCTCGGAGAGCCGCCTTGTTCTCCTCCAGTGCTGTACGTAGACAACAAGGCCATGCTAGCCTTGTGTCGAGAGCAGAGACTGGAGCACAGAACGAAGCACATTGCTCTTCGCTACTTCCTTGCTCGTGAGCTATAGCAGCGTGGTCAGCTGCGTCTTGCGTACGTGGCCTTTGAGGCCAACACTGCTGATATCTTCACCAAGGCGCTTGCGCCTTGTGACCATCAACGCTTCTGTACTCAGCTGGGTCTTCTGCCTGCCTTGCCTCAGTTGCTCACCTCTTGACCTTGCTTGTACTCTTACATATATATATACACCTGCTCTTGCTTGTCTAGCCTTTTATATATATATGTAATCCTGCATGTGAACTGGGCTTTTGGCCTTGAACTTGTGCTCAGAATGTGTGGTGACTTTGTGATCCACCCTGAGCTTGCTTTGCTTTGCTTGACTGGTCTTGTGACCCCTTGTTCTCCCCCACTTTGCCTATGGGGGTGTGTCAGAATATTATAGCTTTTACTTTTGTGTAGGCTGTAGTGGGGTAGCCCATAAGGGGTACAACCCAATTAGGGTTAGTACTTGTACCCAACTGTTTCATAGTTCAATCATTCTCGTTCAATTTCACACGGAGGAAACCTGCCAACCCGCCTGTTTGTTGCCAACTGTTTTGGCATATTTTTTACGGTTATCTTCTTCTTACAACTGTCGACACTGCTCAACCCTGTCATTTCATGCGGTTGTAAGTGCCTACACATGACAATTTTACTGTAACGTTATGGTGACACATGACTCCTCCGTTTTTTAGTGTGCTGTGAATAAAATCGTCACTGGTTTCTTTTGGTTCATGTTTAATTTGTGTCCAGCGTAGAATAATGAGCCTTTTGCCATTGGACTATGCGTTTTTCCCAATGGCAAGGCAGTGGGTGGTCCTTCCAAGCTTAACTCAAGCAATAATTCGAAGGAATTTTTTTTGGCAAAAGCTATGATCTGTAGGTCATATGTTGACACTTTCTGGATATGTTTTCAAGGTTTAGAGTGGTGTGAAAGACATTAATCACAAGTAGTAACTTCAAGTGCTTTAATGTTGGGCAGGCAATTGAAACAGAATGGAACAGAATGAATCGGAATGAAACAGAATGAAACAGAGTGAAACAGAATGAAACAGAAAAACACACAATGAAACTGGGGCCCTTTCTCATGCCTTTGCTAGCATCTCCTTTCATTCTCTTCATTCATCTTGTCATTCTTCCTACTTGGTTGAATCTTCAATCCTAAGCTTACTCTTTCCTTGTAAGTTAGTCTATACTTCTAGCACTCTCTGATTTCCTTCAAGTGTGTGTCCATCACTTGAACGTGCACTCCTTTTTGCCAAGTGTATGTCCATCAATCCTTCAAGTATTCGAGGTAAGTGTTAGATTAATAACGTGCACTCATTTTTGCCATCGAACCCCTATTTGCTCTCAATTTTACATACGTTCCCTCTATCAGGTTATGTTCTCCTCTCTTTGCGTTCATTTTAATTCTTGCTCCTTAACTTTCCCCTTTCATGTCTCTTATTTTCTACTTAGTAGTATCACTTGGTTATTTTCTGTTTGCTTATTTTCCATTTCTTGTTGCTCTTGGGACTACAACCACAGGCACCCACTATCGTCTTACGTGGAGGCGGATATTTGATTCTGATCATCTGAAGGTACAATCCCTTGTGTTTTCACTTATTGTCTTAACATGTGTTTGTTATTTTTGTTTCAAATAACGCATGTCTTGTTGTGCCATGCTTTTACCTAACATAGAGAATGTTCTTTTGAATCGTTGCTGTCAACATTAGATCTATGTTCATAGTATTGCTCCATATTCTCTACATTTTTTCTTGTCTCTCTGTTTTTGTTTAGGCACTTGGATTCTTCTCTTCTCTAGTTGAAGTTTCTCCTTGGAAGTTATAGAGGTAACATGATTGTTTGAAGAACATGGTTATCGTTCTTTGATCTTCAAATTGTACAACAAAGTTTAATCCTCTGCTACGTTTCTTTACTTCTCTGTTCTTCATGATAATATGCATGATGTTCGCCAACGTAGCTATGCAAGTATTTTTCTTAATTTCTACTTTGTTGGATGTGCTGGTGTATTTCTGTTTGCTGGTTTTTTGTTGCATGTTGTTTGTTAGGACGACAGCTACAGGCTTCTAATATTGTCTTTTGTGAAGGCTGGTCTCTGATTTACATCATCTGAAGGTATAACTCTTGAGTTATTTCAAAGCTGCTATTCTGTATTGTATTAACTTCTGTTTATGATTTATTTTTCAAAGACCTCAATGTTTATAACGTGCTTCTCATGTTTTACATTACATACAGAATGGCATTTTGAGTTGTTGAATTGTCATAGGATCACCCTATCTTCTCTACTTTTCTTTTTCCTTCTTATGTGGCTGATGTTTTGCCTTGCAATTCATATTGTCCCAATTAAACAAGTATCATCGCACGTGTTTGGTCTTTTATACAATGTGACGAGTGTTGAGTCAGGCGGCTGGAGGTGGGAGGGAAACACGCGCTGCATTGACGCTGTCAGTTTTACTCAGGTGGATGTGGGTAGATTCAAGTGGATTTAGATACCTCAATTGGTTTAAGATGGGGTGAGGTGGCGGGTGTTGAAGTAGAATATTGGTAAAAAATCATGTTATAGTTGTTAGAACATTATAGCTTATGCTTTTGTGTAGGCTGTAGTGGGGTAGCCTATATGGGGTACAACCCAATTAGGGTTAGTACTTGTACCCAACTCTTTCATAGTGCATCCATTCTCGTTCATTTTCTCATGGTTTTAGAGCACATATGCTCATGGCCTGTGGGCCCTACTACTGCTTCCGCTGCTACTCGATCCATTCTCGTCCATTCCCCGTGACGTGCGACGCGCGGCGATTTTCTCTCTGGCGCGCGCCCCGAGGCGCGCGGCCCCGTTCCTTCTAGGCGTGCGACCCCTCGCTGCCCCGTCACGGCCCCATCTCGTCGCGCCACCCTAGCGGCCGCGTCGCGCCGCCCTTCCCGACCCGGCCCCGCCTCTGCTGGCCCCGTCGCCTGCCCCTGCGGCACCGGCTCTGCCCTTCCTGGCCCCGGCACCACCTCGGCTGGCCCCGTCGCCTACCCCGGCGACCCCGACTCCGCCCTTCCCGACCCGGCCCCGCCTCTGCTGGCCCCGTCGCCTGCCCCTGCGGCCCCGGCTCTGCCCTTCCTGGCCCCGGCGCCACCTCGGCTGGCCCCGTCGCCTACCCTGGCGACCCCGACGCCGCCCTTCCCGACCCGGCCCCGCCTCTGCTGGCCCCGTCCCCTACCCCTGCGGCCCCAGCGCTGCCCTTCCCGGCCCCGGCGCCACCTCTGCTGGCCCCGACGCCGCCCTTACCGGCCCCGGCGCCGCCTCTACTGGCCCCGTCACCTACCTCTGCGGCCCCGGCGCCGCCCTTCCCGGCCCCGGCGCCGCCTCTGCTGGCCCCGTCACCTACCCTGCGGCCCCGGCGCCACCTCTGCTGGCCCCGTCGCCGCTCCACCAGGCCCGGCCGCCGTCCCCAAGCGGCCCCGCCGTCACCACCGAGCCACTGGCGCCGCCAACCTGCTACCGAGCCGCCCGAGCCACCCGAGCCGCCCGAGCCGCAGCGCCACCTGAGCCGCCCGAGCCGCCGAGTCGCCGAGTCGCCGAGCTGTAGTTGCTGCCGAGCACCCGTACCGCCGAGCCGCCCGAGCCGCCCGAGCCGCCGAGTTGCCGAGCCACAGTTGCCACCGAGCCGCCTGAGTCGCCCGAGCTGCCGAGCCGCCGCGCCGCCGAGCCGCCCGAGCCGCCCGCACCGCCGAGTCGCCGAGTCGCCTAGCCTGCTCTTCCCACCACTGGTGAGCCCCTGCCCTACTAGCGCGCTGCCCGCCGCCTGCTTGCCTGCCTGCCTGCCTTTCGGCCTGCTTGGCTCCCTGCCTTACTGCTGCTACTCCTGCTCCTGCTTCTACTGCCGGAGCCAGATGCAGCCCCTCACGCCCCAGCAACTGGTGAGTGGTACGCTGGTTGGGGTTGTAGGGGTGGCCGCGCTGCTACTGCTACCACTACTGCTGGTACTACTACTAGAGGCGGCCAGATGCAGCTCCAGTGACGCCCACACACATCTCTCACGCCCCAGCAGCTTCTCACTAGATATATTTGCTCTTGACTATGATGCTATTCTCACTGCCATGTATGCATTGCCTACTAGTGCTGACCGTGTCGGTCACCTGTGCGTACCGCCTGACCCGGGTATAGAGCCTGCTGCTCTAGCTGCTGGTGAGGCTGCTGCTCTGGGTGCTAGTGAGTCTCCTACTCCAAGTACAGGTGCGGCTGCTGCTCTTGGTGCTAGTGAGTCTACTTCCTCAGGTGTGGGTGAGTCTGCTCTCTCAGGTTCCGCGTCGGCTCCGGCCTCTCACACCTTCACTATTGACTCGGGGGCTTCCCGCTCCTTCTTTCGAGACCGCACCACACTCACGCCGCTTGGTCGGCCAGTTGCAGTCTCTCTGGCAGACCCCTCTGGGGGTCCTGTCCTTGCTCACTTCTCCACTGTCCTCCCGTGTCCGGCGGCCCCCTCTGGCACCCTGTCTGGTCTTTACCTCCCCTCGTTCTCTACGAACTTGGTGAGTGGTGCTGACCTACAGGATGCGGGGGTTCACCAGTTCACTCCTGCGAGTCAGCGGGTGACCCACTGCACGGACGCTAGGACAGGCCGACACCTGGCCACGTTTACACGTCGGTCGGGGTCGAGCCTGTACACGCTGACCACTGCGTCTACTCCAGTCACTGCGTCTGGTCAGGTAGCAGCGTCGGGTCAGGTGTTTGCTGCAGCATCCAGGTCTGGTCCTGGGTCTGCCCCCTGCTCGTGTCGTCTCCTCTCTCATGAGACTCTCCTCTGGCACCACCGCCTTGGTCACCCCTCCCTGCTTCGTCTTCGAGGCATGGCCTTTCGTGTCCTTGTCTCTGGTCTTCCCCGGTCCCTCCCTCCCCTTCCTCCGGGGCCTGGCCCTACCTGCATTCCCTGTGTCGAGGGCCGGCAGCGGGCTGCCCCTCACTCCTCTCAGTTTCCTCCGACAGAGGCCCCGCTGTAGACGCTTCACATGGACGTGTGGGGCCCAGCCCGCGTCCGTGGGCAGGGTCACGAGCGCTACTTCCTGCTGGTGGTTGACGACTCCTCCCGTTACACCACAGTCTTCCCCTTGCGCAGCAAGGGTGATGTCACTGAGGTGTTGATCGACTGGATCCGCGCAGCTCGTCTCCAGCTCAGGCAGAGCTTCGGCTCGGACTTTTCTGTTCTGCGCGTGCACTCTGATAGAGGCGGAGACTTCTCCTCTGGCCTTTTGCGAGCCTACTGTCGTGCACGAGGCATCCGCCAGACCTTCACGCTTCCGGACTCTCCACAGCAAAATGGGATTGCTGAGCGCCGCATTGGAATGGTCATGGACGTCGCCTGTACGTCCATGATGCATGCGGCTGCCCCCCATTTTCTGTGGCCGTTTGCGGTCCGGTACGCGGCGCATAAGATCAACCTTCAGCCCAGGATCTCCATGCCAGAGACCTCCCCAGCTTTGCTGTGGACGGGGAAGGTTGGCGATGCGTCTGCGTTCCGTGTCTGGGGTTCTCGGGCGTTTGTCCGCGACTTGTCTACGGACAAGCTGTCCCCTCGTGCTGCTCCCTGCGTCTTCCTGGGTTTCCCCCCTGACGCGCTAGGGTGGCAGTTCTACCACCCCACCTCTCGCTGTGTTCTGTCCTCCCAGGATGTCACGTTCGACGAGTCGGTCCCCTACTACCATCTCTTCCCCTACCGCACTCAGTCCCTCCCCTCGCCATCGCTCTTCCTTGTGCCAGGTCCCCCCCCGGTAGACCCCCTCCCCCCTCAGGGTCGTGCCCCTTCAGCTGTGTCCCAGGTAGACGCTGTTGAGCCTGTCGAGGTCGCTGGTGACTCTGGTGCTGCTGAGGGTGCTGAGCCTGGGGGTGCTACGCCTAGAGGTGCTGAGCCTGGAGGTGCTGAGCCTGAGGGAGCTGGGCGTGCTCATGTGGCGTCTGGCGGTGCTGTGCCTGGCGGTTCTCCGGGTGCCTCGTCTCGCCGGGAGCCACTCTCTCCACAGGAGCTGCGTGAGTGGTTTGCTCGGCGTTGGAGGCGAGCTGCTGGAGCTGGAGGTGCTCCGGGTACTGGAGGTTCTGCTGCTGCTGAGGGTGCTGGTGCTGTGGGTCCCGGAGGTGCTCGTACTGGGAGTACTGGAGCTGCTGGGCCTGCGGGTACTTCTGGAGTTGGAGCTGCTGCGGATGTTGGCGCGGAGGCTACTGCTGTCGGTCCTGGAGGCGGTCCTGCTGGGGGTGCTACTAGAGCTGGAGGTGCTGCTGGGGCTGGTGCTGCCGCTGGGGGTACTGGTGGTGTCCCTGTTGTGTCTGGAGTCGCCGCGCGGCGGTACTTCGTTCCGCTCCTTCAGCAGGTTCTTGGTCTCCCGCCTTCTACTGGTCCTCCTCCTCCCTTCGAGTGTCCACAGCCTGTCCCGTCACAGTTACAGCCGGCCTCCCCGCTGCCTGCTCCGTCCCCCTACACTGGTCCTACTGGAGGTCTTGCTGAGCGTCGTGAGCCTGCGCCTCGCCCTGCGTCGCCTGTCCATGTTGCTCGCACTAGTGGTCGCGGTTCGCGTCAGCGTCCTCCTCCTGTCCCTGGCACGCACCGGATGTCTCTGCGTCTGTCCACTGCTCCTCTGCGTGCCCCTTTGCCTTCTCCTCCTGAGTCCTCTCTTCCTGCTCTTGCCGACCCGGAGTCAGACTCTCTTCGTGCTGCCAGTCCAACTGTCACGCGTCTCCTTGCTACTGTTGTCACTGACCTTTCCTTTGAGTCCACTGCCGCGTCTGCCCTAGTTTTTAAGCTCGTCGACTTTGCTGCTCGCTGTCGCCTAGACTACGCCGCCAGTCTTGTTGCTGAGTCTGAGTTTGTCTGTCCTCCGTCAGTCGGGGGTGAGTGTGCCCTTGGCACGGACGTCCTTGAGGACAGGTAGGAGGAGTTCCACTGCTTGGCCGCTGCTTCACCTCATCTCGTGTCCGTACTGCTTACCCCTGAGGGAGACCCGGATGCACTTGACATCCCGACTCCGCGCTCTTACGCGGAGGCGATAGAGGGTCCCTACTCCTCTCAGTGGTAGGCAGCTATGGACGCAGAGATGGCTTCCTGGAAGTCCACAGGCACCTACGTTGACGAGGTTCCCCCGCCTGGGGCGAGCATCGTCAGTGGCATGTGGATTTTCAGGGTGAAGCGGCCGTCGGGTTCTCCGCTTGTCTTCAAGGCGCGTTACGTGGCTCTTGGCTTCAGTCAGCGGCAGGGAGTTGACTACTTTCAGACCTTCTCTCCCACCCCGAAGATGACCACTCTTCAGGTACTGCTGCACATAGCTGCTCACCGTGACTAAGAGCTTCACTCTCTTGACTTCAGCACAGCTTTCCTGCAGGGCAGCCTGCACGAGGAGATCTGGCTGCGCCGCCCACCTGGCTTCACTGGGTCTTTTCCTCCTGGCACCCAGTGGAGCCTCCGGCGGCCAGTCTACGGTCTCCGCCAGGCACCGCGTGAGTGGCACGACACACTGAGGACTACACTTGCGGCTCTTGGGTTTGCTCCCTCTACTGCCGACCCGTCGCTCTTTTTGCGCACCGACACTTCTTTGCCGCCGTTCTACATCCTCGTGTACGTCGACGACTTGGTCTTTGCCACAGCTGACACTGCTTGACTCGCCCACGTGAAGTTCGAGCTGCAGAAGAGACACACGTGCACAGACCTAGGTGAACTGCGCAGATACCTTGGCTTGCAGATCACTAGGGACAGAGCACGCCGCACCATTACCCAGACTCAGTCACACATGGTGCAGCAGGTCCTTCAGCGCTTCGGCTTCACGTACTCCTCGCCTCAGGCCACTCCTCTGCCTACTCACCACTCGCTCTCAGCTCTGCCTTCGGATGAGTCCGTAGAGTCGAGTGGCCCATACCCAGAGCTTGTTGGCTGCCTCATGTACCTGATGACTGACTCAGTCACACATGGTGCAGCAGGTCCTTTTGCGCTTCGGCTTCACGTACTCCTCGCCTCAGGCCACTCCTCTGCCTACTCGCCACTTGCTCTCAGCTCTGCCTTCGGATGAGTCCGTAGAGTCGAGTGGCCCGTACCCAGAGCTTGTTGGCTGCCTCATGTACCTGATGACCTGCACACGACCTGACCTTGCATACCCTCTTAGCATTCTTGCACGCTATGTTGCTCCTGGGACACACAGACCGGAGCACATGGCTGCAGCGAAGAGGGTGTTGCGCTACTTGTGCAGTACGTCGGGCATGGGGCTTGTGCTTGGAGGGTAGAGTCCAGTGGTCCTCACTGGGCACGCAGACGCTTCTTGGGCTGACGACCAGGCTACGCAGCGGTCGTCACAGGGTTACACCTTCAGCCTTGGTTCTGGCTCTGTCTCGTGGCGGGCTACTCGTTCGTCTTCTGTTCTTGGCTCCAGTTGTGAGGCTCAGATCTATGCAGGAGCCATGGCTGCACAGGAGCTTCGCTTGCTCACCTACCCGCTGACTGACCTCGTAGAGCCGCCTCGTTCTCCTCCAGTGCTGTATGTAGACAACAAGGCCATGTTGGCCTTGTGTCGGGAGCAGCGACTGGAGCACAGAACGAAGCACATTGCTCTTCGCTACTTCTTGCTCGTGAGCTGCAGCAGCGTGGTCAGTTGCGCCCTGCATACGTGGCCTCTGAGGCCAACACTGCTGATATCTTCACCAAGGCGCTTGCGCCTTGTGACCATCAGCGCTTCTGTACTCAGCTGGGCCTTGTGCCTACCTTGCCTCACTCGCTCACCTCTTGACCTTGCTTGTACTGTTACATATATATGTACCTGCTCTTGCTTGTCTAGCCTTCTTTATATATATGTACTCCTGCATGTGAACTGGCCTTGTGGCCTTGAACTTGTGCTTGGAATGTGTGGTGACTTTGTGATCCACCCTGAGCTTGCTTTCTTTTACTTTGCTTGACTGGTCTTGTGACCCCTTGTACTCCCCCACTTTGCCTATGGGGGTGTGTCAGAACATTATAGCTTATGCTTTTGTGTAGGCTGTAGTGGGGTAGCCTATATGGGGTACAACCCAATTAGGGTTAGTACTTGTACCCATCTCTTTCATAGTGCATTCATTCTCGTTAATTTTCACAATAGTGTATATAAATTTGCAAAGTAGATACTACTTATGACATTTGTTTGACATTGTGTTTTTTCTGCCTTGTATAATGCTTATCAAATGTATTACTGATTTGATATTTTTGAAGAAATTCATATCACTTGGTAATCATGCAACTATTTGTGTTTGTTTCTTTCAGTGTTCGTAGTCGGATCGGCGTGGAGAGTTTTACGTGTGCACTTCGTTGAGAATGGAGATGGAGCTTTTCATGGGGGCTTCTATGGATGGTGCGTTAAAAAAAAGGTTTGTGTTTCGTAGAAAGACTGTAATTGGAGATGGGGCTTGTTTATATAGATGTTTGTCGCTTGTAGTGTTTAATGTCAGAATGTTATGCTCTAGCCTGTAGTGGGGTGCTCTATAGCGAGTACAACCCTTCTAGGGTTTGCTATTTGTATCCTCAATCCTGCTAGTGAACATCCTCTTTTGCCTAAACCGTCTCTTGCCTAGCTAGGACTCTCCTAGCTATGGCTCCTAAGACTACTCCTTACTTTCTCACGGTACTAGAGCGATATGCTCCTGGCCTGTGGGCCCCACCTCACTGCTTCCGCTGCTACTGCTACTCCCTGTCCGCCGCGCGCCCCGTGGTGCGCGGCGTCGAAATTAGGGGTTTTCAGCCCGCCGTGCGCCCCGAGGCGCACGGCGGTTTTCTGCTCGCCGTGCGCCCCGAGGCGCGCGCCGGTTTTCTGCCCACCGTGCGCCCCGAGGCGCGCGGCGGGTTTCATCCCCGTCACGCCGCGCGTCGCTCCTGGGAGGCGCTGCGACGGACGACGGGGACCCGCGCATCGCCCCCTGTCGCCCGTCGTGGCCTGCGCGCGGCCGATACTGCCTGCGCGCTGCCCGTACGGGCTGCGCCAGGCCCGCGCGCGGCCCGTACGGGCGGCGCCAGGCCCGCGCGCGGCTCGGGCCGCCTTCGCGCAGTTCGGGAGGCTGTGCCTGGCCCGTGGGCGGCCCGTTCCTTGCTGCCCCTGCCCTCCCCGCTGTCCCCCGTGCTTCTGATGGCGCCCCACCCCTCCTACTGCCCGTTCTCCTGAATTAGGGTTTGGGGGTGGGGGGTATGGGGGTGCAGCTTCTGTGTGCCGTTCCCTGCTCCTCCTCCTCCTCCGTCTCCCGCTACTGCAGCTGCCGTTGAGGGGGGGTGGACCTGTTGGAGCCGTTGGAGTGGTACTAAGGGGGGGTGAAGGGAGAGTGGAGCTAGGGGTGTAGTAGCGGGTGTGTGTCAGGGGGGGTGGGACTGTTTGGGGAAGCTGAACGGAGGTTGCCGTCGTGTCGCCAGCAGCACCTGTAGTCCGGGGAGTTGCTCCGGTAGCCCAGTTGCCGTCACCTGTGCCAGTCGCCCGTGGGTCCGTTGCTCGTCTGCCGCTACTTTTAGCCGCAGGGCCAGTTACTCCAGTAGTCCGGAGCGTTGTTCCGGTAGCCGCTGCTAGTGTGCCTCCTGTTGCCTGTGTGTCTGCAGCTTCAGCCGTCGCCTCCTATCTTCTCTCCTCTCACTGTCCCTCCTCCTCCTCACTTGCCCATTGTGACTACCACTAGCTTTGCTCATAATTGTGAACTTTAAACTTTTGCTTCTTGAACTTGTGCTCAGAATGTGTGGTGACATTGTGATCCACCCTGAGCTTGTACTGCTAAGGTGGCGAGGCCGCAGCGAAGGGCGGCGGGGCCGCAGGTAAGGTGGCGGGGCCGCAGGTGAAGTGGCGGGGCCGCACTGAAGGGCGGCGGGGCCGCAGGTAAGGTGGCGGGGCCGCAGCGAAGGGCGGCGGGGCCGCAGGTAAGGGCGGCGCGCCGGCAGGTAGGTGGCAGGGCCGCGGGTGACGGCGGCGCAAGGGCGGCGACGGGCCGCTTAGGGTGGCGACGGGCCGCGGAAGGGCCGCGACGGGCCGTAGTAGGGCGGCGACGGGCCAAGTAGGGCGGCGTTAGGCCGCGAAGGGCGGCGACGGGCCGAATAAGGGCGGCGCGAGGGAGGCCGCTAGGGGCGACGCGATGGGGCCGAAGGATGTGAAAATAAATGACCAGGAATGGGAATGACTAAGTCAGAGTTGGGTACAAATACAACCCTAGAAAGCTGTACCCCATATGTGCTACCCCACTATAGCCTACAAACATGCATCAGCTATAATAATCTGACAAAGGAGACCTAGGACGGGCGCGACGGTAGAGAGGGCACACGAGGCGTGACTCGGGCCTAAGCGAAGCGCGCTCCGGGCAGGAAAAAAATAATCGACTTGATGGGCCCTAGGAACAGTTCCCACGAGGGAACCTGCTCGATACCATGAGAAGAAACGAGAATGAATAAACTATGAATGAGTTGGGTACAAGTACTAACCCTAATTGGGTTGTACCCCTTATGGGCTACCCCACTATAGCCTACACAATATGCATGAGCTATAATGTTCTGACAATTTGATGTGAACGACTTTTACAACGACGACGAGATCATTCGCATGGATGATTTGGATGCAATATTTCCCGATGTCGAAGAACGGTTCAATGAAGAAGACATGCGTTCCAAAAATGTGAAGCAAGCTACAGAGCGATTTGAGGAAGCTTCTAAAGAAGGTCCAACCTTCGCATGCGACAGTTGCGACAAGTTAATGTTCAGACGTCAATTATTCAAATTGGAAAGTATCAACTTTCCCGAATTGAGAAACGTCTGTAACAGTTGTATAAAGGAGATTACGAATCAAAGAATCCCCATTCTCTCTCGAATGGCTGGTGCAGTGTTACCGAAGCGTAATGAAGCACTAACTGGATTGTCAATGTTGGAAGAGCGGTTAATTTCACCACGTGTTATGTTTTCAAGCATTACACAAGGCCATGTGGGAAAACAATACAAAATACGGGGTGGGATAGTGAATGTTCCTGTTAAAGTTGTTGATATGGTGACTGCATTACCTAGATTACCACAGGAAGCGCACTCAGTGCGCGTTCGTTTCAAGCGCAAATTGCATAACACACATAACGTATTTGAAGACAATGTCAGGCCAGCCAAGATTTTGTGCGCCCTTTCGTTTCTTGAAAAGAAAGATCTTTTCAAAGAACATCGAATCACATTCGATAACGAAAGGATGTCTGAATTGCGACAAGAGCTTATTGATCGAGAACTTCATTATGAGTTCTTATCACACGATCAAGACACAGATGATGCAGAAGCTTTTGAAGAGGATGCTGATTTGTCTGACAAGGAAGTTGAGTTAGATATCGACGAAACTGGCCTTAATGTCGGCGTTTTGGATACGATTCTTTATAATGAGCCTTTATACCAAAACTTGGAGCAATTCGTCGTGGAGATGGCACCAGGCGAAGGATCAAGACCAATGCCCATCCTTATGGACAAACACGTCGAGGAATTGGCATTTCCGACTTTATTTTGCGGTGAAGCTTGCTTGACCGGCGTTGACACGTCATCATTAAGCTACTGCGAAGTTGCAAAGTGGGAGCTACTTAACAAAGATGGGCGTTTCTCTTCGTGCCCACAAAACATCTTCTTTAAAATGTTTAAGTTGGAATTGCTTCAAATGGACAACGTATTTGGTACTCGCGTGCGACGAGAGATGATGGAGCACGTTAGTCAGTATTCGGCAAAAGATATTCTGGACAATGACGTACAACGATTGTTACAAAAAAAGGATGCATTGTTCAACGAGTTTAAAAGCCTTCGGGTATCGCCGCACTACTTGGAAGATTGCAGGCGTGATCTATTCGCAATGATTCGGCAATTAGGTCCGCCAACTTTCTTTTTGACAATCTCTATGGCGGATACAAAATGGACAGACATGCACGCGATTTTGCTAGAGCACAACAGAGACACGGGGAATCTTGCTAACCTATCAAACACCAACATGAAGCCTCCTTTGGACTTCGAAACCATAGCATTACTTGTCAAATTTATATGACATAACTACTGTAGGCTATAGTGGGGTAGCACATATGGGGTACAGCTTTCTAGGGTTTGTACTTGTACCCAACTTTCCCTTAGTCATTCCATTCTCGTTCAGTTTCTCATGGTATCGAGCAGGTTACCCTGTGGGAACTGTTCCTAGGGCCCACCACCTTTTTTTTCCTGCCCGGAGCGCGCTCTACACTGCGCGAGTCGCACTCCCCTCTCACGGCCCCGTCGCGCCGCCCTCTCGACCCGATTGCGCCGCCTTAGCGGCCTCGTCGCGTCGCGCTTGCGGCACCGTCGCGCCGCCCTCGCGGCCCCTTCACGTCGCGCCGCCCTAGCGGCCGCGTCGCGCCGCCCTCGCGGCCACGATCCGCCGCCCTCGCGGCTCCGTCGCGTCGCGCCGCCCGCGCGGCCCTTTCACGCCGCCCTCTCGGCCCTTTCTAGCCGCCCTCGCGGCCTCTTCAAGCCGCCCTCGCGGCCCTTCTAGCCGCCCTAGCGGCCCCGACGCCTACCCCTGCGGCCCCGGCGCCGCCCTTCCCTGCCTCGGCGCCGCCCTTGCTGGTCCGGTCGCCTACCCCTGCGGCCCCGGAGCTGCCCTTCCCGGCCCCGCCGCCGCCTCTACTGGCCCCGACGCCGCTCCACCCGGCCCCGACGCCGCTCCACCCGGCCCCGCCGCCGCTCCACCCGGCCCCGTCGCCGCTCCACCCAGCCCCACCGCCGCTCCACACGGCCCCGCCGCCGCTCCACCCGGCCTCGCCGCCGTCCCCACGCGGCCGCGCCGTCACCACCGAGCCGCCGGCGCCGCCGAGCTGCTGCCGAGCCGCCCGATCCACCCGAGCCGCCCGAGCCGCCGCGCCACCTGAGCTGCCCGAGCCGCCGGGTCGCCGAGTCGCCGAGCTGCAGTTGCTGCCGAGCCGCTGTACCGCCGAGCCGCCCGAGCTGCCCGAGCCGCCGAGTCGCCGAGCCGCAGTTGCTGTCGAGCCGCCATACCGCCGAGCCGCCCGAGCCGTCCGAGCCGCCGAGTTGCCGAGCCGCGGAGCCGCCCGAGCCGCCCTGTCCGATAAGAGCAGCGCCTCTGTCACTGCACAGCCCTTACCCTACTGTTCGCGCTGCTAGTCTACTGCTGTCATGGCTACCCCTAGTGTCCTCGCTTTTGACGCTGAGGGTCTAGCCATTGACTTTGACGTCTGGGTAGATAACCTATAGCTTTTCCTACAGTGCGATAGGGCAGACGGTCTCTCCCTCTTTGACCTCACCTCAAGTGCCTCTCCTGCCCCTGCTACTAATGCCGACGCCACTGTTCGCTCATAGTGGGCCACGCGCGATGCTGCTGCACGTCTTGCTGTGCGTCGCCACCTACCTACCTCTGAGCGTGCGCACTTTAGCCAGTACAAGAGTGCTCAGACCTTGTACGACGCTGTAGTTGCGCGCTACTCCTCCCCTGCCACAGCTGCACTGAGCCGCCTCATGCTACTGTACCTCTTCTCTGACCTTGCTGCCTTTCCCAGAGTCGCTGACCTCATTACGCACCTCCGCACTAGTGACACTCGCTACCGCGCTGCGCTTCCTGCTGAGTTCTGCGCCAAGAACCCCCCCCCCCCCCCCCATGTACATCACCCTTTACTACATAGTCACCCGGCTCCCTGACTCCCTTCGCGTAGTCAGGGACCACTTCCTCTCAGTTTGCCCCACCACTCTCACCATTGACCTCCTTGAGAAGGCCCTCCTAGCAGCAGAGAAGAGCATAGTAGCTGTAGGAGCCTCTCGTGGTGACCCTCGCACCCCCGTCTTTGAGGGGTGTTCCCCCTCCCCCCTTTTGCCCTCTGTTGCCTCTGGTGCTGTGGCCGACCTCGTTGGTTTCGAGTCGGTCGGCGCTGCGTCTGCCCAGAGCGGGAGACGCCGCCCTGGCAAGGGCAAGGTGGGCAAGGGTGCTGGAGGGGCTGGCGGGGGTGGCGGAGGTGGCGGTGGAGGCAGTGGAGGGGGTGGGGGTGGTGGTGGGAGTGGTGGCGGGGGTGGAGGTGTCGGTGGCGGCAGTGGAGGCGGAGGCGGCGGCGGCGGTGGCGGTGGGAGCGGAGGTGGCGGAGGTGGCGGCGGTGGAGGAGGCGGCGGCGGAGGAGGTGGAGCTGGTCGGGGTGGCGCTGCGCAGAGGGTTGGCTCCGGTGGTGGTCAGCGCCAGCAGCAGCAGCAGCAGAAGCACCAGCAGCGCACTCGTGACATCCTCCCCCCTCAGCAGCTCCGTGAGTGGTACGCTGCACGCCAGTGCGGTGGGGGTACTGGTCCGTGCACCTACGTCCTACGCACCGGCGACCGCGCGGTGGGGGTACTGGTCCGTGCACCTACGTCCTACGCACCGGCGACCGCACCGGCGTCCAATTGAGTTGCAACATTTGTGTTCCACCAATAAATCCATTGACTCGTTTAATCACGAAGTGTACTCGTCATCGTCGCAAGAAAAACATGCAATCCCACCATTGGATTGTGCATTGTTTGGGAAGGATCAATCGAGGAAGAATAAACCGATCACACCACAGGGGTTTGCAACAACTTCATCGCATGGAATGTTGGCTGTTCTGGAATTATTCATCGGTTCGCGTGTCCATATATCATGTAATGTAAATACATCGGATGGGCTTGCCAACGGCATTCCTGGCATAGCTGTTCATTTCACTCTGAATGAGCTACGTGTGGTGGAGACGATATGGGTACAATTCGACGAAAGAGACGTCGGACGTAACACCCGTATAAAATGTTCGTCACTTTTCTCCAAAACGATTGGAGTCCAACAAACCTGGACGCCTATACAACGTATCGAGAAGTCATTTTCTGTAAACTCTCGATACGATATGATATCTCGGATGCAGTTTCCGTTACGACCAAGCAATGCAATAAGTTTTCATCGAAGTCAGGGTGCTACTTTTGACGGTGGAGTTGTGAATTTCGGGGGTCTACCGGGGAGGGACCTGGCACAAGGAAGAGCGGTGGCGGGGGGAGGGACAGAGTGCGGTAGGAGAAGAGGCGGTAGTAGGGGACCGACTCGTCAAACGTGACGTCCTGGGAGGACAGAATATGGTGAGAGGTAGGGTGGTAGAACTACCACCCAGGCGCGTCGGGGGGGAAGCCAAGGAAGACGCAAGGAGCAGCACGAGGGGACAGCTTGTCCGCAGACAAGTCGCGGACAAACGCCCGAGATCCCCAGACACGGAACGCAGACGCATCGCCAACCTTCCCCGTCCACAGCGAAGCTGGGGAGGTCTCCGGCATGGAGACCCTGGGGTGAAGGTTGATCCGATGCGCCGCGTACCGAACCGCAAACGGCCACAGAAAATGGGGGGCAGCCGCATGCATCATGGACGTACGAGCGACATCCATGACCATGCCAATGCGGCGCTCAGCAATCCCATTTTTCTGTGGAGAGTCCGGAAGCATGAAGGTCAGGCGGATGCCTCGTGCATGACAGTAGGCTCGCAGAAGGCCAGAGGAGAACTCTCCGCCTCTGTCAGAGTGCAGACGCAGAACAGGAAAGTCCGAGCCGAAGCTCTGCCTGAGCTGGAGACGAGCTGCGCGGATCCAGTCGATCAACACCTTAGTGACATCACCCTTGCTGCGCAAGGGGAAGACTGTGGTGTAACGCGAGTAGTCGTCAACCACCAGCAGGAAGTAGCGCTCGTGACCCTGTCCACGGACGCAGGCCGGGCCCCACACGTCCATGTGAAGCGTCTGCAGCGGGGCCACTGTCAGAGGAAACTTGGAGGAGTGAGGGGCAGCCCGCTGCCGCCCCTCGACACAGGGGACGCAGGTAGGGCTTGGCCCCGGAGGAAGGGGAGGGAGGGACCGGGGAAGACCAGAGACAAGGACACGGGAGGCCATGCCTCGGAGACGAAGCAGGGAGGGGTGACCAAGGCGGTGGTGCTAGAGGAGAGTCTCGTGAGACAGGAGGCGACACGAGCAGGGGGCAGACTCAGGACCAGACCTGGACGCTGCAGCAAACACCTAACTCGACGCAGCTACCTGACCAGACGCAGTGAAAGGAGGAGACGCAGTGGTCAGTGTGTACAGGATCGACCCCGGCCGACGTGTAAACGTGGCCAGGTGTCGGCCTATCCGAGCGTCCGTGTAGTGGGTCACTCGCTCACTCGCAGGAGTGAGCTAGTGAGCACCCGCATCCTGTAGGTCAGCACCACTCACCAAGTTCGTAGAGAACGAGGAGAGGTAAAGACCAGACAGGGTGCCAGAGGGGGCCGCCAGACACAGGAGGACAGTGGAGAAGTGAGCAAGGACAGGACCCCCAGAGGGGTCTGCCAGAGAGACTGCAACTGGCTGACCAAGCGTCGTGAGTGTGGTGCGGTCTCGAAAGAAGGAGCGAGAAGCCCCCGAGTCAAGGGTGAAGGTGAGGGAGGCCGGAGCCGACGCAGTACCTGAGAGAGCAGACTCACCAGCACCTGAGAAAGCAGACGCACTGGCACCTAGAGCAGCAGCCTCGCTAGCACCTAGAGCAGCAGCCTCACCAGTACCTAGAGCAGCAGTCCCAATGCCCGGGTCGGGCGGAAAACACCGGTAACAGCCCCCCTCATCACTAATAGTCACAGCATACATGGCGGCAAGAATAGCATCAAAGTCAAGGTCAAAGATAGCTACTCCCGCCCTAGACAGCTCGCCCCAGCGAGGGATCTCAGTGGCCTCAGGGAACTGGTGACGCCAAGCGTCCATCAGGCGGCCAAAGCAGCGCTGGGTGGAGTGCGCACCCCCGCACGGCTCACCTGCGCGGTGCGGGTGCGTAGGACGTAGGTGCACGGACCAGTACCCCCACCGCGCTGGCGTGCAGCGTACCACTCACAAAGCTGTTGAGGGGGGGGGATCTCACGAGTGCTCTGCTGCTGCTGGTGTTGCTGCTGCTGGCGCGGACCACCACCGGAGCCGACCCTCTGCGCAGCGCTACCCCGACCAGCTCCACCTCCTCCGCCGCCGCCTCCTCCACCGCCGCTACCTCCGCCACCTCCGCTCCCACCGCCACCGCCGCCGCCGCCTCTGCCTCCACTGCCGCCACCGACGCCCCCACCCCCGCCACCACCCCCACCGCCACCCCCACCCCCTCCGCCGCCTCCACCGCCCCCGCTAGCTCCTCCAGCGCCCCTGCCCCTTTTGCCCTTGCCAGTGCGGCGTTTCCCGCTAGGGGCAGACGCCGCACCGACCGACTCAAGACCAACGAGGTCGGCTGCAGCAGCAGAGGCAACAAAGGGTAAGAGAGGAGAGGGGGAGCACCCCTCAAAGACAGGGGCACGAGGGTCACCACGAGAGGCTCCTACAGCGACTATGCTCTTCTCTGCTGCTATGAGGCGCTCCTCGAGGAGGTCAACGGTGAGAGTGGTGGGGAAAACAGAGAGAAAGTGGTCCCTGACCGGGCGAAGGGTGTCAGGGAGCCGGGTGACTATGTAGTAGAGGGTGATGTACATAGAGGGGGGGTTCTTGGCGCAGAACTCAGCGGGAAGGGCAGCGCGGTAACGAATGTCACTAGTGCAAAGGTGCGTAATGAGGTCAGCGACTGTGGGAAAAGCGGCGAGGTCAGGGAAGAGGTACGGCAAGATGAGGCGGCTAAGTGCAGTAGTGGCAGGGGAAGAGTAGCGTGCAACTACAGCGTCGTACAAGGTCCTAGCACTCTTGTACTGACTAAAGTGTGCACGCTCAGCGGTGGGCAAGTGGCGGCGCAAAGCAAGACGTGCAGCAGCATCGCGTGTGGCCCACTGTGAGCGAACAGTGGCGTCAGCATCAGCAGCAGGGGCAAGAGAGGCACCAGAAGTGAGGTCAGAGAGGGAGAGACCGTCTGCCCTATCGCACTATAGGTAAAGTTGCAGGTCATCTACCAAGACGTCAAAGTTAATGGCCCGACCCTCTGTGTCAAAAGCGAGGACACTGGGGGTAGCCATGACAGCAGTAGACTAGAAGCGCGAGCAGCAGGCTAAGGGCAGCGCAGTAGTAGAGGTGCTGCTCTTACTGGGCAGGTGAGAAGGACCGAGTGTAGCGGGCAGGGCGGCTCGGACGGCTCGGCGGCTCGGCAGCAACAGTAGCTCCGCGGCTCGGCGACTCGGCTGCTCGGGCGGCTCGGGCGGCTCGGGCGGCTCGGGTGGCTCGGCGAGAACGGCGGCTCTGCAGCTCTGGCGGCTCGGCAGCTCGGGTGGCTCGGCGGCTCGGGCGGCACGGCTGCTGCAGGTACAGCGGCGGCTGTTGCTGCAGGGATGGCGGTGGTCACCGCTGTAGGAGGCGGCGACGGCGGGCCGCTGTAGGAGGTGGCGACGGCGGCCGCTGCTTCAGGGATGGCGGCGGCGGCCGCTGCTGCAGGGATAGCGGCGGCGGCCATTGCTGCAGAGACGGCGGTGGCCGCTGCTGTAGGGACGGCGGTGGCGGCTGCTGCTGCAGGGACGGCGGCGGCCGCTGCTGGAGGCGGCGACGGTGGGCCGCGAAGGGGCCGTAGGGGGGGGGGGCGCGAGAGCGGCGCGAGGGGCCGTAAGGGGCCGCGCGAGGGGCCGTAAGGGGGCCGGGAGGGCAGTGCGAGGGGCCGACAGGCGGCGCAAGGGGCCGCAAGGGCGGCGCACGGGGGGCCGACGGGCGGCGCGAGGGGCCGCAAGGGCGGCGCGCGGAGCCGACGGGCGGCGCGAGGGGCCGCTAGGGCGGCGTGCAGGGTCGACTTGCGGCGCGAGGGGCCAACGGGCGGCGCGAGGGGCCGCAAGGGCGGTGCGCGGTGTCAGATCATTATAGCTTATGCTTTTGTGTAGGCTATAGTGGGGTATCCCATAGGGGGTACAACCCAATTAGGGTTAGTACTTGTACCCACTTCATTCATAGTCCATCCATTCTCGTTCTCATTCTCACACGCGGGGCCGTAACGGCGGCTCAAGGGGCCGTGAGAGGGGCCGCTAAGGGCGGCGCGACAGTAGGGAGGGCACGCGGGGCGCGACTTGGGCAGGAGCGAAGCGTGCTCTGGGCAGGAAAAAAAAAAAAAAAACCGAGGTGGGCCCTAGAAAGCGTTCCCACTAGGGAACTTGCTCTGAAACCATGAGAAGAAACGAGGAATGAAATGACTAAGGGAAAGTTGGGTACAAGTGAGAAAACTGAAACGAGAGTGAATGGACTATCAATGAACTGAATACAAGTACTAACCCTAATTGGGTTGTACCCCTTGTGGGCTACCCCACTATGGCCTACACAATAAGCACAAGCTATATGTTCTGACAACAAGTACAAACCCTAGAAAGCTGTACCCCATATGTGCTACCCCACTATAGCCTACAGCAGCTAAGTCATATAAATCTGACATATTGTTATTGATTGATATACTTTCAAAATTGAACGTACGTATACCAATGATTGCAGTATTATTCTTTTACGTCTCAAATTCCATGTGGTTTTGAGAGTAGGACCATTTCCGCGCTCGCACAACCGTACTCAGGCAAGTTTCGGTTTGCTTTGTGTACATGGAAATAAACCTAACGCATGCTAAAACGCACATAATCATTTTCCACCTTGGTTTAGCATTCACTAGTATAATGCTATACTTGCAGGCCACTGCTGAGGTTACATTCAAGTTCATGGAGTCTTGGTTAGTTCCTGGAGAGGAGAGGCCCTCTGATTACCATTTCAAGGCGATGGTGATGTCGACCAAGAACTCATTTCTCAAGAACAGTGGAAAGATTTCGCCAGGAAAGGTTCTCTTCTTTGATGTGGAGCGTTCTACCAGCGAGATGGTCTTGTGGCCTGAGACCACAGGATTCAGCCCATGCGATGTGCGAGCAGTGAACGAGTTCTTGATGGGGAGTTCCATTGGGGAAGTCTATCAAGTTCGCCGCGTCAATGCTTTGCGCGCACACCCTAGCTGGTACGTTTAGTCAACACTTGAGCATATACATGTATACACTTGAATTGTCTTATTAATACATCTGATTTTGTATAGGTCTGTTATTGGAGGCCTTGATTTGCAGTTGCTCTGGTTACACCGCTGTTCATACATGGTGGAGGATATGGGAGGCTTGCAGCTGACCGTGGGGGACGTGCCCACTCCGACGCTCCAAAGTTTTTTTGGGCCGAGAGACGACTCCAGGGTAAGAACAAATTTATTACACTGAACGAATTTGTCGTGTTCATGTTCGAAATGTGTACTTGTCTTCAAGCCATAGTGCCACTTCTTCTTCATGTTTCCAGCTGAAAATCGTCTGATACTTACTGCTTAGCACAATCTCTGTATAGTTTTGGCTCATCTGGTTTGGTTGATGTTCTTACGTTGCAGATGATCATTTGTCATATCGCCACTTACTGAGTTGTAAATGCATGTGTTTCATATTCATGATGTCAGACTTCACTTTTCTACCTTCCCAGATCCCTTGCATTTCTGTCAGGCTCGGCGCCCCTTCGCTTGAGTCGCCGGGTGGATTGCCTAAGCTCACAGCTAGCATCCACGATTCAACACTTCGCAGCGTCTTGGTATCTTTGGGGGACACTGCCACACGGATTCATCAGTGCTGTAAGACATACTTGGACGAGCACAGTGATGCTACAGACGTGCCAGTTTACATTAGCAACGTCTATCTATACTCAGCATTGTTTACCACAACAATGCTTTCCAGCGCTGTCATTCTTGACTCTCCACGAGCGTTGGAGATCACAGATGCTCACGTCACAGAGGAACCACAAGACGTCGGCCTCGTGCAGCTGTAAGTCGACACACGAGCGCATATTAACAGTATATAAGTAAGATGTTCGTTAGTAATGTTTCCGTTTTTCATATTCAGGATGAGTAGTGTGGACACATTTGTGATGACAACAAAAGAGGAGAAGATAGCGTCCCTCGTTGCTGAAATCAAGGATCCTTTGCACAAGTCTCGCAGAGTGTGCAAGGGTGGTTCGGGGGACTCTGTTTGTCGACTGCCTGTTTTTCGATCATCTCTCTCGCGCGAGTACGAATGCGACGAGCATGGATCCTCGTCGATCACCCAAATTGACGATGTCACCGTCACGCTTGTCGTAAAAGAGAGCGGTACGTACCGTATGCATATGTTTTGTGTACAATCTTGCATGTTGTATTCTCGCAATAAGGTTTGCTATTATGTCTTCCTATTTTTCCAGTGTCATACACGGCTCAAGCGCATGGCTTGGTTATTCAACCGAGCATTTTGACCAAGGTGGTCCCGCATCTTCAGATGTCCACCTTTCTCTCTTTGCCCTCGGAGGAGCGCCAACGCATGTTGGCCGCTCTTCGAGGTCGTTGGCTTGTAAAGGTACGTGGATTGGCTCTCCAAGATAGTTGAGCGTATTACATATACAACGGATGTGTTATGTACCAACACTTATATTTATCATCTACACTATCTAAAACCTTATGTTTGAGTTGTGACCAGTTATACTTCGTTCCCATTACATGTACACCTTCATTTCTTTCAACTTGACTTCCTTCTTGCTTTCATTCCTTCCCTCGTTCCCTCTTTTCCTTCTATCAGTTTTTTATGTTTCCTCTTTCCTTCCTTCTCTAATCTCTTTTTTCGTCTTTTTCTTTCCTTCCCTCCTTCCCTTCTTTCCTCCTCCTTTCCTTTGTTTTGACAGAATCACTTTGGTCTTGAGGAAGGGCGTGTCATCAAGACTATACTTGATGTTACGAGCACCTCGCAGTCAAGTGCGACTCCTGTCAACTTTGACACGTCGAGCACACAACCATCCTCAACACCTACAAAGAGGAGGTTTGATGTGCGTGTATTGATGATTTTGTACTAATAATTTGACTATCTCAAAATTATATAACTTATTACTGTGTTTTCAACTTACGTTTGAATTTTGTATTTCCTTGCAGCGGTTGTGAAGCCCAAGACCCGTGGAGCTAATTAAGAGAAGTTTTGGTTAATTCATGGCACGAAATGCGGAGATAACTGCTGCAACGGGAGCTAGACTACGGGCTAGGCACGTGTGCTCGTGGGATCTCTGCGTTCGTTCACTTAGTCATTTCCTTGTGTTTATGCTTCTTGCTAGTTCACGGGGAGAATTGGCAAGAGTTTCACTAGGAAAACATGAGAACAATGATTCAATGAAGCTGGCAATGCAAGACTATATCAGAGCTAGCATTCAGGTCGGCCAACTGCCAGCGCAGCTTGGTCGACCGCGTTCCAGCACGACTTGGTCGACCGCACTCCAGCAAGGCAAGGTCGACGGCGTGCCAACATCGCAGGTTGATGGCGTACCAGCATTGCTCACGCAGGACAGCAGTGCACCCGCTTCGTAGGTGCGCGCAAATGATTGGCGTGCAGAGTCTCGTCACCTGCACAGCGCACACACCACGTCAACCTCAAGCTGACGACTGTCTCTGATCTGCCACGACGACCTCGGGATACCACCACCGAGGTCGGTCTCGCCAACTTTGCCTGGGCGATCGTCGCACTCCTCCGCAGCACTTCGTCACCCAGGTAACCTGGTCGACCGGGCAACCACGTCGACCAGCAGCTCCCGTACGTGCCCGTCGACCTCCCAAGTCGACGACCACCTCCATGTCGACCTCAGCAGGACGACCACGCCCCTCGGTCGACCTCCTCCAGGTCGGCGTCCCTTCTGGTCGACCAGCTCCACGTCGAGCAGCACTAAGTCGGCCAGCGCAGTTGTCGGCCGACCACCCACGTCGGCCACCCGAAGTCGGCGTCACGAAGTTGACGCCCCGCTACTCGACGCCCAACTGCTCGGCGTCCTGAGTCGAGGTCGACGTCGGCCCCTCCTTCGTCGACCACCAGGTCCAGTCGACCACCCGCAGGTCGACCAGCAGTCCATCAGCCGACCACCGAAGCCGGCTTCCCCAAGTTGACGTCACCAAGTTGACGTCCTCCGCAGTTCGACTCCTAAGTCGACCTCCCCAAAGTTGGCGCCACCCTGAAGTCGGCGCCCGTGCAGTGGTCCCCGTGCAGGTCGACCTCCTCGTCAACCAGCTTGCCCACTGTTGTTGGTCGGCTGCTCCCCTAACAGCCGACCACGATGTCGGCTCCGCCCAAGCGAGGACGGGGGCAACACACAACTCCCGTTGACACTCCCCTGTCGCGTTCACGCTTGGGCACCCAGCCCACACGGCAGTACAGCTCCGAGAATAGCCCGTCGGCGTGCACCGTACACACAGCACGCCGGTCATCGCACCAGCCATGCAAGAGGGCATGGCACCTACTGCTGCACGTCGTTATCGCCGTCGCCTACGTCGGCCAAGCGCACCTGGCCGATTGCGACGGAGCACCGGTTGAAGGCCGGATAGTGCAGCGCCTTCGTCAGGGAATCGGCTGGCTGCTTAGCGGTCGGGATGTACTGCAGCGAGAACTTCCCGCGCTTCACCATGTGCTGCAGCCAGGCCTGTCGCCGCTCCATGTGCTTGAGGTTGCCCGTCAACCCCATGCCCTCGGCGACTGTGATAGCCGACTTGTTGTCCACGCGCAGGACAGTCGGCTTCCCGACGTCCAGCAGCCGGAATTCCGCAAGAAGGAAGCGAAGGCAGCGTCCCTCCTTGCCAGCTTCAGTGGCCGCAACGTACTCCGACTTGGTCGACGACAGCGTCGCGCACTTGATGCGCTGGCTCGACCAGGAGACCGCGGCCCCACCGTAGACGAACACGTACCCACCCGTGCTCGTCCTGTTCTGCTTGTCACCGGCATCATCGGCGTCCACGTAGCCAACCAGCTCCAGCGACTCAGGTCCACCGCCGAACCCCAGGGCGGTGTCGCGTGTGCTGGTGAGGTAGGCGAGGCAGCGGTCGACCTCGCGCCAGTGCTGGTCGCTCCTCACCGTGAGGCCGCTCCCCAGCTTGCTGCAGGCAAAGGCGATGTCCGGCCTTGTCGTTGTCGCCGCGATCTGCAACGAGCCGACCTTCTGCCGGTACTCCTCTTCCTGGCGTTCCTGCGCCTCCTCGTCGTCGAAGGTGAGCTCGGCGTAGGCGTCGACCGAGACCGGCGTCTTCGGGGTGCGCCCGGTCTGCTCCTCGTCAATGAAGCGCCTACGCAGCCTATCGGTGTAGCCCTGCTAGTGCAGCCACAGCTTCGCCGCCGACCTGTCGCGCACGATCTCCAGCCCGAGGTACTTCTGCACCGGCGAGATCTCGCGCAACTCGAAGGCGGCTTCCAGCAGCTCCTTCAGCTCCTTCAGCATCGCGGCGCTACTGCTGGCGGCAAGTAGGTCGTCGACGTAGACCAGCACCTAGCAGGCCACTCCTTCCTTTCCGACCTTGAAGTAGAGAGCCTCGTCAACCTGGCTCTTCTTCCACCCGGCGCCGACCAGCACATCGTTGAGCGCCAAGTACCACAACAGCGGCGATTGCTTCAGCTCGTACAGGCTCTTCAGCAGCTTGCACACCCGGCCAGATCCGTCGTTGAAGTAGTCCGCCTGGGACATGTACAGCACCCGATCGAGCTTGCTCTGCAGGAAGGCGTTCTTCATGTCGAGCTGCATCAGGTTAAGGGCGAGGACGGCGACGATGCTCAGGAAGATCCTCAGCGTGACGTAGCTGCCCACCGGCGCGAACGTCTCGCCGTAGTCGGCGCCGTACACCTGTGTGAAGCCCTTCACGACCAGCCTCGCCTTCTCGCGCTCGACGGTGTCGTCGACGTGGTACTTCGTCGTCAACACCCACCAGTTCTTCATGACGTTCACTCCCGGCGGGCGCTCGACCAGCTCCCACGTTCCCATGTTGAGGAGGCTGCGAATCTCCTCCTCCATGGAGGCCTTCACCGCTGGGCCCTTCCAGCTCGCCAACGCCTCCTTCACCGTCATTGTCGAGATGTCCCAACGGTGCTCGCTCGAGGTCGGCTAGCATGTCGGGGTCAAGCTCTGGAAACTCCTCATCCTCCTTGGCATCGTTGTACAGCAGGTCGTCGGCCTCATCTTCCACGTCGTACACCGTGGTGAAGGCAGCGGGGACGAAGAAGTCAGGCGGCCTCCGAAGTCGGCCTGAACGCCGTGGTCATGGCTGGACCTCCTCGGCGTCCCCTCCATCGTCGCTGTTGTCGTTGCCCTCGGCGTCCTACTGCTCCTCACCCGGCGTCCCAGCCGACTTCTCCCCTGTGGTCGGCGTCCCAGCCGACTTCTCCCGTATGGTCGGCTCCCCTGCCGACTGCCTGGTCGCCGACTGCTCCTTGGTCGACGTCACTGCTGCCTGCTCCTTTGTCGGCCGCTGGTCCTCGACCTGCTTCTCGACCTGCTCCTCCCCTGTCAACGTCGACTGCAATCCCACATCGACCTGCCGCTCGTCACGTCGGCCATCGGCGATGCACTTGGCCGAAGGCGACGTCCCACTACTCCCCTCATCGCCGGAGGCCGACACCGAGGTCAGCCCACGCAGGTCGGCCACGAGGGGAGGGGCAGGGGTCGGAGGGGGAGGGGTAGGGGGGCGGACGTCCTCGACGTCCTCAATAGCAAGCTCACCGACCTCGGCAAGCAGTGGCAGCGTCGCCGACGAGGTGTTAGAGGGCGGGGTGGGCGACGAGCGGCCAGACACCGACCCGTACTCCGTCTTCCACTCGGCCAGCGACATCTCTTCGTAGAACACCACGTCTGACGTGGTGACCACCCGGTCGGTGTCGACGTCGAGGAGCTCCCAGCCCTTGCTCCCCGCTGACACGCCAAGGTGCAGGCCCCACCTGGCCTTCGGCTGCAGCTTCCCACCACGCTGCTGCTCGGGGACTAAGAACTGCGCCATGCAGCCCCACACCCGCACCAGCGACAAGTCGGGCTTCTTCCCGGTCAGCAGCTGGTACGGCGTCGTCCCCGGCGGCAGCGCCGACCTCTCAAGGCAGTTGCGGACCCAGACGGCCTGCCGGACAGCGAGGTGCCACCAGTGGTGCTGCACGCCCATGTGCAGCAGCATTGTCTGCACCGACTCCACCAACGTCCTCATCTCCCGCTCCGCCATGCCGTTCTGGTGCGGGGTGTATGGGCAGGTCAGGTCGTGGACGATCCCCTTGCCGTTCACCAAGTCAGTGAACTGCTTCCTAGGAACTCCCCTCCCTGGTCAGAGCGCAGCATCAACACCGACTTCTTCGTCTGCCGCTCAGCCACCACCAGCCACTGCACAAACACCGGCAACGCATCTGACTTCTTGGTGACCGGCTTCACCCACACGTAGCGGGTCTTGCGGTCCTTCAGCAACAAGAAGTACAGGCTGCCATCCTTGGCAGCCACGCGGAACGGCCCGCACAGGTCAATGTGCACGACGGCCAGCACGTCGTCGGCGTCGGAGCCTTGGTCGGGGAAGGTGTGCCGCGCCAGCTTCCCGCCGACGCACGAGACACACGGTGAGTCGGCGTCCGTCGCCGACTTGAGGTCCAGCCCAATGGCGACCTCGTTCTTCGCCGAGCTTTGTATGGTGTCCATGCCGACATGTGCAAGCCGCGCATGCATCCGGTCCGGCGTCGACTTCGTCTTCGAGACGATCGCCCGCAGAGCCACAACCTCCGTCGTGGGCGACGTCGACCTTGTTGAGCAGGAACGCAGGTCGGTGCAGAGGACGCACCCGAAGTACGTCGCCCGACCGAGCACCACTCCGGCTGTAGAGACGAGCATCATTCCCTCTCCGTCTTCCTGCAGCTTCACGCCGTGCTCCTTCAGCTGGCTGGACGACAGCAGGTTGGCCCGCACACCCGGGACATACAGTACGTCGGGGATGAGTACCTGCTTCCCGGCCTCCCCTTGTAGGGCGACGGTGCCACGGCCCTGGACGTCCTGCAGCGCCCCATTGAAGCCGCGCACATGCCTGATGGCGCCGCTCGGCTGCAGGTTGACGAAGGCTTCCTTCGTCCCCATCAGGTGGTGGGAGCAACCGCTGTCGAGCAGGACCACCGCCGGGTTCGCCTGCACAACTGCCACCACCGCCTGGAAGTCCTCTCCGGCCTCCGGCGCCAGCGAGATGGTCGGCTCCACGACGCCGACCAGCGAGCACGACGCCGTCTTGTCATCCCGCGCCTTGCCGCCAGCAGGGGAGTCGGCGTCCTTCGCCGAAGTCGACATCTTGGTCGACTGCTTCTCCTTGCGCGGCTGGTTTCCTCCTCGACGAGGACGACGACTGCTCGACCTCCCGCGGCCGCCCTTGTCGTCGTCGTCGGAGTCACTGCGGTCGGGACACTCGAAGGAGAGGTGATTGGGGCTGTGGCAGATCCAGCACTCCCGACGTCGACCTCCTCCTCCTTGACCGCCGTCCTTGGTCGACTTCTTTTCGACCTCCTTGGTCGACTTCCAGCCACCACTCCCACCGCCACCTGACTGTCCGCGCTGTCCTGGTCGGCCTCCTTGCTTCGCCGGGGCGACGAAGTTGGCCTGCGCCAAGAGTTCCTGTGACCGCTCAGCCTCCTGCATCGCCTCGTCCTGCAGGATGTACGAGGTCAGGTTGTCCTCGTTGAGCGTCGCCCTTGTGCTCGGCGCCATGGACAGCCGCTTCAGGAGGTTATAGCTGCTAGAAAGTCCCTGCATGACATGGGTGATGTACGACGCCGTGGAGTACTGCGCGCCGGCCATCTTGATAGTGGCGAGAATTCGCCGGGCTCGGTTGCAGTAGTCAGTCGCTGTCTCCTTGTCACCTATACGCAGGTGCGTCAGCTGTCCCTCCAGCTGGGCGATGAACAGGTCGTTGGTGACCTGGTACGTCGACTCAATGAAGTGCCACGCCCGGTGGCCGGCGTCGATGTACTCCCGGCACCACTTCAAGGCGATCTGCACGCCCGGCGAGCAGCACCGCGAGATGACCGTGAAGGTCAACAGCTGCATGGCGCGAACCTCCGCACGCAGGTCGGGGTGGTGCTCCCCCGGCGTCACCACGGTCCCTCGGGCGAAGCCAATCAGCCCGGCCATCTCAAGCTAGGGCTCGATAGCTTCCTTCCAGGTGAGAATGTCGGGTCGACCGACCAGTGGAGGGGTGACCGAGATCCTGTCCGGCGTAAACTTGAAGTAGCCGTATCTCGGCGCAATCCCACCTGCCGTCACCTGGGACGCCGACATCGGCGACAGCCCACTCCATCGACCTCCGACGTCACCCTGCGAAGAGCCTGCAGCCGCCGACGACTGCATCCCTCGCGCCTGAACGCCGCCGACTTCACCGGCGTGTATCACACCTCTCTGCCTCAACGTGCCTCCAGCACTGCTGCCAACTTGACCACCACCGGCGTTGACGCCCACGTCGACGCCGCCTTCGTTGTTCACCGGACGAGGAGAGGCAGGTCGAGACAAGTGCTCCGTCGCCCACATGGAGCGGAGTCCAGCCTCGACGACCGCCCAGGGCAAGTCGCCATACTCGTTGGCCTCGTACTTCCTCCTCGCGTTCTCCAACCGTGCCTCCAGGGTGTCCACCACCCCCGCGTCACCTACGGCTCCTACCATAGTGACTACCGCACAGTTGCCGGCCTGTAACTACGAAATAGGTAAGTGGTGTCTACGTCGACCTGACTGAAAGGTAAGTCGTGTGCCGTCCACGCTCACCGCACCATGCGGAGATAAGTGCTGCAACAGGAGCTAGACTACGGGCTAGGCACGTGTGCTCGTGTGATCTCTGCGTTTGCTCACTTAGTCACTTCCTTGTGTTTACGCTTCTTGCTAGTTCACGGGGAGAATTTGCAAGAGTTTCACTAGGAAAACATGAGAACAATGATTCAATGAAGTTGGCAATGCAAGACTACATCAGAGCTAGCATTCAGGTCGGCCAACTGCCAGCGCAGCTTGGTCGACCGCGTTCCAGCACGACTTGGTCGACCGCACTCCAGCAAGGCAAGGTCGACGGCGTGCCAAGATCGCAGGTTGATGGCGTACCAGCATTGCTCACGCAGGACAGCAGTGCACCCGCTTCGCAGGTGCGCGCAAATGATTGGCGTGCAGAGTCTCGTCACCTGCACAGCGCACACACCACGTCAACCTCGAGCTGACGACTGTCTCTGATCCGCCACGACGACCTCGGGATACCACCACCGAGGTCGGTCTCGCCAACTTTGCCTAGGCGATCGTCGCACTCCTCCGCAGCACTTCGTCACCCACGTAACCTGGTCGACCGGGCAACCACGTCGACCAGCAGCTCCCGTACGTGCCCGTCGACCTCCCAAGTCGACGACCACCTCCATGTCGACCTCAGCAGGACGACCACGCCCCTCGGTCGACCTCCTCCAGGTCGACGTCCCTTCTGGTCGACCAGCTCCACGTCGAGCAGCACTAAGTCGGCCAGCGCAGTTGTCGGCCGACCACCCACGTCGGCCACCCGAAGTCGGCGTCACGAAGTTGACGCCCCGCTACTCGACGCCCAACTGCTCGGCGTCCTGAGTCGAGGTCGACGTCGGCCCCTCCTTCGTCGACCACCAGGTCCAGTCGACCACCCGCAGGTCGACCAGCAGTCCATCAGCCGACCACCGAAGTTGGCTTTCCCAAGTTGACGTCCTCCGCAGGTCGGCTCCTAAGTCGACCTCCCCGAAGTCGGCGCCCGTGCAGTGGTCCCCGTGCAGGTCAACCTCCTCGTCAACCAGCTCGCCCACTGCTGTTGGTCGGCTGCTCCCCTAACACCCGACCACGATGTCGGCTCCGCCCAAGCGAGGACGGGGCCAACACACAACTCCCGTTGACACGAAAAACATGTCAATTCAGAAAACATGGGTGGGAGATTGACTAGACAGAACTTATCTCGCTTTGGGTTTTTATATACTTTATATCGTCGACTACATTGCTAATGCTTGCATGAGTAACTATTTTTGTGCGAATGCGTATGGTTCTGTGTGTGTGGTTGAATAAGTGCGTGCATGTGTGTGTATATATGCGTATGTTGTGAAAGTAAGGAGTAGTCTTAGGAGCAATAGCTAGGAAAGCCCTAGCTCGGCAAGAAACCGTTTAGGCAAAGAGGGTTGCACTAGCAAGAATGAGGATACAAATAGCAAACCCTAGAAGGGTTGTACTCGCTATAGAGCGCCCCACTACAGGCTAGAGCATAACATTCTGACACACCCCCATAGCCAAAGTGGGGTGGAATCAGCAGAGCAAGCAAAGCAGTACAAGCTCAGGGTGGATCACAATGTCACCACACATTCTGAGCACAAGTTCAAGAAGCAAAAGTTTAAAGTTCACAATTATGAGCAAAGCTAGTGGTACTCACAACGGGCAAGTGAGGAGGAGGAGGGACAGTGAGAGGAGAGGAGATAGGAGGCGACGGCTGAAGCTGCAGACACACGGGCAACAGGAGGCACACTAGCACAGCGGCTACCGGAACAACACTCCGGACTACTGGAGTAGCTGGCCCCGCGGCTAAAAGTAGCGGCAGACGAGCAACGGACCCACGAGCGACTGGCACAGGTGGCTGCAACTGGGCTACCAGAGCAACTCCCCGGACTACAGGTGCTGCTGGCACCACGACGGCAACCTCCGTTCAGCTTCCCCAAACAGTCCCACCCCCCCTGACACACACCCGCTGCTACACCCCTAGCTCCACTCCCCCTTCACCCCCCCCTTAGTACCACTCCAACGGCTCCAACAGGTCCACCCCCCCTCAGCGGCAGCTGCAGTAGCGGGAGACGGAGGAGGAGGAGGAGCAGGGAACGGCACACAGAAGCTGCACCCCCATACCCCCCACCCCCAAACCCTAATTCAGGAGAACGGGCAATAGGAGGGGTGGGGCGCCATCAGAAGCACAGGGGACAGCGGGGAGGGCAGGGGCAGCGAGGAACGGGCCGTCCATGGGCCTGGCACAGCCTCCCGAACCGCGCGCAGGCGGCCCGAGCCGCGCGCGGGCCTGGCGCCGCCCGTACGGGCCGCGCGCGGGCCTGGCGCAGCCGGTACGGGCCGCGCGCAGGCCGTACGGGCCGCAGGCCACGACGGGCGACCGAGGGCGACGCGCGGGTCCCCGTCGCTCGTCGCAGCGCCTCCCAGAAGCGACGCGCGGCGTGACGGGCAGAAACAAACATTTTATTGTTTCATGTGCTAGTTGATTATTCAAAGACTTTGCTATTGACTTCCCCCCCATGCTAGGCAGGGGATGCGGTAGCCTAGTTTTTGGGTCGTTAACTATCACGCATTTGTATGATATACTGGTGTGGTGCATTTCAGCATATCATATGCATACAAATGCATTTTCATGCGTGTATCGTTACTAGGTATGCACCTTGTCATATTTATATGACTTAGCTGCTGTAGGCTATAGTGGGGTAGTACATATGGGGTACAGCTTTCTAGGGTTTGTACTTGTACCCAACTTTCCCTTAGTCTTTTTCATTCTCGTTCAATTTCACATGGTATAGAGCAGGTTCCCCTGTGGGAACTGTTCGTAGGGCCCACCGATATTTTTTTTTTTCCTGCCCGGAGCGCGCTCAACCTCTGCCCGAGTCGCGCTCCCCTCTCACGACCCCGTCGCGCCGCCCTTAGGACCCCGTCGCGCCGCCTTAGCGGCCCCGTCGCGTCGCGCCTCCCTAGCGGCCCCGTCGAGTCGCCCTTGCGACCCTGTCGCGCCGCCCTCGCGGCCCCATCACGTCGCGCCGCCCTCGCGGCCTCGTCGCGCCGCCCACGCGGCCCCGTTCCGCTGCCCTCGCGGCCCCGTTGCGTCGCGCCGCCCTTGCGGCCCTTTCGCGCCACCCTCGCGGCCCTTTCGCGCCGCCCTAGCGACCCCTCCACGCCGCCCTCGCGGCCCCGTCGCCTAACCCCTGCGGCCCCGGCGCCGCTCTTCCGGCCCCGGCGCCGCCTCTGCTGGCCCCGTCGCCCCACCCTTGCGACCCCGTGGCCCCACCCTTAAGGCGCCGGTCGCCACCCTTTGTGGCCCCGCCGCCGCCCTCAGCGGCCTCGTCGCCGCCCAACCCGGCTCCGCCGCCGTCCCTTCAGCGACCCTGCAACCCTACGCGGCCCCGCCGTCACCACCGAGCCGCTGAGCCGCCGTTGCCGCTGTGCTGCCAAGCCGCCACTGCTGCCAAGCCGCCCGAGCCACCCGAGCCGCTTGAGCCGCCAAGCCGCCGATGCTGCCGAGCCACCCGAGCCGCCGAGCCGCCGAGCTGCAGTTGCTGCCGAGCCGCCGAACCGCCAAGCCGCCCGAGCCGCCCTATCCGGTAAAAGCGGCACCTCTACCGCTCTGCTGCCCTTAGCCTACTGCTCGCGCTGATAGTCTACTGCTGTCATGGCTACCCCCAGCGTCCTCGCTTTTGACGCTGAGGGTCGAGCCATTGACTTTGACGTCTGGGTAGATGACCTGCAGCTTTTCCTACAGTGCGATAGAGCAGCAGTCTCTCCCTCTTTGACCTCACTTCTGGTGCCTCTCCTGCTCCTGCTGCTGATGCTGACGCCACTGTTCGCTCACAGTGGGCCACACGCGATGCTGCTGCACGTCTTGGTGTGCGTCGCCACTTGCCTACCTCTAAGCGTGCACACTTTAGCCAGTACAAGAGTGCTAGGACCTTGTACAACGCTGTAGTTGCACGCTACTCTTCCACTGCCACTGCTGCACTTAGCCGCCTCATCCTGCCGTACCTCTTCCCTAACCTCCCTGCTTTTCCCACAGTCGCTGACCTCATTACGCACCTTTGCACTAGTGACATTCGCTACCTCGCTGCCCTTCCCGCTGAGTTCTGCGCCAAGAACCCCCCCCCTATGTACATCATCCTCTACTACATAGTCACCCGGCTCCCTGACACCCTTCGCCCGGTCAGGGACCACTTTCTCTCTGTTTGCCCCACCACCCTCACCGTTGACCTCCTCGAGGAGTGCCTCCTAGAGTAGAGAAGAGTATAGTCGCTGTAGGAGCCTCTCGTGGTGACCCTCGTGCCCCTGTCTTTGAGGGGTGCTCCCCCTCTCCTCTCTTGCCCTCTGTTGCCTCTGCTGCTGCGGCCGACCTCGTTGGTCTTGAGTCAGTCGGTGCGGCGTCTGCCCCTAGCGGGAGACGTCGCACTGGCAAGGGCAAGGAGGGCAGGGGCGCTGGAGGAGCTAGCGGGGGCGGTGGAGGCGGCGGTGGAGGCGGCGGAGGGGGTGGGGGTGGCGGTCGGGGTGGTGGCGGGGGTGGGGGCATCGGTGGCGGCAGTGGAGGCGGAGGCGGCGGCGGCGGTGGCGGTGGGAACGGAGGTGGCGGAGGTGGAGGCGGCGGTGTAGGAGGCGGCGGCGGAGGAGGTGGAGCTAGTCGGGGTGGCGCTGCGCAGAGGGTCGACTCCAGTGGTGGTCAGCGCCAGCAATAGCAGCAGCAGCAGCAGCAGCAGCAGCAGCAGCAGCAGCAGCAGCGTACTCGTGAGATCCCCCTCCCTCAACAGCTTTGTGAGTGGTACGCTGCACGCCAGCGCGGTGGGGGTACTGGTCCGTGCACCTTCGTCCTACGCACCGGCGACCGCGCAGGTGAGCCATGCGGGGGTGCGCACTCCACCCAGCGCTGCTTTGGTCGCCTGACGGATGCTTGGCGTCACCAGTTTCTTGAGGCCACTGAGATCCCTCGCTGGGGCGAGCTGTCTAGGGCGGGAGTAGCTATCTTTGACCTTGACTTTGATGCTATTCTTGCTGACATGTATGCTCTGACTATTAGTGATGAGGGTGACTGTTACCGGAGTTTTCCGCCCAACTCGAGCATTGGGACTGCTGCTCTAGGTACTAGTGAGGCTGCTGCTCTAGGTGCTAGCGAGGCCATTGCTCTAGGTGCCAGTGCGTCTGCTTCCTCAAGTGCTGGTGAGTCTGCTCTCTCAGGTACTGCGTCGGCTTCGGCCTCCCACACCTTCACCCTTGACTCGGGGGCTTCTCGCTCCTTCTTTCGAGACCGCACCACACTCACGCCGCTTGGTCGGCCAGTTGCAGTCTCTCTGGCAGACCCCTCTGGGGGTCCTTTCCTTGCTCACTTCTCCACTGTCCTCCTGTGTCCGAGGGCCCCCTTTGGCACCCTATCTGGTCTTTACCTCCCCTCGTTCTCTGGGAACTTGGTGAGTGTATCTAACCTACAGGATGCGGGGGTTCACCAGTTCACTCCTGCGAGCCAGCGGGTGACCCACTGCACGGACGCTCGGACGGGCCGACACTTGGCCACGTTTACACGTCGGCCGGGGTCGAGCCTGTACACACTGACCACTGAGTCTCCTCCAGTCACTGCGTCTGGTCAGGCAGCTGCGTCGGGTCAGGTGTTTGCTGTAGCGTCCAAGTCTGGTCCTGAGTCTGCCCCCTGCTCGTGACGCCTCCTGTCTCACGAGACTCTCCTCTGGCACCACCACCTTGGTCACCCCTCCCTGCCGTGTCTCCGTGGCATGGCCTCCCGTGTCCTTGTCTCTGGTCTTCCCCGGTCTCTCCCTCCCCTTCCTCCGGGGCCTGCCCCTACCTGCGTCCCCTGTGTCGAGGGGCGGCAGCGTGCTGCCCCTCACTCCTCCCAGTTTCCTCCGACAGAGGCCCCGCTGCAGACGCTTCACATGGACGTGTGGGGCCTAGCCCGCGTCCGTGGACAGGGCCACGAGCGCTACTTCCTGCTGGTGGTTGACGACTACTCGCGTTACACCGCAGTCTTCCCCTTGCGTAGCAAGGGTGATGTCACTGAGGTGTTGATTGAATGGATCCGCGCAGCTCGTCTCCAGCTCAGGAAGATTTTTGGCTCGGACTTTCCTGTTTCGCGTCTGCACTCTGACAGAGGCGGAGAGTTCTCCTCTGGCCTTCCGCGAGCCTACTGTCGTGCACGAGGCATCCGCCAGACCTTCACGCTTCCGAACTCTCCACAGCAAAATGGGATTGCTGAGCGCCGCATTGGCATGGTCATGGACGTTACTCGTACGTCCATGATGCATGCGGCTGCTCCCCATTTTCTGTGGCCGTTTGCGGTTCGGTACGCGGCGCATCAGATCAACCTTCAGCCCAGGGTCTCCATGTCGGAGACCTCCCCAGCTTTGCTGTGGACGGGGAAGGTTGGTGATGCGTCTGCGTTCTGTGTCTGGGGATCTCGGGCGTTTGTCCGAGACTTGTCTGCGGACAAGCTGTCCCCTCGTGCTGCTCCCTACATCTTCCTTGGCTTCCCCCATGACGCACCAGGGTGGCATTTCTACCACCCCACCTCTCGTCGTGTTCTGTCCTCCCAGGACGTCACGTTCGACAAGTCGGTCCCCTACTACCGTCTCTTCCCCTACCGCACTCCGTCCCTCCCCCCGCCACTGCTCTTCCTTGTGCCAGGTCCCCCCCCGATAGACCCCCTTCCCCCTCAGGTTCCTGCCCCTTCAGGTGTGTCCTAGGTAGACGCAGTCGAGCCTGTCGAGGTCGGTGGTGACTCTGGTGCTGCTGAGGGTGCTGAGCCAGGGGGTGCTGACTCTGGGGGTGCTGAGCGTGTGCGTGCTGGGCCTGGGGGTGCTGAGCCTGAGGGTGCTGAGTCTGGGGGTGCTGAGCCTGGGGGTGCTACGACTGGGGGTGCTGAGCCTGGGGGTGCTACGCTTGGAGGTGCTGAGCCTGGGGGTGCGGAGCCTGAGGGAGCTGGGCCTGCTCGTGTGGCGTCTGGCGGTGCTTGGCCTGGAGGTTCTCCGCGTGCTCCGTCTTGACGAGAGCCACTCTCTCCACAGTAGGTGCGTGAGTGGTTTGCACGGCGCTGGAGGCGTGCTTCTGGAGCTGGAGGTTCTTCGGCTGCTGAGGGTGCTGGTGCCACGGGTCCCAGAGGTGTTTGTAGTGGGAGTACTGGAGCTGCAGGGCTTGCGGGTACTACTGGAGCTGGAGCCCCTGCGTCTTCTCGTGGTCCGACTGGAGCTGGAGCTGCTGAGGGTGTTGACGTTGGCGGTACTGGAGGCGGTCCTGCTGGGGGAACTACTGGTGCTGCTAGAGGTCCTGGAGCTACTCGAGCTGCTGGGGGTACTGGAGCTGGAGGTGCTGCTGGCGCTGGTGCTATCGCTGGGGGTGCTAGAGCTGTCCCTGCTGTGTCTGGAGTCACTGCGCGGCCTCGGCCGTACTTCGTTCCCGCTCCTTGAGCAGGTTCTTGGTCTCTCGCCTTCTATTGGTCCTCCTCCTCCCTTAGAGTGTCTACAGCGGGCCTCCCCACTGCCTGCTCCTTCTCCATACACTGGTCCTACTGGAGGTCTTTCTGAGCGTCGTAAGCCTGCGTCTCGCCCTACCTCACCTGTCCGTGCTGCTTGCGCTAGTGATCGTGGTTCGCGTCCGCGTCCTCCCCTTGTGCCCGGCACGCACCGAATGTCTCTCCGTCCGTCCACTGCTCCTCTGCGTGCCCCTTTGCCTTCTCCTCCTGAGTCCTCTCTTCCTGCTCTTGCTGACCCAGAGTCGGACTCCTTTCATGCTGCCAGTCCGACTGTCACGCGTCTCCTTGCTACTGTTGTCACTGACCCTTCCTTTGAGTCCACTGCTGCGTCTGCCCTAGTTGCTGAGCTCGTCGACTTTGCTGCTCGCTGTCGCCTAGACTACGCTGCTAGTCTTGTTGCTGCGTCTGAGTATGTCTGTCCTACGTCCGTCACGGGTGAGTGTGCCCTTGGCACGGACGTCCTTGAGGACAGGCACGAGGAGTTCCAGTGTTTGGCTGCTGCTTCACCTCATCTCGTGTCCATACTACTCACCCCTGAGGGAGACCCGGATGCACTTGACATCCCGACTCCGCACTCTTACGCGGAGGCGATAGAGGGTCCCTACTCCTCCCAGTGGCAGGCAGCTATGGACACAGAGATGGCTTCCTGGAAGTCCACAGGCACCTACGTTGACGAGGTTCCCCCGCCTGGGGCGAACATCGTCAGTGGCATGTGGATTTTCAGGGTGAGGCGGCCGCCGGGGTTCTTCGCCTGTCTTCAAGGCGCGTTACGTGGCTCGTGGCTTTAGTCAGCGGCAGGGAGTTGACTACTTTCAGACCTTCTCTCCCACCCCAAAGATGACCACTCTTCAGGTACTGCTGCACATAGCTGCTCATCAAGACTACGAGCTAAACTCTCTTGACTTCAGCACTGCTTTCTTGCAGGGCAGCCTGCACGAGGAGATCTGGCTGCGCCGCCCACTTGGCTTCACTGGGTATTTTCCTCCTGGCACCCAGTGGAGCCTCCGGCGGCCAGTCTACGGTCTCCGCCAGGCACCGCGTGAGTGGCACGACACACTGAGGACTACGCTTGCGGCTCTTGGGTTTGCTCCCTCTACAGCCGACCCGTCGCTGTTTCTGCGCACCGACACTTCTTTGCCACCGTTCTACATCCTCGTGTACGTCGACGACTTGGTCTTTGCCACAGCTGACACTGCTTGACTAGCCCACGTGAAGTCCGAGCTGCAGAAGAGACACACGTGCACAGACCTGGGTGAACTGCGCAGCTACCTTGGCTTGCAGATCACCCGGGACAGAGCACGCCGCACCATTACCCTGACTCAGTCACACATGGTGCAGCAGATCCTTCAGCGCTTCGGCTTCACGTACTCCTCGCCTCATGCCACTCCTCTGTCTACTCGCCACTCGCTCTCAGCTCTGCCTTCGGATGAGTCCGTAGAGTCGAGTGGCCCGTACCCAGAGCTTGTTGGCTGCCTCATGTACCTGATGACCTGCACTCGACGTGACCTTGCATACCCTCTTAGCATCTTGGCACGCTATGTTGCTCCTGGGAGACACTGACCGGAGCACATGGCTGCAGCGAAGAGGGTGTTGCGCTACTTGTGCAGTACGTCGGGCATGGGGCTTGTGCTTGGAGGGCAGAGTCCAGTGGTCCTCACTGGGCACGGAGACGCTTCTTGAGCTGACGACCAGGCTACGCAGGGGTCGTCACATGGTTACACCTTCAGCCTTGGTTCCGGCTCTGTTTCGTGGCGGGCTACCCGCTCGTCTTCTGTTCTCGGCTCCAGTTGTGAGGCTCAGATCTACGCAGGGGCCATGGCTGCACAGGAGCTTCGCTGGCTCACCTACCTGCTGACTGACCTCGGAGAGCCGCCTCGTTCTCCTTCAGTGCTGTACGTAGACAACAAGGTCATGCTGGCCTTGTGTCGGGAGCAAAGACTGGAGCACAGAACGAAGCACATTTCTCTTCGCTACTTCCTTGCTCGTGAGCTACAGCAGCGTGGTCAGCTGCGCCTTGCGTACGTGGCCTCTCAGGCCAACATTGCTGATATCTTCACCAAGGCACTTGCGCCTTGTGATCATCAGCGCTTCTGTACTCACCTCGGTCTTGTGCCTACCTTGCCTCACTTGCTCACCCCTTGACCTTGTTTGTACTATTACATATATATATATATATATATATATATACACCTGCTCTTGCTTGTTTAGCCTTATATATATGTCTAATCCTGCATGTGAACTGGCCTTGTGGCCTTGAACTTGTGCTGGGAATGTGTAGTGACGTTGTGATCCACCCTGAGCTTGTTTGCTTTGCTTGACTGGTCTTGTGACCCCTTGTCCTTCCCCACTTTGCCTATGGGGGTGTGTCAGATTTATATGACTTAGCTGCTGTAGGCTATAGTGTGGTAGCTCATATGGGGTACAACCCAATTAGGGTTTGTACTTGTAACCAACTTTCCCTTAGTCTTTTTCATTCTCGTTCAATTTCACACACCTCTATATCATGCCTCATCATTTCATTCATTTAAGAATGTGTGGCGTGTAATTCATTATTAGTACTCATAACATTTATTACATGCAATTATCACTACATCAAACAGTAAAAGATATAATACAAACAATATAGCTTTTATGCACAAAACTACTACAAAAACTGCTACCAACATTCAAAACACTTCAACATGCACAATGGGAAGGGTGATACTTTAGCTTACAACTTTTTTTTCATGTTTTATTAAAAAAAAACCATGAAAAAAAAATTGTCAAAATCGATCGTAAAGGGTTGCTTCGCAACGATGTGACCGATGTGGGCCCGCGACGAGCTAAGGCAGGGAGCACAGGGCTCGCGACGAGCTAAGGCAGGGCGCACGGGGCCCGCGACGAGCTAAAGCAGGGCGCACGGGGCCCGCGACGAGCTAAGGCAGGGCGCACAGGGCTTGCGACGAGCTTAGGGCGGAGGCACGAGACGGAGGGCACGTTTCGGAGGGCGCGTTTCAGAGGGCGCGGAGGGCGCGACGAAAAGCTAGAGCGTGGAGGCGCTAGAGTGCGAGCTAGGCTAGTCTAGGCTAGGATACTATACCTACTCATGATACCATCTTAGAAGTAGAGTGCAACGGAATGTCGAGAGCAGTCAAGCAAGGGAGTACAAACATGACAGCCTAATTGAGTTGTACTCACTACACAGCACCTCACTGCAGACTAAAACAAATGTGAACATTTGATAATAGATAGAGATGGTTGTGGCAATGAAGGCCCTTGTCCCCATGAAGCAATCACAGTTGATGTATAAGTTTATACATATAAAAACAAACAAGTTAACAAACAAAAACATCAAACAAAATCTAAAAAAAAAGGATAAACAAACAAACAAACCAACCAACAAACAAACAGATGAGCAAGCAAACAAACAAACAAACACAAACAATTCATGCCATCTTCTCCACCATTTTTGCACATACGTATTCGTCCTGACAAGTAGATATTTTAAAACCTGTTCTCAGCCTCTGAATATCAACCGAGAACGAGGACTTTACTGTTCCCAGAAAAACATCGGCCAACGCACAGACTGCCTTGTCAAGGAAGACCTTGAGCAACGCTTGGTTCTGAAACCGAAATGGTTCAAGCACCTTCGCCCAAGGCTGCCCTGTCAGCTCCTCCGGCAGTTGCACAATCTCCACCCCTGGCAGATGGCCCCAAATAACCCGTTTCAGCTGCCCTACCTCCTGCTTGTCAGCATTTGACGCAAGGAACACCACGGAAATATTTCCCAACTGTGCCATCCTCTCCGCAATGCATCTTCCCGAGTTTTCCACTGTAAGAAACTCCCGAAGCTGTGGATAGAAACTCAGCAGATCCCCCCGCCTCCAGTGCACAGCCAAGTACTGCTGCGGCTGCCTTTGCTCCCTCCCAGTATTCTTCCTGCTGGTCGCAGCACCCTGCTGCTGGGCTGCACCGGCCTCTGTTGCACTTTGCTTGGCGAGCCCCGCTGCAGCGACAGCAGCGGTGAAAAGCATTGGGGTGGCATCGGCTGCTGCTGTGATGCCCTCCTTCAGTGCGTCGTCAGGCGAAAAGGCAGTGGAGGAAGAGGAGGAAGGCGAAGACGAGAAGGAGGTGGAAGAGGAGGAAGAGGAAGAAACAGTGGAAGAGAAAAAGGAAGAGGAGGTGCTTGGCGGTTTCCAGATGACCTGCTGCACGAATCCCAAGGCTGCTTCCAGCACTGCTGGGTGCGGCTGCACTGCAAGCCGATTCGCACACACAAGACTCTTTGATCCACCACCACTACCCTCAAACGGCAGACCCACGTCCTTGCCGAGGTTGTCCCCGAGCCTCCACGGGTGGAAGTCCCCAAACATAACGACGTCAGCAGACGGCAGGAGGACTCTTCCCAGAGAACGGAGATCCGAGACGGTGAATAGGTGGGAAAGAGGCATGTTGAGAGCAGTCCATGTCGTGTTATGGTATACCACACCCTCTAGTTCCGGAAGCAAATAAAAATCGTTTCCCCATGGCTGCGTGTTACAAGCCTTGTATGGACACACCACCTGTTGCACCATCACCACACCTTCCACCTTACTGCCCTCCTCTCCTTGCCTCTCTTCTGCGCTTCGTCCGCCCCTGTTCGCACTTCCCCGAACCTCCTCCCGAAGCTGCTGTAGCGGGATGGTAGAGCGGGGCCCATAGCAGCGGTGCAGGTGCGGCAGGTGCAGGAAGGTGCGGCGGTCGTAGGAGTGGGCGACTTCGTCGGTGTTTAAGGGCACCACGAGCGTGCGGTTCAAGGCACCTGCCAGGAGCAGATGCCGTCGGATGCACGCTATGCGGTTGCTCACCTGGAGGAAGGTGAGTAAGGGAGGCACGGGTGTCGGGGTATGCGTTGGTGTCGGGGTATGCGTTGGTGTTGGTAAGAGTGAGGTGAAAGTGGGGTATATTAGGGACAGTAGGGGTCAATAGGAGTAGGTGGGGGCAGGTTGGATCAGGTGGCACTAGTAATGCAGCCCCTAAACCGTAGGTACAGTCCCGAGCACAACAGTTTGACCAGAAGGAAGAAAAGGGTCTGGGTAGCGGGGGAGGGAGAAGAGGGAAACGGCAGGGTTGATGGAGGAGGCGAGAGCATGGCGACTGTAAAGCAACTTCATCCCAACCCATTTAACTCCATCCAGCCCCATCCATTCCCGCCCAGCTCAACCCCACCCAATCCAATCCCACTCAACCGCATCCAGCCCCACCTGGTTATGCTGGCAATCCATGAGAATGTACTTTCCAGGCTGTGGCACCCACGCAAGGGCGCCTTCCTGGAAGGCGCTCTCCCAGAGCCACCTGCGGAAAAGCCACTTGGGGAGAGCGCTGCAGCGGCCCTGCGCGTTGAGCGTCTTGAGCTGCTGCTGCTTGCGCTCGTAGGATATGTCATAGCCCCTGGATGGATGGGGGGAAATGTAGTGGGTGTGGGAGTGGGAGCCGGCATGAGAATGGTACTTGAGTCGACTCAGAGTGCGTGTTGCTACTGCTTTGTCCTTGGAAGATGTGACATAGCCCCTGAGGTGATGATCCGGTATGGTGGGGAGAGTACTAGCAGCACGGTGGGAGTCGCGAAAAAGGCAAGCCCGCAGGTTCGGTTAGAAAACCGACATTATGTTACACGGGGGATGGGGTTGCCACTAGCAAAGTCAGCACCACAGAAGCCTCCAACGGCCTAGCTCATCCGTTGGAGTCCAAATGGCGTTCGGTAAAAAATAAAGGTCAATGTCACGAACAAGTGACATGATGTCGTGACTTTCAGGTGACGTGACGTCTCAAAACCTTCACTAGCACAGACTCTGTTATTCCTCACCATTCCTTACCACTCTTGCCGAATCTCTCCGGTGGAAAAGTTTCCCTTCCCTTCTCCTCCCACTCCAACTATTGTTTCCATTTCCTCGCCGCGACCTCCCCCCGCGACCCGCCGGAGAGAGGCTCTCTCCCCCGCAACTTTTGCTCCCCCCACGAGTTCCGTTTCCATCTCCTCCACTCGCCCGACCGTCTCCCCCTCGCGTTCCGCCACCAGTCTTCGCAGATCGCTGTCGCCTTCTCCGCCCGGCGGAACGCCGAGCGGAAGATGTGCCGTTGCGCCCGCGTGGTGCACCAAGAGGAGAAAGAGCCCGCTTTCCGCCAGGAGCCAGAGCACCCATGCTCCTCCGCCGCAGTTTCCGCGTGCCCGCATTGAGCGCATCCGCCGTGCTAGTACTCAAAATCGAGATTACATGCCTGCCCAACCAACTCTGTGCGAAAGGTACCTCACGGTGACGAAAGCGAACTGGGCGAAGGGATGTTTTCGGACGAAGTTACGGTGACGGACAGTCCGGAATGGATCTTGCCGAACTCATTTCTAGCCGAATCAAGATTCCCTCGACTTTCGGACGGAAAATGGGCCGTTCGTCTACACCCTGATGCTCACTCAACCGCACTCTGAACATGCCCATGGGCATGCACTGCCACTCCATACGCCCAATGGTCGACATTCACAGCCACTGGCCCGCTCGTTACTGGCCCACGACAAAACCAGGATATTCTTGACCTCGAATAAGTTACTAGAGTTTCCCAGACAAAACAAGCTGGGCTACCCACAGTTATGGCGCCTGTTCTACATTCAGTCCCAGTTTGCCCCTCGCAGGCAAGTGCACGAGAGAGGAGCCCAGGGAAAGATGGGGAACGGGACTGAAATAGGCATCAGGTGTACTATGAAGGAACGACGTCCGGTGAGACCAAGTTTCAACTTGTTGATAGATTCAAAATTTGCTTGCAAGGCAGCCAGGTCAGCTCGGCCCAATAGGTGATCAAATCGAAAACCTGCCTCTTGCTGAGCAAGACAGCATCAGAGACTTCATAAGACCAGCATGATTCTGTACATCTCCTTGCACACTAATCTAGGTGGCCTGGCAGACTCCGAGTCGGGCCGCATGCTAGGGTGCCTTGATATCTGGCGAGGCGAATCAACGGCAAAATTACGCAACACGCCGGCGTGAGAACGTTTTTTAAATTCAACGACCAAGCTCGCACCGCAAGTAGGGTGACCAAGCCCCTCGCAAATGAATCGAGCTACAAAATAAACGCGATATTGACAGCCAGTAAATAAGAATTGATGGTCTTCCTAACTGTCACCGTTTCGCGTGGGATAATGTTTGCCAGGTGGTTTTCGTGTTTTCATAAAAACAAGGTCGCAACTGTGGCTACATTGCCATGAGGGAAATTTTAAACGAGGTCACCATTACGCATGTTTTATTGCGTTTGGTTTCAGAGGTATCACAAATAGTCATAGTACACTGTTGCGGGTGATCACAGTGCTATCACGGATGGTCACACCTCCCGCCGAAAAGCTATGATGTTTGGTCACTCTATGAAACGATTATAATTGAAACCACGAAAGAAACAATAGAAAATTTGGGGAATCCCAACCTTGATTGCTTATAACCTCGCGCATTATTCTAGCCCTAACATTTAGGGAATTGAAGAAAAAAAAAAAACCCCATTGGATGGCACGTCCTTCGAGAGGCAACAACCTTAGACACTTTGCGACAAGGTGTTTAAAGCCCGGGATCAGCATGGTAATATATCAAGTTATGTGGATTTGAAATAGTCTGTATGCGAGATCCGCCGAACCAATTTCAGTTGGCTGCCTTTGGCGAGAACAACTATCCCCCACAAACTAGTGAACATTTCGCACTCACCAAACCTGCGAATCCCACCAACCCAAAGCGACAAATGGGTCGCACACATCCCTCTCTTGGAGCATGGAAAGTGTGGCTCACTCGAAGTCTCCTCACCTCACCACTGAATCAGCTCGATGCTAACGGGAAGTAGAAAAACAGAGCAGCGCACGTGCTGGGTATCAACGCCACCTACTCAACGCCACAACAGAATCGTGTTCGGGACGATGCTGTGCCCAGATTACTAGCTTACCGACCATCGCAGGAGCTCGCAACAGCAAAGTGTAGGAACGTGCAAGCGCGATCGTACTTACGAGAAAAAAAAGTGACGACATACTGGAGACTACGGGAAGCTAGGAACAACAAGAAACCGGTAGTGTATTGGAGTCGTTGTTACTAGCTAGGGGGAAGAAAGCGGACGTGATAGGGCTCTTGCACCAAGCGCCGAGCAGCACCCGCTCGTCGCATTTAGCTGCTCGCGTTCTGTGCGACGCGGAGCCCGCATTCCTCGCGACGCTGAGCCCGCATTCCTCGCGACGCGGATCCCGCATTTCAGGCGGATCGGAGCCCGCCTTCCAGTCGACGCGGAGCCCGCGTTCCCCGCGACGCGGAGCCCACGTTCCCGGCAACGCGGAGCCCGCATTCCAGGCGACGAGCAGCGAGCGCTCCAGGTGACCAGGCTTGGGCCACCGCGCGCACAACTAAAGCGGATACTGCGCACTGACGGGGAGCAAGGGGCGGCACACGCCCCTGCGGGTCACGAGAGAGGAGAGCCCAGGTGAGTGCCCAATTGCCTGCATCCCAAAAATGTTTTCGAGGCTGTTGGCGTAGCGAAACATGCAGTAGGTTCTTCGTATTCCCGTCCAGGGTGTATGTGTAGTCCCTCTGATGCACCTACACAATATTTGAGGTACCTCGTACCTACCATCCTTACCGTACCTAGCAAATGTGAACTGGGTAGAATGTATTGCTTTGGTACTGGTTGCTAAGTGAGGACTCTGTGTACGGAGCGAAACTAGTATGCTCTAGCCTACATCGACCATAGTACAGCGACAATGGTCGCTGCTGCCTTGGGGGTCCTATCACGCTCACATGTCACGATGCCAAGGCAGCAGCAACCATCAACAACGGTTGCTGCTGCCTTGGGGGTCCTATCACGCTCACGTGTCACGAGGCAAAGGCAGCAGCAACCATCAACAACGGTTGCTGCTGCCTTGGGGGTCCTATCACGCTCACATGTCACGATGCCAAGGCAGCAGCAACCATCAACAACGGTTGCTGCTGCCTTGGGGGTCCTATCACGCTCACATGTCACGAGGCAAAGGCAGCAGCAACCATCAACAACGGTTGCTGCTGCCTTGGGGGTCCTATCACGCTCACATGTCACGAGGCAAAGGCAGCAGCAACCATCAACAACGGTTGCTGCTGCCTTGGGGGTCCTATCACGCGCACATGTCACGAGGCAAAGGCAGCAGCAACCATCAACAACGGTTGCTGCTGCCTTGGGGGTCCTATCACGCTCACATGTCACGAGGCAAAGGCAGCAGCAACCATCAACAACGGTTGCTGCTGCCTTGGGGGTCCTATCACGCTCACGTGTCACGAGGCAAAGGCAGCAGCAACCATCAACAACGGTTGCTGCTGCCTTGGGGGTCCTATCACGCGCACATGTCACGAGGCAAAGGCAGCAGCAACCATCAACAACGGTTGCTGCTGCCTTGGGGGTCCTATCACGCTCACATGTCACGAGGCAAAGGCAGCAGCAACCATCAACAACGGTTGCTGCTGCCTTGGGGGTCCTATCACGCTCACATGTCACGATGCCAAGGCAGCAGCAACCATCAACAACGGTTGCTGCTGCCTTGGGGGTCCTATCACGCTCACATGTCACGAGGCAAAGGCAGCAGCAACCATCAACAACGGTTGCTGCTGCCTTGGGGGTCCTATCACGCTCACATGTCACGAGGCACAGGCAGCAGCAACCATCAACAACGGTTGCTGCTGCCTTGGAGGTCCTATCACGCTCACGTGTCACGAGGCAAAGGCAGCAGCAACCATCAACAACGGTTGCTGCTGCCTTGGGGGTCCTATCACGCTCACATGTCACGAGGCAAAGGCAGCAGCAACCATCAACAACGGTTGCTGCTGCCTTGGGGGTCCTATCACGCTCACGTGTCACGAGGCAAAGGCAGCAGCAACCATCAACAACGGTTGCTGCTGCCTTGGGGGTCCTATCACGCTCACGTGTCACGAGGCAAAGGCAGCAGCAACCATCAACAACGGTTGCTGCTGCCTTGGGGGTCCTATCACGCGCACATGTCACGAGGCAAAGGCAGCAGCAACCATCAACAACGGTTGCTGCTGCCTTGGGGGTCCTATCACGCTCACATGTCACGAGGCAAAGGCAGCAGCAACCATCAACAACGGTTGCTGCTGCCTTGGGGGTCCTATCACGCTCACGTGTCACGAGGCAAAGGCAGCAGCAACCATCAACAACGGATGCTGCTGCCTTAGGGGTCCTATCACGTTCACATGTCACGAGGCAAAAGGCAGCAGCAACCATCAACAACGGTTGCTGCTGCCTTGGGGGTTATATCACGCTCACATGTCACGAGGCAAAGGCAGCAGCAACCATCAACAACGGTTGCTGCTGCCTTGGGGGTCCTATCACGCTCACATGTCACGAGGCAAAGGCAGCAGCAACCATCAACAACGGTTGCTGCTGCCTTGGGGGTCCTATCACGCTCACATGTCACGAGGCAAAGGCAGCAGCAACCATCAACAACGGTTGCTGCTGCCTTGGGGGTCCTATCACGCTCACGTGTCATGAGGCAAAGACAGCAGCAACCATCAACAATGGTCGCTGCTGCCTTGGGGGTCCTATCACGCTCACGTGTCACGAGGCAAAGACAGCAGCAACCATCAACAATGGTCGCTGCTGCCTTGGGGGTCCTATCACGCTCACATGTCACCCCGCAAAGGAAGCAGCAACCGTCAACAAAGGTTGCTGCTGCCTTGGGGGTCCTTTCACGCTCACGTGTCACAAGGCAAAGGCAGCAGCAACCATCAACATCGGGTTGCTACTGCCTTGGGGGTCCTATCACGTTCACATGTCACGAGGCAAAAGGCAGCAGCAACCATCAACAAAGGTTGCTGCTGCCTTGGGGGTCCTATCACGCTCACATGACACGAGGCAAAGGCAGCAGCAACCATCAACAACGGTTTGCTGCTGCCTTGGCGGTCCTATCATGCTCACATGTCACGAGGCAAACGCAGCAGCAAACGGTTAACAAAGGTTGCTGGTGCCTTGGGGGTCCTATCACGCTCACGTGTCACCTCCATGCACGCACCAGAGTTGTCCCAAGGCAGGGCGCAATCAATGTTGGGAAGCATGCTTTGGGCCTGCTGTCACCACCATGCACGCACCTGTGCTGTCCCAAGTCAGCAGCAACCAATGTCGCTGCTGCCTTTGGCCTGCTGTCACCATCATGTACGCCCCTGCTCTGTCCCAAGGCAGCAGCAACCAATGTTGGTGGTGCCTTGGGCCTGCTGTCACCACCATGCACACAGCCGTTGTGTGTTGCTTGGCGTGCAATTGCAAATTTCTTTTTTATCCTAAGATACCCTAAACCTTGCCCCTGGCCCCCTACCCCTGACCCCCCACCTCTCCCGCTCTCCAGCAGTTGTGTCACGTGTCCTTGCGGCTCTGCCCTGTCCTTGCAGCTCTGCCCTGCCCTCTCATGCACCGCCCCGCCCTTCCCCCCCCCCCCCCCCCCCCCCCCCCCGGGTCCAGCATGCCCCAGCCCTGCCCTGCCCAGATGGTTGTCCCCGAGACTATTTAGCGTGACAGGCACACCGCCCTAAAATCTGGCTTACCACCCATCTCATTGGCGCTAATTGCAGGTTGCCACTGTGAGAGGGATGTGGATGAAACCCCATCGGATCAGGAGGTTGAAGTGGCAAACACAATGATAAGAGATGCAGGGGAGTGGAGCGACAGTGGTGATGAGTGGTGGATAGAAGGCCGTTACGATGGGGAGGAAGTGGAGCTATGGGTGGCAGGTCAGGATGAGTGAATGGGTTGTGTTTACTTCCCCATGATGCACCTGTGGTCTTTGACATGCCATGCTTGAGTGGGTTTAGTGGTCTTTTCCTTTCTGTCCTAAACCTAGTCATGCTAGGATGCATCTACGTTCGTAACAATCTGCTTAGCGACACATTGAATGACCGCATGCACATATTATAGTATTCATAGACAATTTAGGCAGTTGGAAGTGAGGATAGAGTTAGCCTTATGAAATGCCTCTGTTCAACCAGCATGTGACAATCTATGCTCATGCCAACCCCTTTAGCAACCAGTGCTGTCGCCATCTGTGTGGAGTTATGGTCCTCATGCTTCCGTAAGCATAAACATGCGCGTGCGCCCACCCTTCTCCTTGCTAATGTGAATGCAATCCAGATAGGTCTGGAATAAGAAGGGAAGTCGAGAGAGCACGGGGCATGGGGAACGCGAGCTCATTCCAAAGTCTGCTGAGCTGCCCCCTAGTTGCACCTGCGCCCTCCCTCCTCCTTCCGGATGTGAATGAACGCCAAATAGCCCTGCAAGGAGTCAGGTGGAGGCAGGAAGAGGGGGTGAATAGAAAATGAGCTTGTTCCCAACTCTGTTGTGCTGCCCCCTTGTTGCGCGTGGGATGAAGAGGAAAGGCACATGGGGAGGGGGAGGAGAGGCACATGGGGAGGGAGAGGAGAGGCACATGGGAAGGGGGAGGAGAGGCACATGGGGAGGGATTGGAGAGGTACATCGGGAGGGACAAGGAAGATGGTTAGATCGAGGTAGAGGGGTGGCATATGGGGAAAGCTAAGGGTCACCTGGTGCGTGACGCTCACCTCTATGAGGGAGGGGGGGAGCAGGGCGGAGGGAGGGGGGGAGCAGGGCGGAGGGAGGGGGGGAGAAGGGCGGAGGGAGGGGTGAAGCAGGGAGGAGGGAGGGGGGAAGCAGGGCGTAGGGAGAGGGGAAGCAGGACTTAGGGAGGGGGGAAGCAGGGCGGAGGGAGGGGGGAAGCAGGGCGGAGGGAGGGGGGAAGCAGGGCGGAGGGAGGGGGGAAGCAGGGCGGAGGGAGGGGGGGAGCAGGGCGGAGGGAGGGGGGAAGCAGGGAGTAGGCAGGGGGGAAGCAGGGCGGAGGGAGGGGGGAAGCAGGGAGGATGGAGGGGTGAAGCAGGGAGGAGGGAGGGGAGAAGCAGGGAGGAGGGAGGGGAGAAGCAGGGGGAAGGGAGGGGGGAAGCAGGGAGGAGGGAGGGGTGAAGCAGGGAGTAGGCAGGGGGTTCAGCAGGGAGGAGGGAGGGGTGAAGCAGGGAGTAGGCAAGGGGGAAGCAGGGAGGAGGGAGGGGGGAAGCAGGGCGGAGGGAGAGGGGAAGCAGGACTTAGGGAGGGGGGAAGCAGGGCGGAGGGAGGGGGGAAGCAAGGCGGAGGGGGGGGGGAAGCAGGGAGGAGGGAGGGGGGAAGCAGGGGGAAGGGAGGGGGGAAGCAGGGAGGAGGGAGGGGGGAAGCAGGGAGGAGGGAGGGGGGAAGCAGGGAGGAGGGAGGGGGGAAGCTGGGAGGAGGGAGGGGGGAAGCTGGGAGGAGGGAGGGGGGAAGCTGGGAGGAGGGAGGGGGGAAGCTGGGAGGAGGGAGGGGGGAAGCTAGGAGGAGGGAGGGGGGAAGCTGGGAGGAGGGAGGGGGGAAGCTGGGAGGAGGGAGGGGGGAAGCTGGGAGGAGGGAGGGGGAAGCTGGGAGGAGGGAGGGGGGAAGCTGGGAGGAGGGAGGGGGGAAGCTGGGAGGAGGGAGGGGGGAAGCAGGTGAGGCAAAGGACAATAGATTGGGCGGTAAACCCGCTCTCACCTCTGGCTCTCACTCTCTACCCTTCCCCCTCCTTCCCCCTCCATCCTTCCCATTCTGTCTCTCCCTCTCGTCCCTTCGCCCTCTGTCTATCCACCTCTGTCCTTCCCCCTCTGTCTCTCCCCCTCTGCCCTCCCCCCTGTTCCTCGCCCCTCTGTCTCTCCCCCTTTGTCCTTCCCCCTCTCCCCCTTGTCCTTATCCTTGTGACCTTCCCATCTCCCCAGCCCGTTCCCTTCCTGTCCACCGCCCATCAATCAAGGCTTTCAATGTGACACCATCCCCCCCTCAGCTGGTCATCCCCCTCTGTCCCTCCCTTTCTGCCCATCACATCAGTAGGCTAAACCCTGCGGCTGGACGGAGAATGTAACGCATCACCTACCTACCGTAGCGAGTATTCTAGCTAAGGCTCTGTAAAGCGCTACCTACGCAAGGTAGCGACTTACAGGAAGAAAGGGTTGGAAGGGATGATTGTTGATTGGTCCACAATTGTGAATCACCACCCACTAAAAGACAAACAAGGTTGGGAACCAACCCAACCTTTGCGTTGGTGGACATTCAAACCAATAACATTTCAATGCTGCTGTTACAAGTCACAACAGGTAACCAGACAATTCTTATCACAAATAAGTTGCTCTCATTGGTTGCAAATCCAACCAACATGCCACCTAAGCAAACTCACCTTAAGGAGCTCCTTGCCCTTGTTGCCATCGAGGAGGTGGAGCTCCCCAAGGGGTATTGAGGAAGGGGTTTGGAGCTCCAAGGCTCATTCTCTCATTCCCAACTCCAATTGATCAATTTTGGAAATGGGATTTCTCTCCAAGTACAGAACTTTTCCCTCACAAGTGCTCTAAGCTCCAACTATCCCTTTGGTGGAAGCTACTCTATCACTCTCCAAGCTTCAACTACCAAGTCTAGAAGACTCAAAGCTATCTTAGGAGCTAGTTTACCTTGTGTGTTTTATTGTTGGCGTTTTTATAAGCCTACAAGTGACCCTTTTGTGGGCATTCATTTATAAGCCTGGGTCTTTACTATGCTTTTAAGGGCGTTTCTCTTTAAGCTCGTGTTACAGAGTAAGGGCGTATGAGGGAGATGCTACACACGATGGTGTCCATGGCGACGTGGGTAGGCGTTGGCACTTACGACAAACGCCATCCAATTGGGGTGGCGGAGGCGACGACAGGAGGCGAGGGCCAGGCAGCAACAACTGGGGCAACGACGCATGCGCGTGACGTCGGCTTCAGCTATTGATCTACGGAAGATCGCGACTGAATGATTGAGCGCGTGACGAGGGGAGCAGGGCGTCTGCCGAAAGGAAGCGCGTGTTACAGGCGTGGGAGGATAGCGGGTATCGAGGGGAAACGCGCGGGAGGAGAGGGCGCATCGAGGGGAAGCGAGCGTGACGCAAAGGCGCGTGCACGACTGGCAGAAATGCGCGCGACGAAGGGAAACAGATGACGAGCAGAAGCACGGAATCCCGGGCAAGCGCGAGTGACGAGGGCCGGCGCGAGTGACGAGGGAGGGCGCAGGTGGCGAGGGAGAGCGCGGGTGAATACGTGCGCTAAACGTGGGGTAGCATTCTGAAGCACTCGTTTGAGTGTCACGTTCCGTGTGAGTAACGCGACAACGTATGTAAATAGCGGGTGACTCTAGGCGCCTGCTGCCCAGCTATTGGCGAGACAGCATGTGTGCCTTGGGAGTTGCTGTAAATATCGCGGCTCCTAAAACTAGTGCAAGGCGCACAGGCTGTCTACTTAGGTGAGGGAGTAGGCAGTTCATGAGTACGACTAGGTGTTCAAGATATGTGAGAGCCAAACAGTGGGCCAACCTAGGCGACGTTCGGTTCTTTTTTGCGACTCTGCTCAAAAGCCAATGAGGAGAGAGTGTCGCTCGGCGTTGTCCCAGGGTCGCGATAGTTTAAGACAGAGAAATAGGGTAACCCTATTTTTTGTCAGAATATTATAGCTTACTTATTTGTGTAGGCTATAGTGGGGTATCCCATAGGGGGTACAACCCAACTAGAGTTTCCTATTTGTACTCACTTCATTCATAGTCATTCCATCCTCGTTCTAACTTTCTCATGGTATCGAGCAGGTTCCCCCGTGGGAACTGTGCTTAGGGCCCACCACATCGAACCTTTTTTTTTCTGCCCGGAGCGCGCTCCGGGCCCTTGCTCTTACTTGTTTTTTTTCGATCTGCCCTAAAGGCCCGAGCGCCGCCTTAGCGAGCCGCCCGCCCTAGCAGCCCGAGCGCCGCCTTAGCGCCCGCGCCCCGCTGCCCGCCCTCGCGCCGCCTTAGCGGCCTCGCCGCCCTGCTCTCGCGGCCCTCGCAGCCCTTCCTCACGCGGCTCCGCCGCCCCTGATCTCGCGGCCCCGTCGCCCCTGATCTCGCGGCCCCGCTGACCCTGAAAGCGCGGCCCTCGCCGCCCCTGATCTCGCGGCCCCGCCGCCCAAGCGCTCGCGGCCCCGCTGTCCCTGATCTCACGGCCCCGCGGCCTCAGCGCTCAAGGCCCCGCCGCCCCTGATCTCGCGGCCCCGCCGCCCCAGCGCTTCCGGCCCCGCTGCCCCTGATACGCGGCCCCGTCGCCCCGGCGCTCCCGGCCCCGCCGCCCCTGATACGCGGCCCCGCCGCCCCAGCGCTCCCGGCCCCGCCGCCCCTGATCTCACGGCCCCGCCGTCCCTGATCTCGCGGCCCCTGTCAGAACATTATAGCTTACTTGTTTGTGTAGGCTATAGTGGGGTATCCCATAGGGGGTACAACCCAATTAGGGTTTCCTATTTGTACTCACCTCGTTCGTAGTCAATTCATTCACGTTTCTAATTTCACATGGAATCAGAGCAGGTCCCATCCTAGGGACTGTTCTCTAGGGCCCACCGAAGCGCGCCCCGAGGCGCGCGTTCTTTTTTCTCGCGACCCTCCGTGTCCCCCTTCCCCACGCGGCCCCGCCGCCTCCTCGACGCGGCCCCGCCGCCTCCTCGACGCGACCCTGCCGCCTTCTCGACGCGGCCCCGCCGCCTCCTCGACGCGGCCCCGCCGCCTCCTCGACGCGGCCCCGCCGCTTCCCTACCTGCGGCCGTTCCGCCGCCCTACCTGCGGCCGTCCCGTCACCCTACCTGCGACCTACCTGCCGCCCTACCTGCGGCCGTCCCGCCGCCCTACCTGCGGCCGTGCCGCCGCCCTACCTGCGGCCTACCCGCCGCCCTACCTGCGGCCGTATGCCGCCCTACCTGCGGCCGTCCCGCCGCCCTACCTGCGACCCTCCCGCCGCCCTACCTGCGGCCTACCCGCCGCCCTACCTGCGGCCGTCTGCCGACCTACCTGCGGCCGTCCCACCGCCCTACCTGCGGCCCCCCCCGCCGCCCTACCTGCGGCCCACCCGCCGCCCTACCTTCGCGGCCCGGCCGCCCTACCTACGCGGCCCAGCGGCAGCCGAGCCGCCCAGCAGCAGACGCGCCGCCGAGCCGCCCAGCAGCAGCCGAGCCGCCCAGCAGCAGCCGAGCCGCCCAGCAGCAGCCGAGCCGCCCAGCAGCAGCCGAGCCGCCCAGGAGCAGCCGAACCGCCCAGTAGCAGCCGAGCCGCCCAACAGCAGCCGAGCCGCCCAGCAGCAGCCGAGCCGCCCGGGAGCCGAGCCGCCCAGCAGCCTAGCGGCCGTGTCGTCTGGCGACCTTCCTCCTGAGCCGCCCGACCTGCCCTACCCGGTGAGCACTGCACTGCTGTCACTTCGTACCCTTCCCCTATTGCTTGCACTGCGCCACTGTCGTCGTCATGGCTACACCCACTATCCTCACTTTTGACGCTGAGGGTCGAGCCATTGACTTTGAGGTCTGGCTCGACGACCTGCAGCTGTTTTTACAGTGCGACAGGGCCGACAGTCTGTCTCTCTTTGACCTCACCTCTGGCGCTGTCCCTGCCCCTGCTGCTGATGCTGACGCCACTGTTCGCTCTCAGTGGGCCACGCGCGATGCTGCTGCACGTCTTGCTGTGCGTCGCCACCTGCCTACCGCTGAGCGCGCGCACTTTAGTCAGTACAAGAGTGCTCAGACCTTGTACGACGCTGTAGTTGCACGCTACTCCTCCCCTCCCACTGCTGCACTGAGCCGCCTCATGCTCCCCTTCCTCTTCCCTGACCTTGCCGCCTTTCCCACTGTCGCTGATCTCATCACGCACCTCCGCACTAGTGACACTCGCTACCGCGCTGCACTTCCTGCTGACTTCTGCGCCAAGAACCCCCCCCCCATGTACATCACTCTCTACTTCCTAGTTACTCGCCTCCCTGACTCCCTTCGTGTAGTCCGGGACCACTTCCTTGCGGTCTGTCCCACCACCCTCACCGTCGACAGCCTCGAGAAGGCCCTTCTTGCAGCAGAGAAGAGCATAGTTGCTGTAGGAGCCTCTCGAGGTGACCCCCGCGCCCCCATCTTTGAGGGGTGTTCTCCTTCCCCTCTCCTGCCCTCTGTTGCCTCTGCCGCTGCGGCCGAACTCGTTGGTCTTGAGTCAGTCGGTGCGGCGTCTGCCCCTAGCGGGAGACGCCGCTCTGGCAAGGGCAAGGGGGGCAAGGGAGCGGGTGGGGCCAGTGGGGGCGGTGGCGGTGGGGGTGGAGGCGGCGGAGGGAGTGGGGGTGGCGGTGGAGGTGGTAGTGGGGGTGGGGGTGCTAGTGGCAGCGGTGGCGGCGGGAGTGGCGGCGGCGGTGGCGGTGGTAGCGGAGGTGGCGGAGGTGGCGGCGGTGGAGGTGGGGGCGGGGGGCGGTGGAGGCGGAGGCGGGGGTGGCGGAGGTGGAGGTGGTCGGAGTGGGGCTTCGCAGCGGAGCGGCACTGGTGGCGGTCAGCGCCAACAGTAGCAGCAGCAGCAGCAGCACCGTTCTCGCGACGTCCTCACCCCCCAGCGGCTCCGTGAGTGGTACACGCAGCGTCAGCGTGGTGGGGGTTTTGGTCCCTGCACCTACGTTCTCCGCACTGGCGACCGCACTGGCGAGCAGTGTGGGGGTGCCCACCCCGCTCAGCGCTGCTTTGGCCGCCTGACAGACGCTTGGCGTCAGCAGTTCCCGGAGGCCGCGGAGATCCCCCGCTGGGGAGAGCTGTCTAGGGCTGGTGTAGCTATCTTTGATCTTGATTTTGATGCTATCCTTGCTGCCATGTATGCTGTGACCACTAGTGAGGAGGGTGACTGTTACCGGTGTTTCCCGCCCGACCCGGGCATTGGTACTGCTGCTCCGGGTACCGGTGAGGCTTCTGCTCTAGGTGCCAGTGCGTCTGTACTCCCAGGTACTCGTGAGACTGCTCTCTCAGGTACTAGTGCGTCTGCGCTCTCAGGTACTGCGTCGGCTTCGGCCTCCCACACCTTCACTCTTGACTCTGGAGCGTCTCGCTCTTTCTTTCGGGACCGCACCACACTTACGCCGCTTAGTCGGCCGGTTGCGGTTTCCCTGGCTGACCCCTCTGGGGGTCCTGTCCTGGCTCGCTTCTCCACAGTCCTCCCGTGTCCGGCGGCTCCCTCTGGCACCCTGTCTGGTCTCTACCTCCCCTCGTTCTCTACGAACCTGGTGAGTGGTGCTGACCTACAGGATGGGGGAGTTCACCAGTTCACCCCTGCTAGTCAGCAAGTGACGCACTGCACGGAGGCTAGCACGGGTCGTCACCTGGCTACGTTTACACGTCAGCCAGGGTCGAGCCTGTACACACTGACCACTGCTTCTCCTCCAGGTGCTGAGTCTGGTAGCGTGCCTTCGTCTGGTCAGGTGTTTGCTGCAGCGTCCAGGTCTGGTCCTGAGTCTGCCCCCTGTTCGTGTCGCCGTCTGTCTCACGAGACCCTCCTCTGGCACCACCGTCTTGGCCACCCCTCTCTGCTTCGGCTCAGAGGCATGGCCTCCCGTCTTCTTGTGTCTGGTCTCCCCCGGTCTCTACCTCCCCTTCCTCAGGGCCCTGGCCCTGCCTGTGTCCCCTGTGTCGAGGGGCGCCAGCGTGCTGCCCCTCACTCCTCCCAGTTTCCTCTGACAGAGGCTCCGTTGCAGACGCTTCACATGGACGTGTGGGGCCTTGCCCGCATCCGTGGACTCGGTCACGAGCGCTACTTCCTACTGGTGGTTGACGACTACTCGCGTTACACCACAGTCTTCCCCTTGCGCAGCAAGGGTGATGTCACTGAGGTGCTGTTCGACTGGATCCGCGCAGCTCGTCTCCAGCTCAGGCAGAGCTTTGGCTCGGACTTTCCTGTGTTGCGTCTGCACTTGGACAGAGGCGGAGAGTTCTCCTCTGGCCTTCTGCGTGCCTACTGTCGTGCGCGAGGCATCCGCCAGACCTTCACGCTTCCGGACTCCCCGCAGTAGAATGGGATTGCAGAGCGCCGCATTGGTATGGTCATGGACGTCGCTCGTACGTCCATGATGCATGCGGCTGCCCCCCATTTTCTGTGGCCGTTTGCGGTCCGGTACGCAGCGCATCAGATCAACCTCCACCCCAGGGTCTCCAGGCCGGAGACCTCCCCAGCGCTGCTGTGGACGGGGAAGGTTGGCGATGCGTCGGCGTTCCGGGTCTGGGGATCTCGGGCGTTTGTCTGCGACTTGTCTGCGCACAAGCTGTCCCCTCGCGCTGTTCCCTGCGTCTTCCTGGGGTTCCCCCCCGACGCCCCCGGGTGGCAGTTCTACCACCCCACCTCTCGACGTGTTCTGTCCTCCCAGGACGTCACGTTCGACGAGTCGGTACCCTACTACCGCCTCTTCCCCTACCGCACTCCGTCCCTCCCCCCCCCCCCGCTCTTCTTGGTACCAGGTCCCCCCCCGGTAGACCCCCTTCCCCCTCAGGGTCCTGCCCCTTCAGGTGTGTCCCAGGTAGACGCGATCGAGCCTGTCGAGGTCACTGGTGACTCTAGTGCGGCTGCAGGAGCTGAGCCTGGGGGTGCTGAGACTGGAGGTGCTACGCCTGTGGGAGCTGAGTCTGGGGGTGCGGAGTCTGGAGGTGCTGAGCCTGGGGGTGCTGAGCCTGGGGGTGCTGAGCCTGGGGGTGCTGTGCCTGGAGGTGCTGAGCCTGTGGGTACTGTGCGTGGGGGTCCTGAGCCTGGGGGTGCTGAGCCTGGGGGTGCTGAGCCTGGGGGTGCTGAGACTGGGGGTGCTCCGCCTGGAGGTGCTTCGTCTCGCCGAGAGGCACTCTCCCCTCAGGAGCTACGTGAGTGGTTTGCCAGACGCTGGAGGCGTGCTGCTGGTGTTGGAGGTTCTTCGGCTGCAGAGGGTACTACTGCCGAGCGTCCCGGCGGTGCTCGTAGTGTGGGTGCTGGAGCTGCTGGGTCTGAGGGTTCTCCTGGAGCTGGTGCTGCTGAGGGTGTTGACGCTGAGACTGCCGCTGGAGGTCCGACTGGCGGTGCTCCTGCTGGTGCTGCTGGAGGTTCGGGAGCTACTGGAGGTGCTGCTGGAGCGGGTACTCCTGCTGGGGGTACTGGTGCTGTCCCTGCTGTTTCTGGCGTCGCCGCTCGGCCCCGGCCGTACTTCGTTCCGCTCCTGCAGCGGGTTCTTGGCCTTACACCTTCTCCTGGTCCTCCTCCTCCTCCCTTAGAGGGTCCACAGCCTGTCTCGTCACAGTCACAGCTACAGCCTGCCTCCCCTTTGCCTGCTCCTTCTTCCTACGCTGGTCCGACTGGAGGTCTTACTGAGCGTCGTGAGCCTGCGTCTCGTCCTGCGTCGCCTGTTCGTACTGCGCGCGCTAGTGGTCGCGGTTCGCGTCAGCGTCCTCCTCCTGTCCCTGGCACGCACCGGATGTCTCTGCGTCCGTCCACTGCTCCTCTGCGTGCCCCTTTGCCTTCTCCTCCTGCTTCCTCTCTTCCTGCTCTTGCCGACTCGGAGTCGGACTCTCTTCGTGCTGCCAGTCCTACTGTCACGCGTCTTCTTGCTTCTGCTGTCACTGACCCTTCTTTCGAGTCTTCTGCTGCGTCTGCCCTTGTCACTGAGCTTGTCAACTTTGCTGCGCGCTGTCGCCAAGACTACGCTGCTAGTCTTGTCGCTGAGTCTGAGTCTGCCTGTCCTCCGTCCGTCGGGGGTGAGTGTGCCCTTGGCACGGACGTCCTTGAGGACAGGCAGGAGGAGTTCCAGTGTCTGGCCGCCGCTTCACCTCATCTTGCGTCTGTACTGCTAGCCCCTGAGGGAGACCCGGATGCACTAGACATCCCGACTCCGCGCTCTTACGCGGAGGCGATAGAGGGTCCCTACTCCTCTCAGTGGCAGGCAGCTATGGATGCAGAGATGGCTTCCTGGAAGTCCACAGGCACCTACGTCGACGCTGTTCCCCCTCCTGGGGCGAACATCATCAGTGGCATGTGGATTTTCAGGGTGAAGCGGCCGTCGGGTTCTCCGCCTGTCTTCAAGGCGCGTTACGTGGCCCGTGGCTTCAGTCAGCGGCAGGGGGTTGACTACTTTCAGACCTTCTCCCCCACCCCGAAGATGACCACTCTTCGGGTACTGCTGCACGTTGCTGCTCACCGTGACTACGAGCTGCACTCTCTCGACTTCAGCACAGCTTTCTTGCAGGGCAGCCTGCACGAGGAGATCTGGCTGCGTCGCCCACCTGGCTTCACTGGGTCTTTCCCTCCTGGTACCCAGTGGAGTCTCCAGCGTCCAGTCTACGGTCTCCGCCAGGCGCCACGTGAGTGGCACAACACACTGAGGACTACGCTTGCGGCTCTTGGGTTTGCTCCTTCTACTGCTGACCCGTCGCTGTTTCTGCGCACCGACACCTCTCTGCCGCCGTTCTACATCCTCGTGTACGTCGACGACTTGGTCTTTGCCACAGCGGACACTGCTGGACTCGCTTATGTGAAGTCCGAGCTGCAGAAGAGACGCACGTGCACTGACCTGGGTGAACTGCGCAGCTACCTTGGCTTGCAGATCACCCGGGACAGAGCACGCCGCACCATTACCCTGACTCAGTCACACATGGTGCAGCAGGTCCTTCAGCGCTTCGGCTTCACGTACTCCTCGCCTCAGGCCACTCCTCTGCCTACTCGCCACTCGCTCTCAGCTCTGCCTTCGGATGAGTCCGTAGAGTCGAGTGGCCCGTATGCAGAGCTTGTTGGCTGTCTCATGTACCTGATGACCTGCACACGACCTGACCTTGCATACCCTCTCAGCATTCTCGCACGCTATGTTGAGCACATGGCTGCAGCGAAGAGGGTGTTGCGCTACTTGTGCAGTACGTCGGGCATGGGGCTAGTGCTTGGAGGGCGCAGTCCAGTGGTCCTCACTGGGCACACGGACGCTTCTTGGGCTGACGACCAGGCTACACAGCGGTCGTCACAGGGTTACACCTTCAGCCTCGGTTCCGGCTCTGTCTCGTGGCGGGCTACTCGCTCGTCTTCTGTTCTGGGCTCCAGTTGTGAGGCTGAGATCTACGCCGGGGCTATGGCTGCTTAGGAGCTTCGCTGGCTCACCTACCTGCTGACCGACCTTGGAGAGCCGCCTCGTTCTCCTCCAGTCCTGTACGTAGACAACAAGGCCATGCTGGCCTTGTGTCGAGAGCAGCGACTGGAGCACAGGACAAAGCACATTGCTCTCCGCTACTTTCTTGCTCGTGAGCTGCAGCAGCGTGGACAGTTGCGACTTGCGTACGTGGCCTCTGAGGCCAACAGTGCTGATGTCTTCACCAAGGCACTTGCGCCTTGTGATCATCAGCGTTGCTGCACGCAGCTGGGTCTTGTGCCTGTCTTGTCTCACTTGCTCACTTCTTGACCTTGCTTGTACCTTGACCTATATATACTCTTGCTCTTGCTTGCTTGATTCTTGTATATCTCTATATATAATCTTGCATGCGAACTGGCCTGGTGGCCCTTGACCTTGTGCTCGGAATGTGTGGTGATTTTGTGATCCACCCTGAGCTTTGCTTTGCTTTGCTTGACTGGTCTTGTGACCCCTTATTCTCCCCCACTTTGCCTATGGGGGTGTGTCAGAACATTATAGCTTACTTGTTTGTGTAGGCTATAGTGGGGTATCCCATAGGGGGTACAACCCAATTAGGGTTTCCTATTTGTACTCACCTCGTTCGTAGTCAATTCATTCACGTTTCTAATTTCACAGCCCCGCCGCCCCAGCGCTCACGGCCCCGCCGCCCCTGATCTCGCGGCCCCGCCGCCCCAAGCGCTCCCGGCCCCGCCGCCCCTACTACGCGGCCCCGCCGCCCCTGGTCTCGCGGCCCCGCCGCCCCAGCACTCACGGCCCCGCCGCCCCTTGCTCTCGCGCCGCCCGACTGCAGCAGCCGAGCCGCCCAACTGCAGCAGCTGAGCCGCCCACCTGCAGCAGCCGAGCCGCCGTACCGCCGAGCAGCAGTGCAGCCGAGCCGCCCTGCACCCGAGCCGCCCGGCAGCCGAGCCGCCCCGCCCGAGCCGCCCTACCGCCGAGCCGCCTGGGAGCTGAGCCGCCCGGGAGCCGAGTCGCTGAGTAGCCGAGCCGCCTTTCTACCAAGCCGCCCGACCTGCCCTGCCCGGTGAGCACTGTACCGCTCTCACTGCGTGCCCTTCCCCTACTGCTTGCACTGCTTCACTCTCGTCGTCATGGCTACCCCTAGTGTCCTCGCTTTTGACGCTGAGGGTCGAGCCATAGACTTTGAGGTCTGGCTCGACAACCTGCAGCTGTTTTTACAGTGCGATAGGGCGGACGGTCTGTCTCTCTTTGACCTCACATCTGGCGCCGTCCCTTCCTCTGCTGCTGATGCTGACGCCACTGTTCGCTCACAAAGGGCCACGCGCGATGCTGCTGCACGTCTTGCTGTGCGTCGCCACTTACCTACCGCTGAGCGCGCGCACTTTAGCCAGTACAAGAGTGCCCAGACCTTGTACGACGCTGTAGTTGCGCGCTACTCCTCCCCTGCCACTGCTGCACTGAGCCGCCTCATGCTCCCCTTCCTCTTCCCTGACCTTGCCGCCTTTCCCACTGTCGCTGATCTCATCACGCACCTCCGCACTAGTGACACTCGCTACCGCGCTGCGCTTCCTGCTGACTTCTGCGCCAAGAACCCCCCCCCCCCGTGTACATCACTCTTTACTTCTTAGTCACTCGCCTCCCTGACTCCCTTCGTGTAGTCCGGGACCACTTCCTCGCAGTCTGTCCCACCACCCTCACAGTTGACAGCCTAGAGAAGGCCCTCCTTGCAGCAGAGAAGAGCGTAGTCGCTGTAGGAGCCTCTCGAGGTGGGGGCGGGGGCGGTGGAGGCGGAGGCGGGGGTGGCGGAGGTGGAGGTGGTCGGAGTGGAGCTTCGCAGCGGAGCGGCACTGGTGGCGGTCAGCGCCAGCAGCAGCAGCAGCAACGTTCTCGCGACGTCCCCACCCCTCAGCAGCTCCGTGAGTGGTACACGCAGCGTCAGCGCGGTGGGGGTTTTGGTCCCTGCACCTACGTTCTCCGCATTGGGGACCGCACTGGAGAGCAGTGTGGGGGTGCCCACTCCGCCCAGCGCTGCTTTGGCCGCCTGACGGACGCTTGGCGTCAGCATTTCCCGGAGGCCGCGGAGATCCCCCGCTGGGGAGAGCTGTCTAGGGCTGGTGTAGCTATCTTTGATCTTGATTTTGATGCTATCCTTGCTGCCATGTATGCTGTGACCATTAGTGAGGAGGGTGACTGTTACCGGTGTTTCCCGCCCGACCCGGGCATTGGTACTGCTGCTGCAGGTGCCGGTGAGGCTTCTGCTCTAGGTGCCAGTGCGTCTGTGCTCTCAGGTGCTCGTGAGACTGCTCTCTAAGGTACTAGTGCGTCTGCGCTCTCAGGTTCTACGTCGGCTTCGGCCTCCCACACCTTCACTCTTGACTCTGGAGCGTCTCGCTCTTTCTTTCGGGACCGCACCACACTTACGCCGCTTAGTCGGTCGATTGCGGTTTCCCTGGCTGACCCCTCTGGGGGTCCTGTCCTGTCTCGCTTCTCCACAGTCCTCCCGTGTCCGGCGGCTCCCTCTGACACCCTGTCTGGTCTCTACCTCCCCTTGTTCTCTACGAACTTGGTGAGTGGTGCTGACATACAGGATGCGGGAGTCCACCAGTTCACCCCTGCTAGTCAGCGAGTGACGCACTGCACGGAGGCTAGCACGGGTCGTCACCTGGCTACGTTTACACGTCAGCCAGGGTCGAGCCTGTACACACTAACCACTGCTTCTCCTCCAGGTGCTGAGTCTGGTAGAGTCCCTTCGTCTGGTCAGGTGTTTGCTGCAGCGTCCAGGTCTGGTCCTGAGTCTGCCCCCTGTTCGTGTCGCCGTCTGTCTCACGAGACCCTCCTCTGGCACCACCGCCTTGGCCACCCCTCTCTGCTTCGGCTCAGAGGCATGGCCTCCCGTCTTCTTGTGTCTAGTCTCCCCCGGTCTCTACCTCCCCTTCCTCAGGGCCCTGGCCTTGCGTGTGTCCCCTGTGTCGAGGGGCGCCAGCGTGCTGCCCCTCACTCCTCCCAGTTTCCTCCGACAGAGGCTCCGTTGCAGACGCTTCACATGGACGTGTGGGGCCTTGCCCGCGTCCGTGGACTCGGTCACGAGCGCTACTTCCTGCTGGTGGTTGACGACTACTCGCGTTACACCACAGTCTTCCCCTTGCGCAGCAAGGGTGATGTCACTGAGGTGCTGATCGACTAGATCCGCGCAGCTCGTCTCCAGCTCAGGCAGCGCTTTGGCTCGGACTTTCCTGTGTTGCGTCTGCACTCGGACAGAGGCGTAGAGTTCTCCTCTGGCCTTCTGCGTGCCTACTGTCGTGCGCGAGGCATCCGCCAGACCTTCACGCTTCCGGACTCCCCGCATCTAAATGGGATTGCAGAGCGCCGCATTGGCATGGTCATGGACGTCGCTCGTACGTCCATGATGCATGCGGCTGCCCCCCATTTTCTGTGGCCGTTTGCGGTCAGGTACGCAGCGCATCAGATCAACCTCCACCCCAGGGTCTCCAGGCCGGAGACCTCCCCAGCGCTGCTGTGGACGGGGAAGGTTGGTGATGCGTCGGCGTTCCGGGTCTGGGGATCTCGGGCGTTTGTCCGCGACTTGTCTGCGGACAAGCTGTCCCCTCGCGCTGCTCCCTGCGTCTTCCTAGGGTTCCCCCCCGACGCCCCTGGGTGGCACTTCTACCACCCCACCTCTCGACGTGTTCTGTCCTCCCAGGACGTCACGTTCGACGAGTCGGTACCCTACTACCGCCTCTTCCCCTACCGCACTCCGTCCCTCCCCCCGCCCCCGCTCTTCTTGGTACCAGGTCCCCCCCCGGTAGACCCCCTCCCCCCTCAGGGTCCTGCCCCTTCAGGTGTGTCCCAGGTAGACGCGGTCGAGCCTGTCGAGGTCACTGGTGACTCTGGTGCTGCTGCGGGAGCTGAGCCTGGGGGTGCTGAGACTGGAGGTGCTACGCCTGAGGGTGGTGAGCCTGGGGGTGCGGAGTCTGGAGGTGCTGAGCTTCGGGGTGCTGTGCCTGGGGGTGCTGAGCCTGGGGGTGCTGAGCCTGGGGATGCTGAGCCTGGGGGTGCTGAGCCTGGGGGTGCTCAGCCTGGGGGTGCTGAGCCTGGGGGTGCTGAGCCTGGGGGTGCTGAGCCTGGGGGTGCTGAGACTGGGGGTGCTCCGCCTGGAGGTGCTTCGTATCGCCGAGAGCCACTCTCCCCTCAGGAGCTACGTGAGTGGTTTGCCAAGCGCTGGAGGCGTGCTGCTGGTGCTGGAGGTTCTTCGGCTGCAGAGGGTACTGCTGCCGAGCGTCCCGACGGTGCTCGTCCTGTGGGTGCTGGAGCTGCTGGGTCTGAGGGTTCTCCTGGAGCTGGTGCTGCTGAGGGTGTTGACGCTGAGACTGCCGCTGGAGGTCCGACTGGCGGTGCTCCTGGTGGTGCTGCTGGAGGTTCTGGAGCTACTGAAGGTGCTGCTAGAGCGGGTACTCCTGCTGGGGGTACTGGTGCTGTCCCTGCTGTTTCTGGCATCGCCGCGCGGCCCCGGCCGTACTTCGTTCCGCTCCTGCAGCAGGCTCTTGGTCTTACACCTTCTCCTGGTCCTCCTCCTCCTCCCTTAGAGGGTCCACAGCCTGTCTCGTCACAGTCACAGCTACAGCCTGCCTCACCTTTGCCTGCTCCTTCCCCCTACGCTGGTCCGACTGGAGGTCTTACTGAGCGTCGTGAGCCTGCGTCTCGTCCTGCGTCGCCTGTTCGTACTGCGCGCGCTAGTGGTCGCGGTTCGCGTCAGCGTCCTCCTCCTGTCCCGGGCACGCACCGGATGTCTCTGCGTCCGTCTACTGCTCCTCTGCGTGCCCCTTTGCCTTCTCCTCCTGCTTCCTCTCTTCCTGCTCTTGCCGACCCGGAGTCGGACTCTCTTCGTGCTGCCAGTCCTACTGTCAAGCGTCTCCTTGCTACTGCTGTCACTGACCCTTCTTTCGAGTCTTCTGCTGCGTCTGCCCTTGTCACTGAGCTCGTCGACTTTGCTGCGCGCTGTCGTCTAGACTACGCTGCTAGTCTTGTCGCTGAGTCTGAGTCTGCGTGTCCTCCGTCCGTCGGGGGTGAGTGTGCCCTTGGCACGGACGTCCTTGAGGACAGGCAGGAGGAGTTCCAGTGTCTGGCCGCCGCTTCACCTCATCTCGCGTCTGTAGTGCTAGCCCCTGAGGGAGACCCGGATGCACTAGACATCCCGACTCCGCGCTCTTACGCGGAGGCGATAGAGGGTCCCTACTCCTCTCAGTGGCAGGCAGCTATGGATGCAGAGATGGCTTCCTGGAAGTCCACAGGCACCTACGTCGACGCTGTTCCCCCTCCTGGGGCGAACATCGTCAGTGGCATGTGGATTTTCAGGGTGAAGCGGCCGCCGGGTTCTCCGCCTGTCTTCAAGGCGCGTTACGTGGCTCGTGGCTTCAGTCAGCGGCAGGGGGTTGACTACTTTCAGACCTTCTCCCCCACCCCGAAGATGACCACTCTTCGGGTACTGCTGCACGTTGCTGCTCACCGTGACTACGAGCTGCACTCTCTCGACTTCAGCACAGCTTTCTTGCAGGGCAGCCTGCACGAGGAGATTTGGCTGCGTCGCCCACCTGGCTTCACTGGGTCTTTCCCTCCTGGTACCCACGGTCTCCGGCGTCCAGTCTACGGTCTCCGCCAGGCGCCACGTGAGTGGCACGACACACTGAGGACTACGCTTGCGGCTCTTGGGTTTGCTCCTTCTACTGCCGACCCGTCGCTGTTTCTGCGCACCGACACCTCTCTGCAGCCGTTCTACATCCTCGTGTACGTCGACGACTTGGTCTTTGCCACAGCGGACACTGCTGGACTCGCTTACGTGAAGTCCGAGCTGCAGAAGAGACACACGTGCACTGACCTGGGTGAACTGCGCAGCTACCTTGGCTTGCAGATCACCCGGGAATGAGCACGCCGCACCATTACCCTGACTCAGTCACACATGGTGCAGCAGGTCCTTCAGCGCTTCGGCTTCACGTACTCCTCGCCTCAGGCCACTCCTCTGCCTACTCGCCACTCGCTCTCAGCTCTGCCTTCGGATGAGTCCGTAGAGTCGAGTGGCCCGTATGCAGAGCTTGTTGGCTGCCTCATGTACCTGATGACCTGCACACGACCTGACCTTGCATACCCTCTTAGCATTCTTGCACGCTATGTTGCTCCTGGGAGACACCGACCAAAGCACATGGCTGCAGCGAAGAGGGTGTTGCGCTACTTGTGCAGTACGTCGGGCATGGGGCTAGTGCTTGGAGGGCATGTGTAGGCTCGTTGTCCTGGGGGGTTATGGGCGCACTAACCCGCTACTTAACAAGCCCTTTTATCCCAATGGTCTAGTGGTTGGGGCCCTCCAAGCACTAGCCCCATGCCCGACGTACTGCACAAGTAGCGCAACACCCTCTTCGCTGCAGCCATGCGCTCCGGTCAGTGTCTCCCAGGAGCAACATAGCGTGCAAGAATGCTAAGAGGGTATGAAAGGTCAGGTCATGTGCAGGTCATCAGGTACATGAGGCAGCCAACAAGCTCTGGGTACGAGCCACTCGACTCTACGGACTCATCCGAAGGCCGAGCTGAGAGCGAGTGGCGAGTAGGCAGAGGAGTGGCCTGAGGCGAGGAGTACGTGAAGCCGAAGCGCTGAAGGACCTACTGCACCATGTGTGACTGAGTCAGGGTAATGGTGCGGCGTGCTCTGTCCTGAGTGATCTGCAAGCCAAGGTAGCTGCGCAGTTCACCCAGGTCTGTGCACGTGTGTCTCTTCTGCAGCTCGGACTTCACGTGGGCGAGTCTAGCAGTGTCAGCAAAGGCAAAGACCAAGTCGTCGACGTACACGAGGATGTAGAACGGCGGCAAAGAGGTGTCGGTGCGCAGAAACAGCGACGGGTCGGCAGTAGAGGGAGCAAACCCAAGAGCCGCAAGTGTAGTCTTCAGTGTAACGTGCCACTCACGCGGTGCCTGGCGTTGACTGTAGACTGGCCGCTGGAGGCTCGACTGGGTGCCTGGAGGAAAAGTCCCAGTGAAGCCAGGTGGGCGGCGCAGCCAGATCTCCTCGTGCAGGCTACCCTGCAAGAAAGCAGTGCTGAAGTCAAGAGAGTGAAGCTGGTAGTCGCGCTAAGCGGCTATGTGCAGCAGCACCCGAAGAGTGGTCATCTTCGGGGTGGGAGAGAAGGTCTGAAAGTAGTCAACTCCCTGCCGCTGACTGAAGCCATGAGCCACGTAGCGCGCCTTGAAGACAGGTGGAGAACCTGGCGACCGCTTCACCCTGAAGATCCACATGCCACTGACGATGTTCGCCCCAGGTGGGAGAACCGCGTCAACATAGGTGCCTGTGGACTTCCAGGAAGCCATCTCTGCATCCATAGCTGCCTGCCACTGAGAGCGCCTCCGCGTAAGAGCGCGGAGTCAGGATGTCAAGTGCATCCGGGTCTCCCTCAGGGGTAAGCAGTACGGACACGAGATGAGGTGAAGCAGCAGCCAGACACTGGAACTCCTCCTGCCTGTCCTCAAGGACGTCCGTGCCAAGGGCACACTCACCCCCGACGGACGGAGGACAGACAGACTCAGACTCAGCGACAAGACTAGCAGTGTAGTCTAGACGACAGCGAGCAGCAAAGTCGACGAGCTCAGCAACCAGGGCAGACGCAGGAGTGGACTCAAAAGAAGGGTCAGTGACGACAGTAGCAAGGAGACGCGTGACAGTAGGACTGGCAGCACGAAGAGAGTCCGACTCCGGGTCGGCAAGAGCAAGAAGAGAAGACTCAGGAGGAGAAGGCAAAGGGGCACGCAGAGGAGCAGTGGACGGACGCAGAGACATCTGAGAAAATTAGAAGAAAGAAGAGGACTGCACTAGCAAGAATGGGGATACAAATAGGAAACCCTAGAAGGGTTGTACTCGCTATAGAGCACCCCACTACAGGCTAGAGCATAAGATAACATTCTTACACACCCCCATAGCCAAAGTGGGGTGTAATCAGCAGAGCAAGCAAAGCAGTACAAGCTCAGGGTGGATCACAATGTCACCACACATTCTGAGCACAAGTTCAAGAAGCAATAGTTTAAAGTTAACAATTATGAGCAAAGCTAGTGGTAGTCACAACGGGCAAGTGAGGAGGAGGAGAGCGAGTGAGAGGAGAGGAGATAGGAGGCGACGGATGAAGCTGCAGACACACGGGCAACAGGAGGCACACTGGCACAGCGGCTACCGGAACAACGCTCCGGAATACTGGAGTAACTGGCCCCGCGGCTAAAGTAGCGGCAGACGAGCAACGGACATCACGGGCGGCTGGCACAGCTGGCTACGACTGGGCTACCGGACGAAGTCCCCGGAATACAGGTGCTGCTGGCGACACGACGGCAACCTCCATTCAGCTTCCCCAAACTATCCCACTCCCCCTGGCACACACCCACTGCTAAACCCTAAACCCCAGTCTCCCACTCATCCACCCCCCTCAGCGACAGCTGCAGCAGTGGGAGACAAAGGAGGAGGAGGAGCAAGGGGAGGAATGCAGAAGTTCCACCCCCATACTCGCCACCCCCTACTCGCCACTCCCCAAACCCTAACACAGGCAGGGCGGGATGGCGGGTAGGGAGGTTACGGGGGGGGGGGGGGAAGAGGGAGAACTGACGCGCGGCCCCCCTCCCCCAGGCCCCGAGGGAGCCGCGACGGGCGACGGGAAAAGGGGCCGCAGGCGGGGCCGGGGCCGGGGCGCAGGTAGGGTGATGGGGCCGGGGCGCAGGTTGGGCGATGGGGCCGGGGCGCAGGAAGGGCGTCGGGGCCGGGGCCGCAGGCGGGGCCGGGGCGCAGGTAGGGCGACGGGGCCGAGGCGCGTGCCCTCAGTGCGCCGCAACGGGTCCCCATCGCCCGTCGCGGCGCCTCCAGAGGGCGACGCGGCGAACGACGGGGCAGAAGCCCGCCGCGCGCCTCGGGGCGCACAGCTGGCAGAGAACCGCCGCGCGCCTCGGGGCGCACGGCGGGCAGAAAACCGCCGCGCGCCTCGGGGCGCACGGCGGGCAGAAAACCGCCGCGCGCCTCGGGGCGCACGGCGGGAAGAAAAAGTGCCGCACGCCAGGGGGCGTTCAGCTCAGAGAGTAGTGAAAGGTAGTTGCAGCGGAAGCGAGGAGGTGGTAACCCACCCACAGGATCGATCCAAGGGGATCGACCTGCTCTGATAGCATGAGAAAGTTTAGAAGAAAGAAGAGGGGTTGCACTAGCAAGAATGGGGATACAAATAGGAAACCCTAGAAGGGTTGTACTCGCTAAAGAGCACCCCACTACAGGCTAGAGCATAAGATAACATTCTGACAACATCCGGTGCGTGCCAGGGACAGGAGGAGGACGCTGACGCGAACCGCGACCACTAGTGCGAGCAGCACGGACACGCGACGCAGGGCGAGACGCAGGCTCACGACGCTCAGCAAGACCTCCAGTAGGACCAGTGTAGGGAGACGGAGCAGGCAGTGGGGAGGCCGACTATAACTGTAACTGCGACGGGACACCCTGTGGACACTCTAAGGGAGGAGGAGGACTAGTAGAAGACGGGAGACCAAGAACCTGCTGAAGGAGCGGAAAGAAGTACGGCCGAGGCCGCGCGGCGACTCCAGACACAGTAGGGACAGCACCAGCACCCCCAGTGGCAGCACCAGCACCAGTAGCAGCTCCAGCTCCAGTACCTCCAGCAGCACCAGTAGTACCCCCAGCAGGACCGCCTCCAGGACCGACAGCAGTAGCCTCCGCGCCAACATCCGCAGCAGCTCCAGCTCCAGAAGTACCCGCAGGCCCAGCAGCTCCAGTACTCCCAGTACGAGCACCTCCGAGACCCGTGGCACCAGCTCCCTTAGCAGCAACAGAACTTCCAGTACTCGCAGCACCTCCAGCTCCAGCAGCTCGCCTCCAGCGCCGGGCAAACCACTCACGCAGCTCCTATGAAGAGAGTGGCTCTCTGCAAGACGAAGCACCCGGAGAACCGCCAGGCACAGCACCAGCAGGCCCAGCTCCCTCAGGCTCCGCACCCCCAGGCTCAGTACCTCCACGCGTAGCACCCCCAGGCTCAGCACCCCCAAGCTCAGCACCCCCAGGCGTAGCATCCCCAGGCTCAGCACCCCCAGACTCAGCACCCCCAGTAGTAGCACCCTCAGGCTCAGCACCCCCAGGAGTAGCACCCACACGCTCAACACCCCTAGAGTCAGCACCCCCAGGCTCAGCACCCTCAGCAGCACCAGAGTCACCAGTAACCTCGACAGGCTCGACTGCGTCTACCTGGGACACACCTGAAGGGGCAGGACCCTGAGGGGGGAGGGGGTTGTGAGAATAAGCGAACAGGAATGAATGAACTAGCAGTGAAATGAGTACAAGTAGGAAACCCTAGAATTGTGTACCCCCTATAGGCTAACCCACTGTAGCCTACACAAGCATAACATATATAATGTTTGACACACCCCCATAGGCAAAGTGGGGGAGAACAAGGGGTCACAAGACCAGTCAAGCAAAGCAAAGCAAGCTCAGGGTGGATCACAAAGTCACCACACAGTCCGAGCACAAGAGCAGGGCCAGAGGCCAGTTCACATGCAGGAGTACAGACATATATATAAAACTAGACAAGCAAGAGCAGGTATATATATATGTCACAGTACAAGTGAAGTCAAGAGGAGAGCAAGTGAGGCAAGACAGGCACAAGACCCAGCTGGGTGCAAAAGCGCTGATGGTCACAAGGCGCGAGTGCCTTGGTGAACACATCAGCAGTGTTGGCCTCAGAGGCCACGTACGCAAGTCGCAACTGACCACGCTGCTGCAGCTCACGAGCAAGGAAGTAGCGGAGAGCAATGTGCTTCGTTCTGTGCTCCAAGCGCTGCTCTCGACACAAGGCCAGCATGGCCTTGTTGTCTACGTACAGCACTGGAGGAGAACGAGGCGGCTCTCCAAGGTCAGTCAGCAGGTAGGTGAGCCAGCGAAGCTCCTGTGCAGCCATGGCCCCGGCGTAGATCTCAGCCTCACAACTGGAGCCGAGAACCGAAGACGAGCGAGTAGACCGCCACGAGACAGAGCCGGAACCAAGGCTGAAGGTGTAACCCTGTGACGACCGCTGCGTAGCCTGGTCGTCAGCCCAAGAAGCGTCCGCGTGGCCGGTAAGGACCACTGGACTCCGCCCTCCAAGCACAAGCCCCATGCCCGACGTACTGCACAGGTAGCGCAATACCCTCTTCGCTGCAGCCATGTGCTCTGGTCTGTGTCTCCCAGGAGCAACATAGCGTGCAAGAATGCTCAGAGGATATGCAAGGTCAGGTCGTGTGCAGGTCATCAGGTACATGAGGCAGCCAACAAGCTCTGCATACGGACCACTCGACTCTACGGACTCATCCGAAGGCAGAGCTGAGAGTGAGTGGCGAGTAGGCAGAGGAGTGGCCTGAGGCGAGGAGTACGTGAAGCCGAAGCGCTGAAGGACCTGCTGCACCATGTGTGACTGAGTCAAGGTAATGGTGCGGCGTGCTCTGTCCCGAGTGATCTGCAAGCCAAGGTAGCTGCGCAGTTCACCCAGGTCTGTGCACGTGTGTCTCTTCAGCAGTTCAGACTTCACGTAGGCGAGTCCAGCAGTGTCCGCTGTGGCAAAGACCAAGTCGTCGACGTACACGAGGATGTAGAACGGCGGCAGTGAAGTGTCGGTGCGCAGAAACAGCGACGGGTTAGCAGTAGAAGGAGCAAACCCAAGAGCCGCAAGCGTAGTCCTCAGTGTGTCGTGCCACTCACGCGGTGCCTGGCGGAGACCGTAGACTGGCCGTCGGAGGCTCCACTGGGTGCCAGGAGGGAAAGTCCCAGTGAAGCCAGGTGGACGGCGCAGCCAGATCTCCTCGTGCAGGCTACCCTGCAGGAACGCAGTGCTGAAGTCGAGAGAGTGAAGCTCGTAGTCGCGCTGAGCGGCTATGTGCAGCAGCACCCGAAGAGTGGTCATCTTCGGGGTGGGAGAGAAGGTCTGAAAGTAGTCAACTCCCTGCCGCTGACTGAAGCCACGAGCAACGTACCGCGCCTTGAAGACAGGTGGAGAGCCCGGCGGCCGCTTCACCCGGAAGATCCACATGCCACTGACGATGTTCGCCCCAGGAGGGGGAACTGCGTCAACGTAGGTGCCTGTGGACTTCCAGGAAGCCATCTCTGCATCCATAGCTGCCTGCCACTGAGAGGAGTAGGGACCCTCTACGGCCTCCGCGTAAGAACGCGGAGTCGGGATGTCTAGTGCATCCGGGTCTCCCTCAGGGGCAAGCAGTACAGACGCGAGATGAGGTGAAGCAGCCGCTAGACACTGTAACTCCTCCTGTCTGTCCTCTAGGACGTCCGTGCCAAGAGCACACTCACCCCCGACGGACGGAGGACAGACAGACGCAGACTCAGCAACAAGACCAGCAGCGTAGTCAAGACGACAGCGAGCAGCAAAGTCAACGAGCTCAGCGACTAGAGCAGACGCAGCAGTGGACTCAAAAGAGGGGTCAGTGACGACAGTAGCAAGCAGACGCGTGACAGTAGGACTGGCAGCGCGAAGAGAGTCCGACTCAGGGTCGGCAAGCGCAGGAAGAGAGGACTCAGGAGGCAAAGGCAAAGGGGCACGCAGAGGAGCAGTGGACGGACGCAGAGACATCCGGTGCGTGCCAGGGACAGGAGGAGGACGCTGACGCGAACCGCGACCACTAGCGCGAGCAGCACGAACAGGCGACGCGGGACGAGACGCAGGCTCACGACGCTCAGCAAGACCTCCAGTAGGACCAGTGTAAGGAGAGGGAGCAGGCAGAGGAGAGGAAGGCTCCAACAGTGACTGCGACTGGACAGGCTGTGGACACTCTACCGAAGGAGAAAGACCAAGAACCTGCTGTAGGAGCGGAACGAAGTACGGCCGAGGCCGCGCGGCAGCTCCAGACTCAGCAGGGACAGCACCAGCACCCTCAGCGACAGCACCAGCGCCACCCACACCTCCAGCGGCAGGACCAACAGCAGTAGGCTCAGCACCAACGCCCTCAGCACCTCCAGCTCCAGGAGGACCCGCAGGTCCAGCAGCTCCGGGACCGGCAGCACCCGCACCCTCGACGGTCGAAGAAGCTCCAGCTCCAGCTCCAGCAGCACCTCCAGACTCAGCAGCACGCCTCCAGCGGCGAGCGTACCACTCGCGCAGCTCCTGTGGAGAGAGGGGCTCCCGGCGAGACGCAGCAGCAGGAGAAACCCCAGGCTCAGCAGCTCCAGACGCAGTAGGGACAGCACCAGCGCCCTCAGAGACAGCACCAGCGCCACCCACACCTCCAGCGGCAGGACCAACAGCAGCAGGCTCAGCACCAACGCCCTCAGCAGCTCCAGCTCCAGGAGGACCCGCAGGTCCAGTAGCTCCGGGACCGGCAGCACCCGCACCCTCGACGGTCGAAGAAGCTCCAGCTCCAGCTCCAGCAGCACCTCCAGACTCAGCAGCACGCCTCCAGCGGCGAGCGAACCACTCGCGCAGCTCCTGTGGAGAGAGGGGCTCCCGGCGAGACGCAGCAGCAGGAGAAACCCCAGGCTCAGCAGCTCCAGACGCAGCACCCCCAGACCCATCACCTCCAGGCACAGCACCCCCCTGCTCAGCACCCCCAGGCTCCGCACTCTCCGCAGTAGCACCCGCAGGCCCAGTACCCCCAGCAGTAGCACCCCCAGGCTCAGCACCCCCGCGCACAGCACCCCCAGAGTCAGCACCCCCAGGCTCAGCACCCGCAGCAGCACCAGAGTCACCTGTAACCTCGACCGGGTCAACGGCGTCTACCTAGGACACACCTGAGGGGGCAGGAACCTGAGGGGGGAGGGGGTCTACCGGGGGGGGAACCGGTACAAGGAAGTCCGGGGGAGGGGGGAGGGAAGGAGTGCGGTAGGGGAAGAGACGGTAGAAGGGGACTGACTCGTCGAACGTGACGTCCTGGGAGGACAGAACACGACGAGAGGAGGGGTGGTAAAACTGCCACCCTGGGGCGTCAGTGGGGAAGCCAAGGAAGACACAGGGAGCAGCACGAGGGGACAGCTTGTCCGCAGACAAGTCGCGGACAAACGCCCGAGATCCCCAGACACGGAACACAGACGCATCGCCAACCTTCCCTGTCCACAGCAAGGCTGGGGACATCGCAGGCCGAGAGACCCGGGGGTGAAGGTTGAGCTGATGCGCCGCGTACCTCACCGCAAACGGCCACAGAAAATGGGGGGCAGCCGCATGCATCATGGGCGTACGAGCGACATCCATGACCATGCCAATGCGGCGCTCTGCAATCCCATTTTGCTGTGGTGAGTCCGGAAGCGTGAAGGACTGGCGGATGCCTCGCGCACGACAGTAGGCACGCAGAAGGCCAGAGGAGAACTCTCCGCCTCTGTCCGAGTGCAGACGCAGAACAGGAAAGTCCGAGCCGAAGCTCTTCCTGAGCCGGAGACGAGCCTCGCGGATCCAGTCGATCAGCACCTCAGTGACCTCACCCTTGCTGCGCAAGGGGAGGACTGTGGTGTAACGCGAGTAGTCGTCAACCACCAACAGGAAGTAGCGCTCGTAATCCTGCCCACGGACGGGGGCTGGGCCCCACACATCCATGTGAAGCGTCTGCAGGGGAGCCTCTGTCGGGGGGAAGTGGGAGGAGTGAGGAGTAGCCCGGAGGCGACCCTCGACACAGGGGACACAGGAAGGTCCTGGCCCGGAGGGGAGAGGAGGGAGAGACTGGGGGAGACCAGAGACAAGGACACGGGAAGCCATGCTCCGAAGACGGGGCAAGGAGGGGTGGCCAAGACGGTGGTGCCACAGGAGAGTCTCGTGAGACAGGAGGCGACAAGTACAGGGGGCAGACTCAGGACCAGACCTGGACGCAGCAGCAAACACCTGACCCGACGCTGCTACCTGACCGGACGCGGGGACAGGAGGAGACTCAGTGGTCAGGGTGTAGAGGCTCGACCCCGGCCGACGCGAGAACGTGGCCAGGTGCCGGCCTGTGCGTGCGTCCGTGCAGTGGGTCACCCGCTGACTCGCAGGAGTGAACTGGTGAACCCCCGCATCCTGTAGGTCTGCACCACTCACCAAGTTCGTCGAGAACGAGGGGAGGTACAGGCCAGACAGGGTGCCCGAGGGGGCAGCCGGACACGGGAGGACAGTGGAGAAGTGAGCGAGGACAGGACCCCCAGAGGGGTCAGCCAGGGAGACTGCAACCGGCCGACCAAGCGGCGTGAGTGTGGTGCGGTCCCGAAAGAAGGAGCGAGAAGCCCCAGAGTCAAGTGTAAAGGTGAGGGAGGCCGAAGCCAACGCGGTACCTGAGAGCGCAGCCTCACCCGCACCTGAGGAAGCAGACTCACTAGCACCTAGAGCAGCAGCCGCACCTGTACCTGGAGCAGGAGACTCACTAGCACCCAGAGCAGCAGCCTCACCAGTAGCTAGAGCAGCAGGTCCTATACCTGGGTCAGGCGGGACGCACAGGTGACCTGCACGGTCAGCACTAGTAGGCAATGCATACATGGCAGTGAGAATAGCATCATAGTCAAGAGCATATATATCTACCCTCTGCCTAAGCAACTCCACCCAGTCGGGAAGCTCAGCCTCGTCGCCAAACACGGTACGCCAGGCGTCGCTCAGACGGGCGAAGCAGCGGGACGGTGTATGACTACGTGTCCCACAAGGCTGACCAGTCCGAGTACCAGTGCGAATCACGTAAGAGCAGCGAACAGCACTGAGAGACCCTCCACTCTGAGCGTACCACTCACGAAGCTGGCGAGGCGTGAGAGACACGCGAGAGGGTCGCGGGAGCTGCATCTGGCCGCCACCACGAGTAGAAGCAGCAGGAGTGGTAGTAGGAGTAGCGTCGCCACCCCTACAGCCCCAACCAGCGTACCACTCATGCAGCTGCTGCGGCGTGAGGGACTCACGCCGGCGTCGCTGGGGCTGCATTTGGCTCCGCAAGTAGAAGCAGGAGCAGGACTAGCAGCAGGGAGGCAGGCAGCCAGGCAAGCCAAAAGGCAGGCAGGCAAGCAAGCAGGCGACGCGCAGCGTGCTAGCAGGGCAAGAGCTCACCAGGGGTGGGAAGAGTAGGTTCGGCGACTCAGCGGCTCGGCAGCTCGGCGGCTCGGCGGCTCGGGCGACTCGGGCGGCTCGGCGGCAAGGCGGCTCAGCAGCAACTGCAGCTCAGTAGCTCGGTGACTCGGCGGCTCGGCGGCAGGGCGGCTCGGCAGCAACTGCAGCTCAGCAGCTCAGCGACCCGGCGGCTCGGCGGCAGGGCGGCTCGGCTGTGGGGCGGCTCGGCTGCTGCAGTGGGAGATGAAGGAGGAGGAGAAGCAGGGGAGGCCACACACCTGCCACCCCTCTGCTGGCCTCTCAGGTCGCCTCGACAGGCGACGGGAAAAGGGGGGGTGGGTGGTGGGGGGCCGGTAGGTGCAGCGGCGGGGCCAGCAGAAGGGGACGGCAGGAGCCGTCAGGAGGGGACGGCGGGGCCGTCAGGAAGGGACGGCGGGGCCGTCACGAAGGGACGGCGGGGCCGTCAGGAGGTGACCGGGCCGCGACGGGGGCAGGCGGCGGGGCCGCGTAAGGGCCTGGGCGGGGCCGCGACAGAGCCGTCGGCGGGGCCGCGTGAAAGCCGGGGCGGGGCCGCGTAGAAGCCGGGGCGGGGCCGCGCGAGAGCAGGCGGCGGGGCCGCGAAGGAGCCGGGGCGGGGCCGCGTGAGAGCAGGCGGCGGAGCCGCGTAAGGGCCTGGGCGGGGCCGCGACAAAGCCGTCGGCGGGGCCGCGTGAAAGCCGGGGCGGGGCCGCGTAGAAGCCGGGGCGGGGCCGCGCGAGAGCAGGCGGCGGGGCCGCGAAGGAGCCGGGGCGGGGCCGCGTGAGAGCAGGCGGCGGAGCCGCGTAAGGGCCTGGGCGGGGCCGCGACAAAGCCGTCGGCGGGGCCGCGTGAAAGCCGGGGCGGGGCCGCGTAGAAGCCGGGGCGGGGCCGCGCGAGAGCAGGCGGCGGGGCCGCGAAGGAGCCGGGGCGGGGCCGCGTGAGAGCAGGCGGCGGGGCCGCGACAGAGAGGGCGGCGGGGCCGCGTCAGTGAAGGCGGCGGGGCCGCAGGGGAAATGGCGACCCGAGGGGTCGCTAAAAAAAAAGGATCGCGCCTCGGGGGGCGCTTCGATGGGCCCAAAAAACGGTCCGTAGAAGGACCCGCTCTATACCATGTGAGAATAAGCGAACAGGAATGAATGAACTAGCAGTGAAATGAGTACAAGTAGGAAACCCTAGAATTGTGTACCCCCTATAGGCTAACCCACTGTAGCCTACACAAGCATAACATATATATTGTTTGACAGGGGTCTACCGGGGGGGGACCTGGCACAAGGAAGAGCGGTGGCAGGGGGAGGGACAGAGTGCGGTAGGGGAAGAGGCGGTAGTAGGGGACCGACTTGTCAAACGTGACGTCCTGGGAGGATAGAACACGACGAGAGGTGGAGTGGTAGAACTGCCACCCTGGCGCGTCAGGGGGGAAGCCAAGGAAGACGCAAGGAGCAGCACGAGGGGACAGCTTGTCCGCAGACAAGTCGCGGACAAACGCCCGAGATCCCCAGACACGGAACGCAGACGCATCGCCTACCTTCCCCGTCCACAGCAAAGCTGGGGAGGTCTCCGGCATGGAGACCCTGGGGTGAAGGTTGATCTGATGCGCCGCGTACCGAACCGCAAACGACCACAGAAAATGGGGGGCAGCCGCATGCATCATGGACGTACGTGCGACGTCCATGACCATGCCAATGCGGCGCTCAGCAATCCCATTTTCTTGTGGAGAGTCCGGAAGCGTAAAGTTCTGGCGAATGCCTCGTGCACGATAGTAGGCTCGCAGAAGGCCAAAGGAGAACTCTCCGCCTCTGTCAGAGTGCAGACGCAGAACAGGAAAGTCCGAGCCGAAGCTCCTCTTGAGCTGGAGACGAGCTGCGCGGATCTAGTCGATCAACACTTCAGTGACATCACCCTTGCTGCGCAAGGGGAAGACTGTGGTGTAACGCGAGTAGTCGTCAACCACCAGCAGGAAGTAGCGCTCGTGACCCTGTCCACGGACACGGGCCGGGCCCCACACGTCCATGTGAAGCGTCTGCAGCGGGGCCTCTGTCGTGGGAAACTGAGAGGAGTGAGGGGCAGCCCGCAGCCGCCCCTCGACACAGGTGGGGCCAGGCCCCGGAGGAAGGGGAGGGAGGGACCGGGGAAGACCAGAGACAAGGACACGGGAGGCCATGCCTCGGAGACGAGGCAGGGAGGGGTGACCAAGGTGGTGGTGCCAGAGGAGAGTCTCGTGAGACAGGAGGCGACACGAGCAGGGGGCAGACTCAGGACCAGACCTGGACGCTGCAGCAAACACCAGACCCGACGCAGCTACCTGACCAGACGCAGGGACAGGAGGAGACTCAGTGGTCAGGGTGTACAGGCTCGACCCCGGCCGAGGCGTGAACGTGGCCAGGTGCCGGCCTGTGCGAGCGTCCGAGCAGTGAGTCACCCGCTGACTCGTAGGAGTAAACTGGTGAACCCCCGCATCCTGTAGGTCTGCACCACTCACCAAGTTCGTAGAGAACGAGGGGAGGTAAAGACCAGACAAGGTGCTAGAGGGGGCCGCCGGACACGGGACGACAGTGGAGAAGTGAGAAAGGAGAGGACCCCCAGAGGGGTCTGCCAGGGAGACTGCAACCGGCCGACCAAGCGGCGTGAGTGTGGTGCGGTCTCGAAAGAAGGAGCGAGAAGCCCCTGAGTCAAGTGTGAAGGTGAGGGAGGCCGCAGCCGACGCGGTACCTGCGAGCGCAGACTCACCAGCACCTGAGGACGCAGACGCACTGGCACCTAGAGCAGCAGCCTCCCTGGCACCTAGAGCAGCAGCCTCACCAATACCTGGAGCAGCAATCTCAATGCCCGGGTCGGGCGGGAAACACCGGTAACAGTCACCCTCATCACTAATAGACACAGCAAACATGGCAGAAAGGAGAGCATCAAAATCAAGATCATAGATGGCAACTCCCGCCCTAGACAGCTCGCCCCAGCGAGGGATCTCTGTGGCCTCAGGGAACTGGTGACGCTAAGCGTCCGTCAGGCGGCCAAAGCAGCGCTGGGTGGGGTGCGCACCCCCACACTGCTCACCCGCACGGTCGCCGGTGCGCAGGACGTAGGTGCACGGACCAAAGCCCCCACCCCGCTGGCGTGCAGTGTACCACTCACGGAGCTGCTGAGGGGACAAGGTCTCACGACCGCGCTGCTGCTGCTGGCGCGGACCAACACCGGAGCCACTCCTCTGCGTAGACCCGCGACCAGCTCCACCGCCACCCCCGCCGCCTCCGCCGCCTCCGCCGCCTCCGCTACTACCGCCGCCTCCGCCGCCTTCTCCACCGCCACCACCTCCGCCACCTCCGCTCCCACCGCCACCGCCGCCGCCGCCTCCGCCTCCACTGCCGCCACCGACACCTCCACCCCCACCTCCACTCCCACCGCCACCCACACTCCCCCCGCCGCCTCCACCTCCACCTCCACCGCCCCCGCTCGCTCCTCCAGCGCCCCTGCCCCCCTTGCCCCTCCCAGAACGGCGTCTCCCGCTAGAGGCAGACGCCGCACCGACCGACTCAAGACCAAGAAGGTCGGCCGCAGCAGCAGAGGCAACAGAGGGCAGAAGGGGGGAGGGGGAACACCCCTCAAAGATGGGGGTGCGCGGGTCACCACGAGAGGCCCCTACAGTGACTATGCTCTTCTCGACCGCTAGGAGGGACTTCTCGAGGAGGTCAACAGTGAGAGTGGTGGGACAAACTGAGAGGAAGTTGTCCCTGACTACGCGAAGGGAGTCAGGGAGGCGAGTGACTATGTAGTAGAGAGTGATGTACATGGGGGGGGGGGGTTCTTGGCGCAGAAGTCAGCAGGAAGCGCAGCGCGGTAGCGAGTGTCACTAGTGCGGAGGTGCGTAATGAGGTCAGCGACTGTGGGAAAGGCAGCAAGGTCAGGGAAGAGGTACGGTAGCATGAGACGGCTCAGTGCAGCAGTGGCAGGGGAGGAGTAGCGTGCAACTACAGCGTCGTACAAGGTCTGAGCACTCTTGTACTGACTAAAGTGCGCACGCTCAGAGGTAGGGAGGTGGCGACGCACAGCAAGACGTGCAGCAGCATCGCGCGTGGCCCACTGTGAGCGAACAGTGGCGTCAGCATCAGCAGTAGGGGCAGGAGAGGCACCAGAGGTGAGGTCAAAAAGGGAGAGACCGTCTGCCCTATCGCACTGTAAGAATAGTTGCAGGTCATCTACCCAGACGTCAAAGTCAATGGCTCGACCCTCGGCGTCAAAAGCGAGGACACTAGGGGTAGCCATGACAACAGTAGACCAGCAGCGCTAACTGTAGAGCAGGGGCAGTGCAGTGACATAGGCGCTGCGCTCACCAGACAGGGCGGTTCGGGCAGCTCAGGCGGCTCGGCAGCAACCGCGGCTCGGCGGCACCCACGGCTCGGCTCCTCAGCTGCTCAGGTGGCTCGAGCGGCTCGGGCGGCTCGGGCGGCTCGGGTGGCTCGTGCGGCTCGGGCGGCTCGGGCGGAACGGGCGGCTCGAGCTGCTGAGCGGCGCGGGCGGCTCGGCTGCGTAGGCGGTTCAGGCGGGGCCGTAGGTAGGGTGACGGGGCCGGGTCGAAGGTAGGGCGACGGGGCCGGTGCGCATGTAGGGCGACGGGGCCGGGGTTGGGGCGCAGGTAGGGCGACGGGGCCGGGTCGAAGGTAGGGCGACGGGGCCGGGGCCGGGCCGTAGGTAGGGTGACGGGGCCGGGGCCGAGCCGTAGGTAGGGCGACGGGGCCGGGTCGAAGGTAGGGCGATGGGGCCGGGCCGTAGGTAGGGCGACGGGGCCGGGGCCGGGCCGTAGGTAGGGCGGCGGGGCCGGGGCTGGGGCGCAGGTAGGGCGACGGGGCCGGGGTCGGAGGTGGGGCGACGGGGCCGAGGTCGCAAGCGGGGCGACAGGGCCGGGGACGGGGCGCAGGTAGGGCGACGGGGCTAGGGCCGGGGCCGCAGGTATGGCGACGGGGCCAGGGTCGCAAGAGGGGGGGGCGACGGGGCCGGGGTCGCAGGTAGGGCGACGGGGCCGGGGCGCAGGTAGGGCGACGGGGCCGGGGCGCAGGTAGGGCGACGGGGCCGAGGCGCAGGTAGGGCGACGGGGCCGCTAGGGCGACGGATCAGGGGCCGCTAAGGCGGCGCGACTTGGCCGCTAGGGCGGCTCGACGAAGTCAGAGAAGGGAGCGCGACTCGGGCGGAGCGCGCTCCGGGCAGGAAAAAAAAAAACTTTCTACTTGGTGGGCCCTAGGCATAGTTCCCACGAGGGAACCTGCTCGATACCATGTGAGAATTGAAACGAGAATGAATGACTAAGGAATGAAAGTGATACAAGTATGCAACCCTAGCATTGTGTACCCCATAAAGGCTACCCCACTACAGCCTATACAACATTATAATTTGACAGCATGGTGTTTAGGGTCAATGCCTTGAATGTGGTGCAATTCGGGAAGAATCAACCCCAAATACGGGAACTGTCAAGGTGTTTAGGGTTGATGCATTGAAAGTGTGTCTGGCTCCCTACGGGGTTTAGTTCGTTTTACACCGTACAAAAAAACAGACCAAACAAAAACAACACAAGACAAGCCTTGTCTGTGCGACGAGACTGAAGTGACGAAACAGCGTCGCAAATTTTGTCTTTATAGAAAGGATAGAAACCCCAAGATGTAATACCGCGATTCTACCCCTAAAACCAAATGGCACCTGTAACGTCGATACAGCTTCGTCCGAAGCAGAAAAATAACGTGGAAACACATGTAAATCGTGTCAGATTGTTATGCTCTAGCCTGTAGTGGGGTGCTCTATAGCGAGTACAACCCTTCTAGGGTTTGCTATTTGTATCCTCATTCCTGCTAGTGAACCCCCTCTTTGCCTAAACTGTTTCTTGCCTAGCTAGGGCTTTCCTAGCTATGGCGCCTTCTTCTACTGCTTATTCTCACATGGTATTAGAGCGATATGCTCCTGGCCTGTGGGCCCCACCTTACTGCTTCCGCTGCTACTGCTACTCTCTATGTTGCACGCCCCGTGGCGTGCAACAGATTTTTCATCCCGCCACGCGCTCGGAGCGTGCAGCGGTTTTCTGCCCGCCGTGCGCCCCGAGGCGCGCGGCGGTTCTCTGCCCGCCGTGCGCCTCGAGGCGCGCGGCGGGTTTCTGCCCCGTCACGCAGCGCGTCGCTCCCGAGAGGCGCTGCGACGGGCGACGGGGACCCGCGCGTCGCCCCCAGTCGCCCGTCGTGGCCTGTGCGCGGCCCGTACAGCCTGCGCGCGGCCCGTACGGGCTGTGCCATGTGAGAATTGAAACGAGAATGAATGAACTATGAAGTGAAGTGAGTACAAATATGAAACCCTAATTGGTTGTACCCCCTATGGGATACCCCACTATAGCCTACACAACAGCATAAGATATAATGTTCTTACACACCCCCATAGGCAAAGTGGGGGAGAACAAGGGGTCACAAGACCATTCAAGCAAAGCAAAGCAAAGCAAGCTCAAGGTGGATCACAAAGTCACCACACAGTCCGAGCACAGGGTCAAGGCCACAGGGCCAGTTCACCTGCAAGAGTACACACATATATATAAAGCTAGACAAGCAAGAGCAGGTATATATATATATATATATATATGTGAGAGTACAAGCAAGGTCAAGAGGAGAGCAAGTGAGGCAAGACGGGCACAAGACCCAGCTGAGTGCAGAAGCGGTGATGATCACAAGGAGGAAGTGCCTTGGTGAAGACATCAGCAGTGTTGGCCTCAGAGGCCACGTACGCAAGCCGCAACTGTCCACGCTGCTGTAGCTCACGAGCAAGGAAGTAGCGGAGAGCAATGTGCTTTGTTCTGTGCTCCAGTCGCTGCTCTCGACATAAGGCCAGCATGGCCTTGTTGTCTACGTACAGGACTGGAGGAGAACGAGGCGGCTCTCCAAGGTCGGTCAGCAGGTAGGTGAGCCAGCGAAGCTCCTGTGCAGCCATGGCCCCGGCATAGATCTCAGCCTCACAACTGGAGCCAAGAACAGAAGACGAGCGAGTAGCCCGCCACGAAACAGAGCCGGAACCAAGGCTGAAGGTGTAACCCTGTGACGACCGCTGCGTAGCCTGGTCGTCAGCCCAAGAAGCGTCCGCGTGCCCTGTAAGGACCACTCGACTCCGCCCTCCAAGCACTAGCCCCATGCCCGACGTACTGCACAGGTAGCGCAACACCCTCTTCGCTGCAGCCATGTGCTCTGGTCGGTGTCTCCCACGAGCAACATAGCGTGAGAGAATGCTAAGAGGGTATGCAAGGTCAGGTCGTGTGCAGGTCATCAGGTACATGAGGCAGCCAACAAGCTCTGGGTACGAGCCACTCGACTCTACGGACTCATCCGAAGGCAGAGCTGAGAGCGAGTGGCTAGTAGACAGAGGAGTGGCCTGAGGCGAGGAGTACGTGAAGCCGAAGCGCTGAAGGACCTGCTGCACCATGTGTGACTGAGTCAGGGTAATGGTGCGGCGTGCTCTGTCCCGGGTGATCTGCAAGCCAAGGTAGCTGCGCAGTTCACCCAGGTCTGTGCACGTGTGTCTCTTCTGCACTTCGGACTTCACGTAGGCGAGTCCAGCAGTGTCAGCTGTGGCAAAGACCAAGTCGTCGACGTACACGAGGATGTAGAACGGCGGCAAAGAGGTGTCGGTGCGCTGAAACAGCGACGGGTCGGCATTAGAAGGAGCAAACCCAAGAGCCGCAAGCGTAGTCCTCGGTGTGTCGTGCCACTCACGTGGCGCCTGGCGGAGACCATAGACTGGACGCCGGAGACTCCACTGGGTACCAGAAGGGAAAGACCCAGTGAAGCCAGGTGGGCGACGCAGCCAGATCTCCTCGTGCAGGCTGCCCTGCAAGAAAGCTGTGCTGAAGTCAAGAGAGTGCAGCTCGTAGTCACACTGAGCAGCAACGTACAGCAGTACCCGAAGAGTGGTCATCTTCGGGGTGGGGGAGAAGGTCTGAAAGTAGTCAACTTCCTGCCGCTGACTGAAGCCACGAGCCATGTAACGCGCCTTGAAGACAGGCGGAGAACCCGGCGGCCGCTTCACCCTGAAGATCCACATGCCACTGACGATGTTCGCCCCAGGAGGTGGGACAGCGTCAACGTAGGTGCCTGTGGACTTCCAAGAAGCCATCTCTGCATCCATAGCTGCCTGCCACTGAGAGGAGTAGGGACCCTCTATCGCCTCCGCGTAAGAGCGCGGAGTCAGGATGTCAAGTGCATCCGGGTCTCCCTTAGGGGTAAGCAGTACGGACACGAGATGAGGTGAAGCAGCTGCCAGACACTGGAACTCCTCCTGCCTGTCCTCAAAGACGTCCGTGCCAAGGGCACACTCACCCCCGACGGACGGAGGATAGACAGACTCAGACTCAGCGACAAGACTAGCAGCGTAGTCTAAGCGAGAGCGAGCAGCAAAGTCGAGGAGCTCTGTAACGAGAGCAGACGCAGCAGTAGACTCGAAAGAAGGGTCAGTGACAATAGTAGCAAGGAGACGCGTAACAGTAGGACTTGCAGCACAAAGAGAGGCCGACTCCGGGTCGGCAAGAGCAGGAAGAGAGGACTCAGGAGGAGAAGGCAAAGGGGCACGCAGAGGAGCAGAGGACGGACGCAGAGACATCCCGTGCGTGCCAGGGACAGGAGGAGGACGCTGACGCGAACCGCGACCACTAGTGCGAGTAGCACAGACAGGCGACGCAGGGCGAGACGCAGGCTCACGATGCTCAGCCAGACCTCCAGTAGGACCAGTGTAGGGAGAAGGAGCAGGCAAAGGGGAGGTAGGCTGCAACTATAGCTGGGACGGGACAGGCTGTGGACACTCTAAGGGAGGAGGAAGACCAGTAGAAGGTGGAAGACCAAGAACCTGCTGCAGGAGTGGAACGAAGTACGGTCGAGGCCGCGTGGCGACGCCAGAAGCAGCAGGGACAGCACCAGAACCCTCAGCAGGAGCACCCGCTCCAGCAGCACCACCAGTAGCTCCAGAACCTCCAGCAGCACCAGGAGCACCCCCAGCAGGACCGCCAGCGCTAGTCGCAGCGCCAACACCCTCAGCAGCACCAGCTCTAGTCGACCCCGCAAGTCCAGCTGCTCCAGTGCTCCCAGTACGAGCACCTTCGGGACCTGCGACAGCAGCACCCTCAGTAGCCGACGAAACTCCATTACCAGCAGCACGGCTCTTGCGCCGGGCAAACCACTCGCGCAGCTCCTGTGGAGAGAGTGGCTCCCGGCGAGACGTAGCACCCGGAGAACCTCCAGGCGGAGCACCTCCAGTAGGAGCACTCGCTCCAGCAGCACCTCCAGGACCTCCAGAACCTCCAGCAGCAACAGGAGCACCCCCAGCAGGACCGCCAGTGGTAGTCTCAGCGCCAACACCCTCAGCAGCACCAGCTCCAGCCGATTGTGCAGGCCCAGCAGCTCCAGTACTCCCAGGACAAGCACCTCCGGGACCCGTGACAGCAGCACCCTCAGTAGCCGACGAACCTCTAGCACCAGCAACACGCCTCCAGCGCCGGGCAAACCACTCGCGCAGCTCCTGTGGAGAGAGTGGCTCCCGGCGAGACGTAGCACCCGGAGAACCTCCAGGCGGAGCACCTCCAGGCTCAGCACCCCCAGGCTCAGCACCCCTAGGCTCAGCACCCCCAGGCTCAGCACCCCCAGGCGTAGCACCCCCAGGCTCAGCACCCCCAGGCTCAGCACCCCTAGGCTCAGCACCCCCAATAGCCAAAGATCCTCCAGTACCAGCTGCACAGCTCCAGCGCCCGGCAAACCACTCGCGTAGCTATTGTGGAGAGAGTGGCTCCCGGCGAGACGAAGCACCCGGAGAACCTCCAGGCGGAGCACATCCAGACTCAGCACCCCCAGACCCGGCACCCCTAGGCAAAGCACCCCGAGGCGTAGCATCCCCAGGCTCAGCACCCCCAGGCACAGCACCTCCAGGCTCAGCACCCTCAGCACACCAGAGTCACTAGTGACCTCGACAGGCTCGACTACGTCTACCTGGGACACACCTGAAGGGGCAGGACCCTGAGGGGGGAGGGGGTCTACCTGGGGGGGACCTGGTACAAGGAAGAGCAGGGGCGGGGGGAGGGATGGAGTGCAGTAGGGGAAGAGGCGGTAGTAGGGGACCGACTCGTCGAACGTGACGTCCTGGGAGGACAGAACACGGCGAGAGGTGGGGTGGTAGAACTGCCACCCAGGCGCGTCAGGGGGGAACCCCAGGAAGACACAAGGAGCAGCACGAGGGGACAGCTTGTCCGCAGACAAGTCGCGGACAAACGCCCGAGATCCCTAGACCCGGAACGCCGACGCATCGCCAACCTTCCCTGTCCACAGCAAGGCTGGGGAGGTCTCCGGCCTGGAGACCTTGGGGTGAAGGTTGATCTGATGCGCCGCGTACCTGACCGCAAACGGCCACAGAAAATAAGGGGCAGCCGCATGCATCATAGACGTACGAGCGACGTCCATGACCATGCCAATGCGGCGCTCAGCAATCCCATTTTGCTGCGGAGAGTCCGGAAGCGTGAAGGTCTGACGGATGCCCTGTACGCGACAGTAGGCTCGCAGAAGGCCAGAGGAAAACTCTCCGCCTCTGTCCGAGTGCAGACGCAGAACAGGAAAGTCCGAGCCAAAGCTCTGCTTGAGCTGGAGACGAGCTGCGCGGATCCAGTCGATCAGCACCTCAGTGACATCACCCTTGCTGCGCAAGGGGAAGACTGTGGTGTAACGCGAGTAGTCATCAACAACGAGCAGGAAGTAGCGCTCGTGACCCTGTCCACGGACGCGGGCTGGGCCCCACACGTCCATGTGAAGCGTCTGCAACGGGGCCTCTGTCGGAGGAAACTGGGAGGAGTGAGGGGCAGCACGCTGGCGCCCCTCGACACAGGGGACACAGGTAGGGCCAGGGCCCTGAGGAAGGGGAGGGAGGGACCGGGGGAGGCCAGAAACAAGAAGACGAGAGGCCATGCCTCTGAGCAGAAGCAGAGAGGGGTGACCAAGGCGGTGGTGCCAGAGGAGAGTCTCGTGAGACAGGAGACGACACGAACAGGGGGCAGACTCAGGACCAGACCTGGACGCTGCAGCAAACACCTGACCTGACGCAGCTACCCTACCAGGCTCAGCAACTGGAGGAGACGCAGTGGTCAGTGTGTACAGGCTCGACCCCGGTCGACGAGTAAACGTGGCCAGGTGTCGGCCTGTCCGAGCGTCCGTGCAGTGGGTCACCCGCTGACTCGTAGGAGTGAACTGGTGAACCCCCGCATCCTGCAGGTCAGTACCACTCACCAAGTTCGTAGAGAATGAGGGGAGGTAAAGACCAGAGAGGGTGCCAGAGGGGGCCGCCGGACACGGGAGGACAGTGGAGAACTGAGCAAGGACAGGGCCCCCAGAGGGGTCTGCCAGAGAGACTGCAACTGGCCGACCAAGCGGCGTGAGTGTGGTGCATTCTCGAAAGAAGGAGCGGGAAGCCCCTGAGTCAAGGGTGAAGGTGTGAGAGGCCGGAGCCGACGCGGTACCTGAGAGAGCAGACTCACCCGCACCTGAGGAAGCAGACTCACTAGCACCTAGAGCAGCAGCCGCACTTGTACCTGGAGCAAGAGACTCACTAGCACCCAGAGCAGCAGCCTCACCAGCAGCTAGAGCAGCAAGCTCTATACTCGGGTCAGGCGGTACGCACAGGTGACCGGCACGGTCAGCACTAGTAGGCAATGCATACATGGTAGTGAGAATAGCATCATAGTGAAGAGCAAATATATATACCCTCTGCCTAAGCAACTCCACCCAGTCGGGGAGCTCAGCCTCGTCGCCAAACACGGTACGCCAGGCGTCGCTCAGACGGGCAAAGCAGCGGGACGGTGTGTGACTAGGCGTCCCACAAGGCTGACCAGTCCGAGCACCAGTGCGAATCACGTAAGAGCAGCGAACAGAACTGAGAGACCCTCTACTCCGAGCGTACCACTCACGAAGCTGCTGGGGCGTGAGAGACGCGCGTGGGCGTCGTTGGAGCTGCATCTGGCTGCCGCCAGTAGAAGCAGGAGCAGGAGTAGCAGCAGTAAGGCAGGCAGCCAAGCAAGCAGTAGGCAGCGCACTAGTAAGGCAGGTGCTCACGAGTGGTGGGAAGAGGAGGCTCGACGACTCGGCGACTCGGCGACTTGGCGGCACGGTGGCACTGCAGCAACTGCGGCTCGGCGGCTCGGGCGACTCGGGCGGCTCGGCTGCTCGGGCGACTCGGGCAGCTCGGCGGCTCGGCGCGGCGGTACGGCTGCTCGGCAGTAACTGCAGCTCAGCGGCTCGGCGACCCGGCGGCTCGGGCGGCTGGGGCGGCTCGGGTGGCTCGGGCGGCTCGGGCGGCTCGGGCGGCTCGGGCGGTTCGGGCGGCTCGGGCGGCTCGGGTGACTCGGCACTAGCTCGGCGGCGCCGGCGGCGCGGTGGTGACGGCGGGGCCGCCTGAGGACAGCGGCGGGGCTGGGTGGAGCGGCAACGGGGCCAGCAGAAGCGGGGCCGGGTTGGTGCAGGGCTGCGGGGCCGCAAGGGAGGTGGCGGGGCCGCGGTGGAGAATGGCGGCAGGGGCCGCGACGAAGGGCGGCAGGGGTCGCGACAAAGGGCGGCAGGGGCCGCGACGAAGGGCGGCAGGGGCCGCAACGAAGGGCGGGGCCGCGACAAGAGTGGCGGGGCCGCGACGAGAGATGGCAGGGCCGCGAGGAGAGGTGGCGGGGCCGCGACGAGGGGCGGGGCCGCGACGTAGGGCGGGGCCGCAACAAGGGGCGGGGCCGCGACGTAGGGCGGGGCCGCGACAAGGGGCGGGGCCGCGATGTAGGGCGGGGCCGCGACAAGGGGCGGGGCCGCGACGTAGGGCGGGGCCGCGACAAGGGGCGGGGCCGCGACGTAGGGCGGGGCCGCGACAAGGGGCGGGGCCGCGACGAAAGAGGCGGGGTCGCGCGCCTCGGGGCGCGCGCCAGAAAGAAAATCGTTGCGCGCCGGTCGCACGCCGCTGGGCGTGCGACAGATCGAGTAGCAGCGGAAGCAGTAGTAGGGCCTTAGGAACAGTTCCCACGAGGGAACCTGCTCGATACCATGTGAGAATTGAAACGAGAATGAATGAACTATGAAATGAAGTGAGTACAAATATGAAACCCTAATTGGTTGTACCCCCTATGGGATACCCCACTATAGCCTACACAACAGCATAAGCTATAATGTTATGACACGCCAGGCCCGCGCGCGGCCAGTACGGGCTGCGCCAGGCCCGCGCGCGGCCAGTACGGGCTGCGCCAGGCCCACGCGCGGCCCGTATGGGCTGCGCCAGGCCCGCCCGCGGCTCGGGCCGCCTGCGCGCGGTTCGGGCGGCTGTGCCAGGCCCGTGGGCGGCCCGTTCTTCGCTGCCCCTGCGCTGCCCGCTGTCCCCCATGCTTCTGATGGCGCCCCACCCCTGCTACTGCCCATTCTCCTGAATTGAGGTTTGGGGGTGGGGGGCATGGGGGTGCAGCTTCTGTGTGCCATCCCCTGCTCCTCCTCCTCCTCCGTCTCCCAGTGCTGCAGCTGCCGCTGAGGGGGGTGGACCTATTGGAGCCGTCGGTTTGAAACTAAGGGGGGTGAAGGGGGAGTGGAGCTAGGGGTGAAGCAGGGGGTGTGTGTCAGGGGGGGTGGGACTGTTTGGGGAGGTTGAACGAAGGTTGCCGTCGTGTCGCCAGCAGCACCTGTAGTCCGGGGAGTTGCTCCGGTAGCCCAGTCGCAGCCACCTGTGCTAGTCGCCCGTGGGTCCGTTGCTCGTCTGCCGCTACTTTTGCCGCGGGGCCAGTTACTCCAGTAGTCCGAAGCGCTGTTCCGGTAGCCGCTGTGCCAGTGTGCCTCCTGTTGCCCGTGTGTCTGCAGCTTCAGTCGTCACCTCCTATCTCCTCTCCTCTTACAGTCTCGCCTCCTCCTCCTCACTTGCCCTCTGCGATAGCCTCTAGCTTTGCTCATAATTGTGAACTTTAAACTATTGCTTCTTGTACTTGTGCTCAGAATGTGTGGTGACATTGTGATCCACCCTGAGCTTGTTCTGCTTTGCTTGCTCTGCTAATTACACCCCACTTTGGCTATGGGGGTGTGTCAGAATGTTATGCTCTAGCCTGTAGTGGGGTGCTTTATAGCGCGTACAACCCTTCTAGGGTTTGCTATTTGTATCCTCATTCCTGCTAGTGAACCCTCTCTTTGCCTAAACTGTTTCTTGCCTAGCTAGGGCTTTCCTAGCTATGGCGCCTTCTTCTACTGCTTATTCTCACAAATCAAACCATTTGGACAAGGTTCGGTCGCCCTACCTACGGTGCGATCTTGGTCGATGGGACTGAGAGAAGTTCTCGCGTCGGCGTGTCGCGCAATTTTGCCCGAATCAACGGATGTTCAATTCTAAACCTGATGGGGCGTGCATTTGTTCAACAACTATTCCGGTCAGGTTTTGGGTGCATTTGATTCATACTACAGTAAAGATGTAGCTGGGTTGTGCTGCTGCATTTCTAGCAAAAACTGCCACTAGTAAGGACTCGCAAGTCGAGACGCTGCCGCATGAAAGACCCTAGCGACTCTTTTCCACGAAGTGTTTCAACAAACTGTACAAGTATTCCGGGTGAGGCCCTCGCTGAGAGAGTCCCTTTTCCCCCCTGAGTAGAATTTTCCGATATCGCCTAGGGTTGGCCCGACCCCTATAGTCTTGTTTTTGGCGGGAAATTTTGCAGCTTGAATGAATCATTGCAAGAGTCAGCTCCGCAGCCAATCAGAGGCTCCAGATCAAACCAGCCCAACATTCAAGGAAAACGATGAAGAAGGAATCATCGATTCGATATTTTAGCTTTTTAGTTGTAAGTAATTGTTGCTTTTGACCGCGACTACTTCTCAATCCTATCGCGCTGTCTCCAGCACGATCGACGACGACATCTCATTTATCTCGCTTACAGGGTAGAAACGAAGTTTTTGGGTTACTATTCGACCCCCAATCCATATTTTGTTTTGTTTTGACCGTTAGTAATGCGACATTGATCAGCGTGGAAAACCGTGCGACTGGAAGTTGAAGCAAGCGCGGTTAAAATCTACGTAAATGCCAAACTCCGGAAACTAGTAGCAAAACAACCACTCTTCATGCAATTTTCCTTCAAGGGACTAAGTATCTCGTTTTGCCTGGGGTTTGAAGGGTTTGCCACATAGTCCGCGCGCGGGCATGTTGATCCGTCAGACTATAAACGATAACATTTGTACAAAATCTACCACCTGGCCATAGGAGATTTTTGTCAGGGGATTCGAATCTGTACAATACTGTAGAATCTGTCTGCCGAGCCGAACAAGGCTCTGTTCGGCAGGTGTTAACTGGCAGCCGAACAAGGCCTAAAACATCACGTGGCCGGCGGGGGCGACTGAAACGAGTTTTTGGCTTCGCCGACATTCGCGTATGTCACGGGCAAAAATGGGATTGTAAATCGGGAAATTATATAGGAGGTCACAATTATGCCCGCTCTATCACGTTTGGTTTCAGGGGTATCACAAACAGACACGCTACAATAGATTTCTATCGCGGGTGATCACAGTGCTATCACGGATGGTCACACCCCCCCCCAAAAAGCTATCATGTTTGGCCACTCGTGTCAGAACTTATATTTGTAACTGCCTGTAGCTGTAGTTAGTGTAGTTATTATAAACTTTGTTTGGTGGTGCACCTTATTTGTTTCCTTTGCTATATGTTCTTCGAAACCTATAGTGAAACCATCCTTTCCAACTTTCTCAACTCTCACCCTAGGCACAAACTACTCGACATCCTAGTTGGGCCTAGGCTCCTAAGCCTAGGCCCTAGTTAAACTCGATCCTTCTCGTTTCAGTTTCGATATGCTATCAGAGCGAGTTACGTCCTGGCCTGTGGGCCCGCCTCATGCTTCCGCTGCTACGTTTTTCCGGTCGCGCGCCTAGGGCGCGTGGCAATTTTCTATTGTCCCGCCCCCGGTTGGCGAGTGACTCCTACTCTGCTCGTCGCGCGCCCCGTGGCACGCGACGGTGCCCTAAACCTGCCCGTCGTGCGCCCCGTGGCACGCGACGTTGCCCTGCTCGTCGTGCGCCCCGAGGCACACGACGGTGCCCTTACCTTAAACTTACCCATCGTGCGCCCCGTGGCACGCGACGGGCCTCTCCGCACCTGCTCTCACTGCAGCCGCCTCTGACCTACATGCGCCGACACATTGTAGCCGCTCTGCGGCTTTCTTCCCGCCCACCCCCTCCTCCTTTGTCTCCCTGCAGCCGTGGGTGGGAGGGTATAGGGGTGGCGGGTGTTGGAGCGTTGGGTTGTATCCTTCCCTTCCCCTCCTCCTCCTTTCGTTCCCACTGCTGCAGCTGCCGTTGGGGGGGAGGGTGTGAGGGTGTGGGGGAGACGGGGGAGTGGCACCGGGGTGGCGGGTGTGAGGCAACCAGCAGCTGTCCCTCCACCTCTCCTCTCTTCCCCCCCTCTCTGCTGCTCCTGCAGCAGTGTGGGGGAAGGGAAGGAGGAGGGTGAGGAGATGGAGGGGGTGACCAGCTAGTGTTAGCCCGCCTGCAGTACCTGTCAGTAGATCTGCACTGTGGATGCCCGATTGATCCTGGAGAGGGTTACAGGTGCGTTCGCCTGGGGGGTTATGGGCGCACTCACCCGCTACTGAAACAAGCCCTTTTATCCCAATGGTCTAGTGGTTGGGATTCTGGCATGGTATCAGAGCGGTCTCGGGTTCGATTCCCGGTGTATGCACATGTAGGCCGTTGCCGCTGTGCTTAGTCCTGGGCCTCCCAGTGTGGGGGGGTGTTAGTAGATCTGCACTGTGGATGCCCGATTGATCCTGGAGAGGGTTACAGGTGCGTTCGCCTGGGGGGTTATGGGCGCACTCACCCTCTACTGAAACAAGCCCTTTTATCCCAATGGTCTTGTGGTTGGGATTGTGACAGTACCTGCTGTTGCTTGTTTATTATTTTGCATGTATACCCCTGCAGGTTGTATTCTGCACAAACTCCTGCTGCAGGCAGTTATGGGGGAGTGTCAGAACTTATATTTGTAACTGCTTGTAGCTGTAGTTAGTGTAGTTATTATAAACTTTGTTTGGTGGTGCACCTTATTTGTTTCCTTTGCTATATGTTCTTCGAAACCTATAGTGAAACCATCCTTTCCAACTTTCTCGACTCTCACCCTAGGCACAAACTACTCGACATCCTAGTTGGGCCTAGGCTCCTAAGCCTAGGCCCTAGTTAAACTTGATCCTTCTCGTTTCAGTTTCGATAACTCGATGAAACGATCATAATTAATTTGAAACCGTGAAAGAAACAGTCGAAATTTTAGGGAATCCCTAAAACGAGTTACCGAGAGTTGTTACGAAACTTTTTCGTAAAACTACGAACAAAACGGCGCGCGCGATAAATTTTCCGATGAATCCCTACAGTGACTCGAGTAGTTACAATTCTGGATTGGGCGTTTTATCTGTGACCAAATGTGATAGACTTGCGGGGCAATGTGTGACTATCCGTGATAGCACTGTAATCGCACGCGATAGTTACGAGGTGTACTGTGACTGTTCGTGATAACCCCGTGACCAAATGTGATGAATCGGGCCTAATTGTGACTACCCATACAATTTCCTCTGTAAATCGGTCAACATTGTTGGAATAACCAATGCCCGGTTCGAATGGCATTATGGGCATTTTTTACGGGCCCCCAAAAAATGGCGCCTGGGCATGTCTAGAAACAGCTTCGAAATCGGACTCTAGCTGCAGTGCACCTTCGAAAAAACGGGGTTGAGTGTTCGGTTGGCATTAATTGGGTTTAGATTGATGTCATCAATCGAAAATAATCTTCGCAGAAGCTAGTAGGCACTTGCCCGGTTGGATCGCGTGATCATATGATTAGCTGGCAGTCACTTTTGATTGCCCCGAATCACTGATACTCCGCATGGTGCGCGACCTCGAGGCCGCATGGTGCGGCGGATCAGAATGGGCACTTTGCCAGAGAAAATGGTTCAATGAAAAAAATAGGTTTGAAAACGCCAACGAAAAAATGGATGTTCGGCTTGCATTCCGTTATTGTATGGTTCGGTGTAGATCCGCTTATATCGAGCCTTGATAACCTTTCACGCGCTTATCAAGGAAGGTTCCATGGTGGTCGGTTCACTGTAGCCCATCTCCCGAGGCCAATTTTTTTATGCCTGCCGAACTGGGCCAAAAGGATATTACAACATTTCCGAAAGTTCTTCTTACCTGTAAGGAATTTTCTCTACATTCCTTTCCACGACCTTCAACATCGCATACAGCAGTAGCTGATTGTTCGTCCGTTACTGCTAACGGGGCTTCGCCAACTTCGCGAGCACTGTTTCACCAAACCTTGCATTGTTGGAACAGCCGAGTCGGCCTACGCTTCGGGACTAGCCCGAACCTCCCGCCAGCATAGCACTAGCTAGCTCGCACGCACCGCATTACCGTTTGCGTGTTTCGCTTATAAGTATTCGTTGATGCCTTCGCTCATACATGGTACGCGTTTGACACCTTAGTGCAATCCTCGCTACCTCAATTTATTGCACACATAACACTTGGTATTCAGAGCCACTTTCTTTTTGGACCGCGCATCTCAGCACCCTAGGAAATCAACTTTTGATTTTTCGCTCGAAGGGACTCACACCCCTTAGCAACTAGGAGTCGCTGTCCTCACGTTCTCTTGTAACCGCATGCAGCCACGACTATGCCTGGACTAAGCTGAGCCGACGCCCTTCGCCATGGCTGAATACATCGACGTCACTACACTCACGCATGACCGTTTGAACGAACCGCTGCGGCAACAGCACGAAAACTCTGAAGAAATCACAACGCAGATGGTAGAACACACGTCCATCCAGAATGACGTCGCACGAGCACAACAAGCACAATCACAAGCACCTGGCACTCCGAGACAGCCTGCACCACAGACATCGCAGCATGGAAGTGTAGGGCAACCCGCGAGCGCGGCCAGTGATGGCGTCGTCCGCAACGACGGAGACGACGACCACGGCACGACACACCCCGAAGCGACAAATGCGGTCAGGAGTCAACCCCGTGTCACGATTTCTGTGTCGGCCAGCGAATCAACACTACCGTCGCCGATGCCGCTGAACCCGCAGCGTCCACCATGCTTTGACCCGAGTCAACAGGGTGATCATACCGTTCAGGCATGGTTATTTGCACTGAACGTCTTCTTCGACGCCAACTACGTCGCGGAGGATACAGTGAAAATTCGCTACGCCGTGTCGCTGCTGCAAGGACCCGCCATGGATTGGTGGCGCATCATCGTCACGAAGCCGACAATCTACGTGACTCTACCGACATGGGAAGGACAAACCGGACCCTGGGCGTCGTCATACTTCGTGGAGGTGCCCCAATATCGCACGTGGGACGCATGGTGCGCAAGTCTGCGTGCTCAGCTTGAGCCAATTACGGCTTCGATCGCGGCGCGTCAGAACCTCCGCACTAGGCACCAACTCGGTTCCGTCCAAGACTACACCAGCGGGTTTTTGGCGCTGTGTGAGCAGGTGGGCTACATGCACGAACCTGAGCGCATCGGCCGCTACATCGGCGGCCTGAAGCCTGACACCGCTCAGGAAATCCAGCTCCGCGGCATCACCGATTTTCAAGAGATTCTCGCTATGGCAGAGAGACTCGATTTCTTCCACCGACCGAGACCGGGATCCTACGGGAGTAGCAGCAACTAGGGACATCGGTCTCATGGGACGAATGAGGGCGCTATGATACGTGCCGTCGCCACAAATGCCGCTGGCGCAAAGGGCGATGCTTCACGTGCAATCGGCCGGGACACCGCAAAAGTGAATGCCCGGAAAACGCTAAGGGAAAGGGGGAAGCTGAGCAACAGAACCAGACCAAGCAGCAGGGAAACGCTGGGAGTCAGTAGAAGACGGGCCCTATACTGACAGGTCACGCCGCTCGCCCGACCCAACCAACCCTCACCGAGTGATTGTGCCGGTTCATGCAATCGACCACATGGCCGAACAAGGAGGGTACCACGGTAGACAGCCCCATACTGCTTAGCGGGAAAATTGGGACAGACTTAGTAAAAATATTCATAGACGGGGGAGCCTGTTGAGAGAGTAAGCATAGTGAGGTGCCATAGCTAGGTAAACCCTAGCTAGGCAAGAGAGAATTGAGCAAAGGAGGAATTTCACTAGCAGCAGTTGGGATACATATAGCAAACCCTAACAGGGTTGTACTCGCTATAGAGCACCCCACTACAGGCTAGATAATAACATTCTGACAGAGCCAGCCACAGCCTGATCAACACCGCCACAACACGAAAACTGAAACTGCCACTGGACATATGTTTACCTGAGATCGACGCAAGACTGGTAGACGGCACGTCATTGGCGATACTGGAACGCGTGGACCGAGTTCGAGTTCGATGCAGGGGTAGCTTCACTAGCCAGGAAATATTCGTGACGACCCTCGACGAAACCGACATTTTACTTAGCCGTGATTGGCTGCGACGACACAATCCGGGAATCGACTGGACGACGGGTGACTGCACCGTGCGAGTGAACGGTAACAACATCGATGTACCTTAATGGGGCTCGCCTGAGTCTTCGTTGGTGCGTGTCAACGCAATCACGATAGATGCGCCGTAGCGGAAGGAGCTGACGTGTACGCGGTCGACATTCGGGAAGCCGAGGCAGCAGACTGTCAAACATTATATATGTTGTTGTAGTTGTTTAGGCTACAGTGGGTTAGCCTATAGGGGGTACACATTCCTAGGTTTTCACACTTGTACTCATTTTCACTGTTAGTTCATTCATTCTTGTTCAACATGGTATCGAGCAGGTCCTTCCTAGGACTGATTTTTTTTAGGGCCCACCACTACCTACCTACCTACCTACCTGCGCCCTAGGGCGCCTCGGCTTTCACGCCCCTAGAGGCCCCGTCGGCCCCGCGCTCTCGCACTTAGAGACCTAGGTCGGCCCCGCGCTCGCTTTTAGAGGCCCCGAATCGGCCCCGCGCTTACCCCTAGAGGCCCGCGTCGGCCCCGCGCTCGTCCTAACGGCCCCGAATCGGCCCCGCGCTTACCCCTAGAGGCCCGCGTTGGCCCCGCGCTCGTCCCTTCCGGCCCCGATCGGCCCCGCGCTCGTCCCTCACGGCCCCGATAGGCCCCGCGCTCGCCCTTAGAGGCCCACGTCGGCCCCGCGCTCGTCCTTTACGGCCCCGATCGGCCCCGCGCTCGTCCCTCACGGCCCCGATAGGCCCCACGCTCGCCCTTAGCACCCACGTCGGCCCCGCGCTCGTCCCTCACGGCCCCACCCGCTCCCCGCGCCCGCCCTTAGCGGCCCCAAACGGCCCCACCCAGACCGAGCAGCCAGAACCGAGCCGACCCGAGCCGCCCAGCCCTACCGGAAACGAGCCACCCGACCCGAGCCGCCAGCCCTAACCGACCCGAGCCGCCCGAACCGAGCCGCCCGAACCGAGCCGCGCCGCCCGACCCGAGCCGCCCGAACCGAGCCGCGCCGCCCGACCCGAGCCGCGCCGCCCTACCTATACGGAGCCGCGCCGCCCTACCTGTACCGAGCCGCGCCGCCCTACCTACCCTACTGCTCCTACTGCTTTTCCTACTGCTGCTACCATGGCTAGCCCTCCTGTGCTAGCCTTCGATGCTGAGGGCCGCCCAGTGAAGTTCGACACCTGGCTTGATGACCTACACCTCTTTCTACAGCTCACTGCCAAGGAAGACATCTCGCTGTACGATCATGCCTTAGGCCACGCTACTCCTCCTGCTGCTACTGCTGACAGCACTGCCCGCTCACAGTGGCAAACTCGTGACGCCCATGCTCGCTTCGCTATTCGCAACTCTCTGCCGATAGATGAGCGCGAGCACTTTGGGCAGCACAAGACTGCACAGGCACTGTACACTGCTGTCGTTGCCCGCTACTCCTCACCGGCCTCTGCCGCTCTAGGCCGTCTCTCTCTTCCCTACCTGTTCCCCGACTTAGCTTCCTTCCACACTGTCGCTGATCTCATTACCCACCTCCGCACTAGTGAGGCTCGCTTCCGCGCCGCTATGCCTGATGAGTTCCTTGCCAAGAACCCACCCCCGCTCTGACTCACTCTCTACCACCTAGTCACGCGCCTCCCTGACACTCTGCGCTCAGTCAGGGACCACTTCCTAGCTCGCTGCCCCACCGAGCTCACCATTGCCCTCCTCGAGAAGGAACTCCTTGCAGCTGAGGCTAGCATAGTCGCTGTAGGTGCCTCTCGCGGTGACCCCCGTACCCCGTTCTTTGAGGGGTGTTCTCCCTCCCCCCTTCTTCCCTCTGTCGCCTCTGTTGCTGCTGTCGACCTCCTTGGTGCTAAGAAGGTCAGGACTGCGTCTGCTTCGAGTGGGCGCCGCAGCGGCAAGGGCAAGGGGGGCAAGGGCGGTGGTGGTGACAGCGGGGGTGGCGGTGGTGGGGGAGGTGGTGGTGGCGGGGGGGGTGGCGCGGGTGGGGGAGGTGGCAGCAGTGGGGGGGGTGGCGGCAGCGGCGGGGGAGGTGGCCGGGGCGGAGGAGGTGGTGGGGGTGGCGGTGGACGAGGCAGCCGCCGGGGTTGGGGTGGTCGAGGAGGTGGTAGCGGCGGTGGTGGTCGTGGAGGCACTGGCGGTGGCCAGGGCCAGCAGCACACTCCGTCGCCCCAGGAGGTCCGTGAGTGGTACTCTCAGCACGGGGGGGGGGGGGGGGGTGGCCTTAGCTGCACGTACGTCATTCGCACTGGTGACCGCACTGGCCAGCCGTGTGGGGGACCGCACGCCACACAGCGTTGCTTCGCTCGTCTGAACGACGCTTGGCGTGTTCAGTTCCCTCAGGCCACTGAGTTGCCCCGTTGGCTTGATCTCCTGAAGAAGGGGATTGATATTTATGCTTTAGACTTTGATGCTATTCTCACTGCCATGTATGTGATGTCTACTAGTGGAGAGGGTGCTGAGTACCTGAGTGTCCCGCCCGCCCCGGGCATTAGGACTAGTGCGTCTCCCGCCCCAGGTACTCGCGTGTCCGCTACCCCAGGTGCTGGTGAGGCTGCTGCTCTAGGTGCGTGTACGTCTGCCCCCCCTAGTACTGTGTCGACTGCAGCACTGCACACCTTCACACTGGATTCAGGTGTCTCTCGCTGTTTCTTTCGTGACCGCACTTCCCTTGAGCCCCTTGCTCGACCAGTTGCTGTCTCCCTCGCGAACCCCTCTGGGGGTCCGGTCCTTGCGACCTCCTCCACTGTCCTTCCCTGTCCTGCGGTCCCGTCGGGCACCCTGTCAGGTCTCCACCTCCCCTCGTTCTCTACAAACTTGGTGGCAGGTTGTGCACTACAGGACGCGGGTGTTCACCAGTTCACCCCTGCCTACGAGCGTGTCACACACTGCACGTGTGCCCGTACAGGCCGCCACTTGGCTACCTTCACCCGGCTGCCGGGGTCGGACCTGTACACACTGACTACTGCCCCCCCTCAGGTCGCTGCGTCTGCGTCTGCGTTAGCGTCAGGTGAGTTGTCCGCCCCCTGCTCATGTCGCTCTCTAGCACACGAGACTGTCCTCTGGCACCACCGACTGGGCCACCCGTCTGTGCAGCGCCTTCGTGCCATGCACTCCCGGTACCTTGTCTCTGGTCTTCCCAGGGTCCTCCCTCCCCTCCCACCCTCGCCTGCTCCTCCCTGTCTTCCCTGTGTCGAGGGGCGGCAGCGCGCCGCTCCTCACTCCTCCTCGTTTCCCCCGACGACTGCTCCTTTGCAGACGCTCCACATGGACGTGTGGGGCCCAGCCCGCGTCCGTGGTCAGGGTCAGGAGAGGTACTTCCTGATCGTTGTTGACGACTACTCGCGCTACACCACGGTCTTCCCCTTGCGCGCCAAGGGTGAGGTCCCTGATGTTTTGATCCCTTGGATCCGCAGGGCTCGTCTCCAGCTCAGCGAGCGTTTTCGCTCGGACTTTCCTGTCCTGTGCTTGCACTCTGACAGAGGTGGTGAGTTCTCCTCCGACCTCTTGGCAGCCTACTGTGCTGAGCACGGCATTGAGCAGTCGTTCACGCTTCCGGCCTCTCCACAACAGAATGGGGTTGCGGAGCGCCGCATTGGCCTGGTCATGGAGGTCGCTCGTACCTCCTTGATCCATGCGGCTGCCCCCCACTTTCTGTGGCCGTTTGCGGTCCGGTACGCTGGGCATCAGCTCAACCTCTGGCCCCGTGTCTCCTTGCCGGAGACCTCGCCCACACTGCTGTGGACGGGGGAGGTTGGCAATGCGTCGCGTTTCCGGGTCTGGGGATCTCAAGCTTTTGTCCGCGATTCGTCTGCGGACAAGCTCTCCTCTCGTGCTGTTCCCTGCGTCTTCCTCGGCTTTGTTCCGGACGCGCCTGGTTGGCAGTTTTACCACGCCACCTCGCGCCGGGTCTTGCCCTCTCAGGACATCACTTTTGACGAGTCTGTCCCCTACTACCGCCTCTTCCCCTACCGCACTGCCCCGCTCCCACCCGTGTGAAACAAGTAAACAGGAATGAAATGACTAAGGAAAGATTGGGTACAAATACAACCCTAGAAACCTTGTACCCCATATGTGCTACCCCACTATAGCCTACAGCAACTATGTCATATAAATCTGACACACCCCCATAGGCAAAGTGGGGGAGAACAAGGGGTCACAAGACCAGTCAAGTAAAGCAAAGCAGAGCAAGCTCAGGGTGGATCACAACGTCACCACACAGTCCGAGCACAAGAGCAGGGCTAGAGGCCAGTTCACATGCAGGAGTACAGACATATATATATAAAACTAGACAAGCAAGAGCAGGTATATATATATGTCACAGTACAAGTAAAGTCAAGAGGAGAGCAAGTGAGGCAAGACAGGCACAAGACCCAGCTGGGTGCGGAGGCGCTGATGGTCACAAGGCGCGAGTGCCTTGGTGAACACATCAGCAGTGTTGGCCTCAGAGGCCACGTACGCAAGCCGCAACTGTCCACGCTGCTGCAGCTCACGAGCAAGGAAGTAGCGAAGAGTAATGTGCTTCGTTCTGTGCTCCAGACGCTGCTCTCGACACAAGGCCAGCATGGCCTTGTTGTCTACGTACAGCACTGGAGGAGAACGAGGCGGCTCTCCAAGGTCAGTCAGCAGGTAGGTGAGCCAGCAAAGCTCCTGTGCAGCCATGGCCCCAGCGTAGATCTCAGCCTCACAACTGGAGCTGAGAACCGAAGACGAGCGAGTAGCCCGCCACGAGACAGAGCCGGAACCAAGACTGAAGGTGTAACCCTGTGACGACCGCTGCGTAGCCTGGTCGTCAGCCCAAGAAGCGTCCGCGTGCCCTGTAAGGACCACTGGACTCCGCCCTCCAAGCACTAGCCCCATGCCCGACGTACTGCACAGGTAGCGCAACACCCTCTTCGCTGCAGCCATGTGCTCTGGTCGGTGTCTCCCAGGAGCAACATAGCGTGCAAGAATGCTCAGAGGGCATGCAAGGTCAGGTCGTGTGCAGGTCATCAGGTACATGAGGCAGCCAACAAGCTCTGGGTACGGACCACTCGACTCTACGGACTCATCCGAAGGCAGAGCTGAGAGCGAGTGGCGAGTAGACAGAGGAGTGGCCTGAGGCGAGGAGTACGTGAAGCCGAAGCGCTGAAGGACCTGCTGCACCATGTGTGACTGAGTCAAGGTAATGGTGCGGCGTGCTCTGTCCCGGGTGATCTGCAAGCCAAGGTAGCTGCGCAGTTCACCCAGGTCTGTGCACGTGTGTCTCTTCAGCAGCTGGGACTTCACGTAGGCGAGTCCAGCAGTGTCCGCTGTGGCAAAGACCAAGTCGTCGACGTACACGAGGATGTAGAACGGCGGCAGAGAAGTGTCGGTGCGCAGAAACAGCGACGGGTCAGCATTAGAAGGAGCGAACCCAAGAGCCGCAAGCGTAGTCCTCAGTGTGTCGTGCCACTCACGCGGTGCCTGGCGGAGACCGTAGACTGGCCGTCGGAGGCTCCACTGGGTGCCAGGAGGGAATGTCCCAGTAAAGCCAGGTGGACGGCGCAGCCAGATCTCCTCGTGCAAGCTACCCTGCAGGAACGCAGTGCTGAAGTCGAGAGAGTGAAGCTCGTAGTCGCGCTGAGCGGCTATGTGCAGCAGCACCGGAAGAGTGGTCATCTTCGGGGTGGGAGAGAAGGTCTGAAAGTAGTCAACTCCCTGCCGCTGACTGAAGCCACGAGCAACGTACCGCGCCTTGAAGACAGGTGGAGAGCCCGGCGGCCGCTTCACCCGGAAGATCCACATGCCACTGACGATGTTCGCCCCAGGAGGGGGAACTACGTCAACGTAGGTGCCTGTGGACTTCCAGGAAGCCATCTCTGCATCCATAGCTGCCTGCCACTGAGACGAGTAGGGACCCTCTACGGCCTCCGCGTAAGAGCGCGGAGTCGGGATGTCTAGTGCATCCGGGTCTCCCTCAGGAGCAAGCAGTACAGACGCGAGATGAGGTGAAGCAGCCGCCAGACACTGTAACTCCTCCTGCCTGTCCTCTAGGACGTCCGTGCCAAGAGCACACTCACCCCCGACGGACGGAGGACAGTCAGACGCTGACTCAGAAACAAGACTAGCAGCGTAGTCTAGACGACAGCGAGCAGCAAAGTCGACGAGCTCAGCGACAAGGGCAGACGCAGCAGTGGACTCAAACGAGGGGTCAGTGACGACAGTAGCAAGGAGACGCGTGACAGTAGGATTGGCAGCACGAAGAGAGTCCGACTCAGGGTCGGCAAGCGCAGGAAGAGAGGACTCAGGAGGAGAAGGCAAAGGGGCACGCAGAGGAGCAGTGGACGGACGCAGAGACATCCGGTGCGTGCCAGGGACAGGAGGAGGACGCTGACGCAAACCGCGACCACTAGTGCGAGCAGCACGAGCAGGCGACGCAGGACGAGACGCTGGCTCACGACGCTCAGCAAGACCCCCAGTAGGACCAGTGTAAGGAGAGGGAGCAGGCAGTGAAGAGGAAGGCTCCAACAGGGACTGCGACTGGACAGGCTGTGGACACTCTACCGGAGGAGAAAGACCAAGAACCTGCTGCAGGAGCGGAACGAAGTACGGCCGAGGCCGCGCGGCAACTCCAGACTCAGCAGGTACAGCACCAGCACCCTCAGCGACAGCACCGGCGCCACCAGCACCTCCAGCAGCAGGACCTCCTGCAGCACCAGCAGCAGAACCACCGCCATGACAGACAGCAGCTGTCTCAGCACCAACACCCTCAGTGGCTCCAGCTCCAGTAGGACTCGCAGGCCCAGCAGCTCCGGGACCGGGAGGACCAGCACCCTCGACAGTCGAAGAAGCTCCAGCTCCAGCAGCATACTTCCAGCGGCGAGCAAACCACTCGCGCAGCTCCTGTGGAGAGAGGGGCTCCCGGCGAGACGCAACAGCAGGAGAAACCCCAGGCTCAGCAGCTCCAGACGCAGCACCCCCAGGCGCAGCAGCTCTAGACTCAACACCCCCAGGCTCAGCAGCTCCAGACTCAGCACCCCCCGGCTCAGCACCCCAAGGCGTAGCACCTCCAGTCTCAGCACCCCCAGGCTCAGCACCCCCAGGCTCAGCACCCCCAGGCTCAGCACCCTCAGGCCCAGCACCCCCAGGCTCAGCACCCCCAGTGGCAGCACCTCCAGGCCCGGCACCCCCGCGCACAGCACCCCCAGAGGCAGCACCCCCAGGCCCAGCACCCGCAGCAGCACCAGAGTCACCTGTAACCTCGACCGGGTCAACGGCGTCTACCCGGGACACACCTGACGGAGCAGGAACCTGAGGGGGGAGGGGGTCTACCGGGGGGGGAACCGGCACAAGGAAGTCCGGTGGAGGGGGGAGGGAAGGAGTGCGGTAGGGGAAGAGTCGGTAGAAGGGGACTGACTCGTCGAACGTGACGTCCTGGGAGGACAGAACACGACGAGAGGAGGGGTGGTAGAACTTCCACCCTGGGGCGTCAGGGGGGAAGCCAAGGAAGACACAGGGAGCAGCACGAGGGGACAGCTTGTCCGCAGACAAGTCGCGGACAAACGCCCGAGATCCCCAGACACGGAACGCCGACGCATCGCCAACCTTCCCCGTCCACATCAAGACTGGGGACATCGCGGGCCGAGAGACCCTCGGGTGAAGGTTGATCTGATGCGCGGCGTACCAAACCGCAAACGGCCACAGAAAATGGGGGGCAGCCGCATGCACCATGGACGTACGGGCGACGTCCATGACAATGCCGATGCGGCGCTCAGCAATCCCATTCTGCTGTGGAGAGTCCGGAAGCGTGAAGGTTTGGCGGATGCCTCGTGCCCGACAGTAGGCTCGCAGAAGGCCGGAGGAGAACTCTCCGCCTCTGTCCGAGTGCAGGCGGAAAACAGGAAAGTCTGAGCCGAAGCTCTTCCTGAGCTGGAGACGAGCTGCGCGGATCCACTCGATCAACACCTCAGTGACCTCACCCTTGCTGCGCAAGGGGAAGACTGAGGTGTAACGCGTGTAGTCGTCAACCATCAGCAGGAAGTAGCGCTCGTGACCCTGTCCACGGACGCGGGCTGGGCCCCACACGTCCATGTGAAGCGTCTGCATCGGGGCCTCCGTCGGAGGGAACGGGGAGGAGTGAGGGGTAGCCCGCAGGCGACCCTCGACACAGGGGACACAGGGAGGGCCAGGCCCCGGAGGAAGGGGAGGGAGGGACCGGGGAAGGCCAGAGACAAGAAGGCGAGAGGCCATGCCCCGGAGACGAGGCAGGGAGGGGTGACCCATCCTGTGGTGCCACAGGAGGGTCTCGTGGGACAGGAGGCGACACGAGCAGGGGGCAGACTCAGGACCAGAACTAGACGCTGCAGCAAACACCTGACCCGACGCAGCTACCTGACCAGACGCAGGAGAAGGAGACGGGACAGTGAGTGTGTACAGGCTCGACCCTGGACCACGTGTGAATGTGGTCAGGTGTCGACCCGTGTCCGCGTCCGTGCAGTGGGTGACTCGTCGGCGCGCAGGGGTGAACTGGTCAACCCCTGCATCCTGTAGGTCAGCACCCGCCACCAAGTTCGTAGAGAACGAGGGGAGGTAGAGACCGGACAGGGCGCCAGACGGGACCGCAGGGCACGGCAGGACAGTGGAGTAGCGAGCCAGAACAGGACCCCCAGAGGGGTCTGCCAAGGAGACCGCCACTGGCCCACTAAGCGGCGTGAGTGTGGTGCGGTCTCGAAAGAAGGAGTGAGACGCCCCGGACTCAAGAGTGAAAGTGAGAGAGGGTGAAGTCGACATAGTACCTGAGAGAGCAGACTCACCAGCATCTGAGGACTCAGACTCACTGGCACCTAGACCAACAGCCTCACCAGCACCTGGAGCAGCAGCCTCAACAGCACCTAGAGCCGCAGTACCAATGCCCGGGCCGGGCGGGAAACACCGGTAACAGTCACCCTCCTCACTAATAGTCACAGCATACATAGCAGCAAAAATAGCATCAAAGTCAAGATCAAAGATAGCTACTCCAGCCCTAGACAGCTGGTCCCAGCGAGGGATCTCAGAGGCGTCAGGAAACTGGCGGCGCCAAGCGTCAGTCAGGCGGCCGAAGCAACGCTGGGTGGAGTGTGGACCACCACACTGCTCACCCGCACGGTCGCCAGTGCGTAGGACGTAAGTGCACGGACCAGTACCCCCACCCCGCTGACGCGCAGAGTACCACTCACGGAGCTGCTACGGGGAGAGGGTCTCCTGACCACGCTGCTGCTGCTGGCGCTGACCACCACCGGAGCCACTCCTCCTCGGCGCGCCACGACCTCCGCCGCCTCCTCCGCCGCCGCCGCCACCACCTCCACCGCCACCGCCACTCCCACCGTCGCCGCCGCCACCGCCGCCTCCGCCTCCACCCCCACTACCACCGCCGCTGCCGCCCCCGCCTCCACTGCCTCCGCCGACACCTCCACTCCCGCCACCACTCCCGCTACCACCCTCACCTCCGCCGCTGCCTCTACCTCCGCCTCCACCGCCCCCGCCGCCTCCACCACCGCCCCTTCCCCCCTTGCTCTTGCCAGAGCGACGTCTCCCGCTGGGGGCAGACGCCGCTCCGACCGACTCAAAACCAACAAGGTCGGCCGTAGCAGCAGAGGCGACAGAGGGCAGGAGGGGGGAGGGGGAACACCCCTCAAAGATGGGGGTGCGCGGGTCACCACGAGAGGCCCCTACAGCGAGAATGCTCTTCTCGGCTGCGAGGAGGGACCTCTCGAGGATCTCGACAGTGAGAGTGGTGGGGCAGACTGCGAGTAGGTCGTCCCTGACTCCGCGAAGGGAGTCAGGGAGGCGGGTGACAATGTAGTAGAGAGTGAAGTACTGGGGGGGGGGGGGGTTCCTGGCGCAGAACTCAGCAGGAAGTGCAGCGCGGAAGCGAGCGTCACTAGTGCGCAGGTGGGTAATGAGGTCAGCGACTGTGGCAAAAGCAGCAAGGTCGCGAAAGAGGTACGGTAGCATGAGGCGGCTCAGTGCAGCAGTGGCAGGGGTGGAGTAGCGTGCGATAACGGCGTCGTACAGGGTCTTAGCACTCTTGTACGACCCAAAGTGCGCACGCTCAGCGGGAGGGAGGTGGCGACGCACAGCAAGACGTGCAGCAGCATCGCGTGTGGCCCACTGTGAGCGAACAGTGGCATCCTCAGTAGCAGCAGGGGCGGGAGAGGCACCAGAAGTGAGATCAAAGAGAGAGAGTCCGTCAGCTCTGTCGCACTGTAGGAAAAGCAGTAGGTCGTCTACCCACACGTCAAAGTCAATGGCTCTGCCCTCAGCGTCAAAGGCGAGGACACTGGGGGTAGCCATGACAGCACTAGAGAGAGGGCAGTGCGCAGAGTAAAGCTCAGTGCTCACCAGACAGGGCAGTGCAGGGAGGGCTCGGGCGGCTCGGGCGGCTCGGGCGGCTCGGGCGGCTCGACTGCTGGGCGGCTCGACTGCTGGGCGGCTCGGGCGACTCGGCGGCTCGGGCGGCTCGGGCGGCACTGCAGCTGGGGCGGCTCGGCTGCTGGGGCGGCTCGGCTGCTGGGGCGGCTCGGCTGCTGGGGCGGCTCGGCGGCTGGGGCGGCTCGGCTGCTGGGGCGGCTCTGCTGCTGGGGCGGCTCGGCCGGGAGATGCACGGGCGGGGCCGTCAGGTGCAGCGGCGGGTCGACCGGTGCAGCGGCGGGCCGGCAGGTGCAGCGGCGGGGCCGTAGGGTGCAGCGGCGGGCCGGTAGGTGCAGCGGCGGGGCCGTCAGGTGAAGCGGCGGGCCGCTGGGTGCAGCGGCGGGCCGTAGGGTGCAGCGGCGGGCCGGCAGGTGCAGCGGCTGGGCCGTCTGGTGAAGTGGCGGGCCGTTGGGTGCAGCGGCGGGCGGTAGGGTGCAGCGGCGGGCCGGCAGGCGCAGCAGCGGGGCCGTCAGGTGAGGCGGCGGGCTGTAGGGTGCAGCTGCGGGCCGTAGGGTGCAGCGGCGGGCCGGCAGGTGCAGCGGCGGGGCCGTCAGGTGCAGCGGCGGGCCGGCAGGGCCGCGTCAGAGCAGGCGGCGGGGCCGCGTCAAGCAGGCGGCGGGGCCGCGTCAGTGGAGGCGGCGGGGCCGCGTCAAGCAGGCGGCGGGGCCGCGACGTACCGGGCGGCAGGGCCGCGTCAGAGCCGGCGGCGGGGCCGCGTCAATGGAGGCGGCGGGGCCGCGTCAAGCAGGCGGCGGGGCCGCGATCAGAAGGGGCAGCGGGGCCGCGAGGGAAATGGCGACCCGAGGGGTCGCTAAAAAAAAATGCGCGCCTCGGGGCGCGCTTCGGTGGGCCCTAAAAAAAAACGGTCCTTAGAAAGGACCCGCTCTATACCATGTGAAACAAGTAAACAGGAATGAAATGACTAAGGAAAGATTGGGTACAAATACAACCCTAGCAACCCTGTACCCCATATGTGCTACCCCACTATAGCCTACAGCAACTATGTCATATAAATCTGACAACCCCCGCCTCTCTTCCTCGCGCCAGGTGCTGCTGTCGTAGACCCCCTCCCCCCTCAGGGTGCCGCTCCCTCAGGTGTGTCTCAGGTAGACCCGGTCGAGCCTGTTGAGGTTGCTGTCGACTCTCGTCCTGCTGGGGGTGCTGAGCCTGGGGGTGCGGAGACTGGGGGTGCTGAGCTTTGGGGTGCTGACTCTGAGGGTGCTGAGCCTGGGGGTGCGGAGACTGGGGGTGCTGAGCTTGGGGGTGCTGACTCTGGGGGTGCTGAGCCTGGGGGTGCGGAGACTGGGGGTGCTGAGCCTGGGGGTGCGGACAGTGGGGGTACTGAGCCTGGGGGTGCTGAGCCTTCGGGTGCGGTGACTGGGAGTGCTGAGCCTGGCGGTGCTGGGCCTGAGGGTGCTACACCTGGACGAGAACTCTCCTCGGAGCAGTTGCGTGAGTGGTACTTACAGTACTGCAGCCTCCGGAGTGTTACCTCTGGGACCAGGCGCACTACAGGGACTAGGGCTGGTACTTTTCCTCCTAGTCGGGAGCTCCCCTCTCGTGAGCGGTTCCGTGAGTGGTACGCGCGCCGTTGCACACTTCGGAGTGGTGCGCCTCGTCTCACGGACCCGGCTGCCCCTGGTGCTACGGACCCGGGAGTTGGAGCTGCTGCTGGTGCTGCAGACCCTGGCGTTGGAGCTGCTGCTGGTGCTGCGGACCTTGACGTTGGAGCTGCTGCTGGTGCTGCGGACCCGAGGGTTGGAGGTGCTGCTGGTGCTGAGGACCCGGGCGTTGGGGCTGCGGCTGGTGCTGCGGACCCTGGCGTTGGAGCTGCGGCTGGTGCTGTGGACCCTGGTATCGGAGTCCCTGCTGGTGCTGAGGACCCGGGCGTTGGAGCTGCGGCAGGTGCTGTGGACCCTGGTGTTGGAGCCACTGCTGGTGCTGAGGACTCGGGCGTTGGTGCTGAGGCTCGTACTGAGGACCTGGGCGTTGGAGCTGCTGCTGGTTCTGGTCCTGCCGCTGGGGGTACAGGTGCTGTCCCTGCTGTGTCTGGAGTCGCCGCCACCCTCAGCCGTACTTCGTTCCGCTCCTTCAGCAGGTTCTTGGTCTCTCGCCTCCTCCTGGTCCTCCTCCCTTAGCGTGTTCACAGCCTGTCCCGTCACAGTTACAGTTGCAACCGGCCTCCCCACTACCTGCTCCTTCTCCTTACACTGGTCCTACTGGCGGTCTTACTGAGCGTCGTGAGTCTGCGTCTCGTCCTGCGTCGCCTGTCCGTCCTGCTAGCGCTAGTGCTCGTAGTTCGCGCCAGCGTCCTCCTCCTGCCCCTGGCACGCACCGGATGTCTCTACGTCCGTCTAGTGCTCCTCTGCGTGCCCCTTTGCCTTCTCCTCCTGCGTCCTCTCTTCCTGCTCTCGCCGACCCTGCGTCGGACTCTCTTCGTGCTGCCAGTCCTACTGTCACGCGTCTCCTTGCTACTGCCGTCACTGACCCTTCCTTTGAGTCTTCTGCTGCGTCTGCCCTAGTTGCTGAGCTCGTCGACTTTGCTGCTCGCTGTCTCCTAGACTACGCTGCTAGTCTTGTTGCTTAGTCTGAGTCTGTCTGTCCTCCGTCCGTCGGGGGTGCGTGTGCCCTTGGCACGGACGTCCTTGAGGAGAGGCAGGAGGAGTCCCAGTGCTTGGGTTTAGGGTTCCGCGCTCTTACGCGGAGGCGATAGAGGGTCCCTACTCCTCTCAGTGGCAGGCAGCTATGGATGCAGAGATGGCTTCCTGGAAGTCCACAGGCACCTACGTTGACGCTGTCCCCCCTCCTGGGGCGAACATCGTCAGTGGCATGTGGATCTTCAGGGTGAAGCGGCCGCCGGGTTCTCCGCCTGTCTTCAAGGCGCGTTACGTGGCTCGTGGCTTCAGTCAGCGACAGGGAGTTGACTACTTTCATACCTTCTCCCCCACCCCGAAGATGACCACTCTTCGGGTACTGCTGCACGTTGCTGCTCACCGGGACTACGAGCTGCACTCTCTCGACTTCAGCACAGCTTTCTTGCAGGGCAGCCTGCACGAGGAGATCTGGCTGCGCCGCCCACCTGGCTTCACTGGGTCTTTCCCTCCTGGTACCGAGTGGAGTCTCCGGCGTCCAGTCTACGGTCTCCGCCAGGCGCCACGTGAGTGGCACGACACACTGAGGACTACGCTTGCGGCTCTTGGGTTCGCTCCTTCTACTGCCGACCCGTCGCTGTTTCTGCGCACCGACACCTCTCTGCCGCCGTTCTACATCCTCGTGTACGTCGACGACTTGGTCTTTGCCACAGCGGACACTACTGGACTCGCCTACGTGAAGTCCGAGCTGCAGAAGAAACACACGTGCACTGACCTGGGTGAACTGCGCAGCTACCTTGGCTTGCAGATCACCCGGGACAGAGCACGCCGCACCATTACCCTGACTCAGTCACACATGGTGCAGCAGGTCCTTCAGCGCTTCGGCTTCACGTACTCCTCGCCTCAGGCCACTCCTCTGTCTACTCGCCACTCGCTCTCAGCTCTGCCTTCGGATGAGTCCGTAGAGTCGAGTGGCCCATACCCAGAGCTTGTTGGCTGTCTCATGTACCTGATGACCTGCACACGACCTGACCTTGCATACCCTCTTAGCATTCTTGCACGCTATGTTGCTCCTGGGAGACACCGACCAGAGCACATGGCTGCAGCGAAGAGGGTGTTGCGCTACTTGTGCAGTACGTCGGGCATGGGACTAGTGCTTGGAGGGCGGAGTCCAGTGGTCCTCACTGGACACGCAGACGCTTCTTGGGCTGACGACCAGGCTACGCAGCGGTCGTCACAGGGTTACACCTTCAGCCTTGGTTCCGGCTCTGTTTCGTGGCGGGCTACTCGCTCGTCTTCTGTTCTCGGCTCCAGTTGTGAGGCTGAGATCTACGCAGGGGCCATGGCTGCTCAGGAGCTTCGCTGGCTCACCTACCTGCTGACCGACCTTGGAGAGCCGCCTCGTTCTCCTCCAGTCCTGTACGTCGACATCAAGGCCATGCTGGCCTTGTGTTGGGAGCAGAGACTGGAGCACAGAACAAAGCACATTGCTCTCCGCTACTTCCTTGCTCGTGAGCTACAGCAGCGTGGTCAGTTGCGACTTGCGTACGTGGCCTCTGAGGCCAACACTGCTGATGTCTTCACCAAGGCACTTCCGCCTTGTGATCATTAGCGCTGCTGTACCCAGCTGGGTCTTGTGTCTGTCTTGCCTCACTTGCTCTCCTCTTGACCCTCTTTGTACTGTTACATATATATATCACTGCTCTTGCTTGTTTAGTCTTATATATATATATATGTACTCCTGCATGTGAACTGGCCTTGTGGCCTTGCACTTGTGCTCGGATTGTGTGGGGATGTTGTGATCCACCCTGAGCTTGCTTTGCTTTGCTTTGCTTTACTTGACTGGTCTTGTGACCCCTAGTTCTCCCCCACTTCGCCTATGGGGGTGTGTCAAACATTATATATGTTGTTGTAGTTGTTTAGGCTACAGTGGGTTAGCCTATAGGGGGTACACATTCCTAGGTTTTCACACTTGTACTCATTTTCACTGTTAGTTCATTCATTCTTGTTCAACACAGACAAAGGGGGGATTTACAGAAATTGCTAGCCGACGTACCGGATGACCTGGCAGCTTTACTGAAGCAGTAAAGTAGGATTTTTCCGGATGGCCTGCCGACAAGACTGCCACACAGCGACCGCATAACCACGGGATAGAGATAGAACCGGGGGCACAGCCGACAGTACAGCGACAGTTCCGACTGACCCAACCCGAACTGGACAAATTGAGGAAGCAGCTTGATTACCTGCTCGAAAAATAATTCATTCGCCCGAGTTCGTCACCCTTCACAGCACGGAAACTGTGCACACCGAAAAAAGATGGGGGTTTTCGCATGTGCATCGATTACCGCGTACTGAACAAATTTGCTATCAAATCTTGTTACCCCATCCCATGAGCCGACGAATTGATCGACCAACTACGCACAGCCAGTGTTATTTCGAAAATTGACCTTTGGGGTGGTTACCACCAGATCCGCGTCGTCCCACCCGACTGCCCGAAAACAGCTCTCAGAACACGATACGAATCCTTCGAATACACCGTCATGCCATTTGGACTAACAAACGCCCCCGCCACTTATCAGATGACCATGAACGAAGCTTTCCGCCCGCTTTTAAATAAAAAGTGCGTCATTGTGTACTTAGACGACGTACTGATTTACAGCACCGACAGAGCACAACACCTACAAGACATCGAAGCCGTTTTTTAAATACTGAGTGAGAACCGCCTACTGACCAAAGCCTCAATGTGTGAGTTCCTGCAGGACAGACGAGAGTTTTTGGGACACATTATTTCAGCTGAAGGATTGGAAATAGACCAGAAGAAGATCGCGACGATTCAAGCATGGCACGCGCCAACAAATTTGACGGAGCTGCAGAGATTTTTGGGGTTCGTCAACTACGTGCGCCGGTTCGTCACCGACATGGCAAAGTTGACTGCTCCGTTGACCGACCTGCTGAGGAAGTGGGTTGAGTACACATGGGGGGAGAAAGAGCAAGCTGCCTTCCCGGCCCTCAAGAAACATTTGTGCTCGCTGCCTGTACTTTACATCGTGGATCCGCCCCGTCCGTTCGAGCTTGTCACTGACGCAAGTGTTATCGCTGTGGGAGCTGTGCCATTGCAGGATTTTGGGAACGACCTCCAGCCAATCGCGTACGAATCCCGCAAACTTCACCCGCCTGAACGCAACTACCCGATACACGGCCGCGAGATGCTGGCGATTGTGCACGCGTTCAAAGTGTGGCGATGTTACCTAACCAGCGCCGACGTGACAATACAAGCAGACCACCGATCCCTACAGTACATCCGCGCCCAACCGAATCTCAATCCGCGATAGATTTGCTGGTTGGACTATCTGGAGTCCAACTTCACCGACACGTACAAATAAGGCGCATCAAATATCGCCGACGCACTCACCCGCCCTATCGCCCTAATCCACACCATCCTAATCGCCCAAACCAGCCCACTATTAACAGGCGTATTCACCCACAAATATTGCACCGACCCATTTTTCACAACCAGAAATTCACATCAACTTGCAGAAGCAAAGGGAGTCTATTACGTAAAGAGAAGCACCAACCACATTTGGGTACCCGCGTACTCACTGCTGAGGGAACTGTTACTGCAGGATTCACACGATGGGGTTACCTCGGGCCACTAGGAGGTAGAAATAACGTGACAGCAACTGGAGCGGTACTACTACAGACCGGAGCTGTTGACCGACGTACAGCACCACGTAGGCTTGTGTCCCACGTGTCAGGTAATGAAGAGCGCGCGAAAGAGAAGGGCGGGTCAATTGCAGCGGATTCCACCCCCCGAGAAGATTGACAGTAGTTTACCATGGATTTCGTCATGGGGTTACCTTGGAACCCTAGGGGTAACGACGCTATAGTGGTCGTCGTTGACAGACTGACCAAAATATCTCACTTTGCTGCGTGCAGGAAATCGATCTCGGCAGAAGAAACCGCTCGCCTGTTCATCGCAACCATCGTTCGACTGGCGTTCGTCGTTTGCCTGAGCCACAATCATCAGCGACCGCGACACAAAGTTGAGAAAAGAGAACGAGAATGATTGAACTATGAAACAGTTGGGTACAAGTACTAACCCTAATTGGGTTGTACCCCTTATGGGCTACCCCACTACAGCCTACACAAAAGTATAAGCTATGATGTTCTGACACACCCCCATAGGCAAAGTGGGGGAGAACAAGGGGTCACAAGACCAGTCAAGCAAAGCAAAGCAAAGCAAGCTCAGGGTGGATCACAAAGTCACCACACATTCCGAGCACAAGTTCAATGCCAAAAGGCCAGTTCACATGCACGAGTACATATATATAAAAGGCTAGACAAGCAAGAGCAGGTGTATATATATATGTAATAGTACAAGCAAGGTCAAGAGGTGAGCAAGTGAGGCAAGGCAGGCACAAGACCCAGCTGAGTACAGAAGCGGTGATGATCACAAGGCGCAAGCGCCTTGGTGAAGATATCAGCAGTGTTGGCCTCAGAGGCCACGTACGCAAGACGCAGCTGACCACGCTGCTGTAGCTCACGAGCAAGGAAGTAGCGGAGAGCAATGTGCTTCGTTCTGTGCTCCAGTCTCTGCTCCCGACACAAGGCCAGCATGGCCTTGTTGTCTACGTACAGCACTGGAGGAGAACGAGGCGGCTCTCCGAGGTCAGTCAGCAGGTAGGTGAGCCAGCGAAGCTCCTGTGCAGCCATGGCTCCTGCGTAGATCTCAGCCTCACAACTTGAGCTGAGAACAGAAGACGAGCGAGTAGCCCGCCACGAGACAGAGCCGGAACCAAGGCTGAAGGTGTAACCCTGTGACTATCAAATCATAATGTTCTGTAGGCTGTAGTGGGGTAGCCTATATGGGGTACACATTTCTAGGGTTGCATATTTGTACCACATTCCATTCCTTAGTGCATTCGTTCTCGTTTCAGTATTCACATGGTATCGAGGAGGTTCCCTCGTGGGAACTGTGCCTAGGGCCTACCAAGTCGAAAGTTTTGTTTTTTTTTTTCCTGCCTGGAGCGCGCTCAGCCCGAGTCGTGCTCCCTTCTCTGACTTCGTCGAGCCGCCCTAGCGGCCAAGTCGCGCCGCCTTAGCGGCCCCTGATTCGTCGCCCTAGCGACCCCGTCGCCCTACCTACGGCCCCGGCCCCGTCGCCCTACCTGCGCCTCGGCCCCGTCGCCCTACCTGCGCCCCGGCCCCGTCGCCCTACCTACGCCCCGGCCCCGTCGCCCTACCTGCGCTCCGGCCCCGTCGCCCTACCTGCGACCCCGGCCCCGTCGCCCTACCTGCGACCCCGGCCCCGTCGCCCCCCTTGCGACCTTGGCCCCGTCGCCATACCTGCGGCCCCGGCCCTAGCCCCGTCGCCCTACCTGCGCCCCGGCCCCGGCCCCGTCGCCCTACTTGCGACCCCCGCCCCATCACCCCACCTCCGACCCCGGCCCCGTCGCCCTACCTGCGCCCCGGCCCCGGCCCCGTCGCCCTACCTGCGCACCGGCCCCGTCGCCCTATCTTTGACCCGGCCCCGTCGCCCTACCTACGGCCCGGCCCCGTCGCCCTACCTTCGACCCGGCCCCGTCGCCCTACCTACGGCCCGGCCCCGGCCCCGTCGCCCTACCTTCGACCCGGCCCCGTCGCCCTACCTGCGCCCCGGCCCCGGCCCCGGCGCCCTACCTGCGCACCGGCCCCGTCGCCCTACCTTCGACCCGGCCCCGTCGCCCTACCTACGGACCCGCCCGAACCGCCTACGCAGCCGAGCCGCCCGCGCCGCTAAGCAGCCCGAGCCGCCCGTTCCGCCCGAGCCGCCCGAGCCGCCCGAGCCACCCGAGCCGCCCGAGCCGCCCGAGCCGCCCGAGCCGCCCGAGCCACCCGAGCCGCCCGAGCCGCCCGAGCCGCCCGAGCCGCCTGAGCAGCTGAGGAGCCGAGCCGCGGGTGCCGCCGAGCCGCAGTTGCTGCCGAGCCGCCCGAGCTGCCCGAACCGCCTTGTCTAGTGAGCGCAGCGCCTCTGTCACTGCACTGCCCCTGCTCTACAGTTAGTGCTGCTAGTCTACTGCTGTCATGGCTACCCCCAGTGTTCTCACTTTTGACGCTGAGGGTCGGGCCATTGACTTTGACGTCTGGGTAGATGACCTGCAGCTTTTCCTACAGTGCGATAGGGCAGACGGTCTCTCCCTCTTTGACCTCACATCTGGTGCTTCCCCTGCCCCTGCTGCCGACGCCAACGCCACTGTTCGCTCACAGTAGGCCACTCGCGATGCTGCTGCACGTCTTGCTGTGCGTCGCCACCTCCCTACCACTGAGCGCGCGCACTTTAGTCAGTACAAGAGTGCTTAGACCTTGTACGGCGCTGTAGTTGCGCGCTACTCTTCCCCTGCCACCGCTGCACTGAGCCGCCTCATGCTACCGTACCTCTTCCCTGACCTTGCTGCCTTTCCCACAGTTGCTGACCTCATTACGCACCTCCGCACTAGTGACACTCGCTACCGCGCTGCGCTTCCTGCTGAGTTCTGCGCCAGGAACCCCCCCCCCATGTACATCACTCTCTACTACATAGTCACCCGCCTCCCTGACTCCCTTCGTGTAGTCAGAGACCACTTCCTCTCAGTTTGTCCCACCACTCTCACTGTTGACCTCCTCTAGAAGGCCCTCTTAGCAGCGGAGAAGAGCATAGTCGCTGTAGGAGCCTCTCGTGGTGACCCTCGCACCCCCATCTTTGAGGGGTGTTCCCCCTCCCCCCTTTTGCCCTCTGTTGCCTCTGCTGCTGCGGCCAACCTCGTTGGGCTTGAGTCGATCGGTGCGGCGTCTACCCCTAGCGGGAGACGCCGCCCTGGCAAGGGCAAGGGGGGCAGGGGCGCTGGAGGAGCTAGCGGGGGCGGTGGAGACGGCGGTGGAGGCGGCGGAGGGAGTGGGGGTGGCGGTGGGAGTGGTGGTGAGGGTGGAGGTGTCAGTGGCGGCAGTGGAGGCGGAGGCGGCGGAGGCGGTAGCGGTGGGAGCGGAGGCGGCGGTGGTGGCGGAGGTGGAGGAGGCGGTGCTGGAGGAGGTGGAGCTGGTCGAGGTGGCGCTACGCAGCGGGGCGGCTCCGGTGGTGGTCAGCGCGAGCAGCAGCAGCAGCAGCAGCAGCGTTCTCGGGACATCCCCCCCCCTCAGCACTTCCGTGAGTGGTACGCTGCACGTCAGCGTGGTGGGGGTACCGGTCCGTGCACCTACGTCCTACGCACCGGCGACCGCGCAGGTGAGCAGTGTGGGGGTGCACACCCCACCCAGCGCTGCTTTGGCCGCCTGATGGACGCTTGGCGTCACCAGTTCCCGGAGGCCACTGAGATCCCCCGCTGGGGTGAGCTGTCAAGGGCGGGTGTAGCTATCTTTGATCTTGACTTTGATGCTATTCTTGCTGCCATGTATGCTGTGACTATTAGTGATGAGGGTGACTGTTACCGGTGTTTCCTGCTCGACCCGGGCATTGAGACTGCTGCTCTAGGTACTGGTGAGGCTGCTGCTCTAGGTGCCAGTGAGGCTGCTGCTCTAGGTGCCAGTGCGTCTGCGTCCTCAGGTGCTGGTGAGTCTGCGCTCTCAGGTACCGCGTCGGCTTCGGCCTCCCTCACCTTCACACTTGACTTAGGGGCTTCTCGCTCCTTCTTTCGAGACCGCACCACACTCACGCCGCTTGGCCGGCCGGTTGCATTCTCCCTGGCAGACCCCTCTGGGGGTCCTGTCCTGTCTCACTTCTCCACTGTCCTCCCGTGTCCGGCGGCCCCCTCTGGCACATTGTCTGGTCTTTGCCTCCCCTCGTTCTCTACGAACCTGGTGAGTGTTGCTGACCTACAGGATGCGGGGGTTCACCAGTTTACTCTTGCGAGTCAGCGGGTGACCCACTGCTCGGACGCTCGCACAGGCCGGCACCTGGCCACGTTTACGCGTCGGCCGGGGCCGAGCCTGTACACCCTGACCACTGAGTCTCCTCCTGTCCCTGCGTCTGGTCAGGTAGCTGCGTCAGGTCAGGTGTTTGCTGCAGCGTCCAAGTCTGGTCCTGAGTCTACCCCCTGCTCGTGTCGCCTCCTGTCTCACGAGACTCTCCTCTGGCACCACCGCCTTGGTCACCCCTCCTTGCCTCGTCTCCGAGGCATGGCCTCCCGTGTCCTTGTCTCTGGTCTTCCCCGGTCCCTCCCTCCCCTTCCTCCGGGGCCTGGCCCTACCTGCGTCCCCTGTGTTGAGGGGCGGCTGCGGGCTGCCCCTCACTCCTCTCAGTTTCCCCCGACAGAGGCCCCACTGCAGACGCTTCACATGGACGTGTGGGGCCCGGCCCGCGTCCGCGGACAGGGTCACGAGCGCTACTTCCTGCTGGTGGTTGACGACTACTCGCGTTACACCACAGTCTTCCCCTTGCGCAGCAAGGGTGATGTCACTGAGGTGTTGATCAACTAGATCCCCGCAGCTCGTCTCCAGCTCAGGAGGAGCTTCGGCTCGGACTTTCCTGTTGCGCGTCTGCACTCTGACAGAGGCGGAGAGTTTGCCTCTGGCCTTCTGCGAGCCTACTGTCGTGCGCGAGGCATCCGCCAGACCTTTACGCTTCCGGACTTTCCACAGCAAAATGGGATTGCTGAGCGCCGCATTGGCATGGTCATGGACGTCGCCCGTACGTCCATGATGCATGCGGCTGCCCCCCATTTTCTGTGGTCGTTTGCGGTTCGGTACGCGGCGCATCAGATCAACCTTCACCCCAGGGTCTCCATGCCGGAGACCTCCCCAGCTTTGCTGTGGACGGGGAAGGTAGGCGATGCGTCTGCGTTCCGTGTCTAGGGATCTCGGGCGTTTGTCTGCGACTTGTCTGCGGACAAGCTGTCCCCTCGTGCTGCTCCTTGCATCTTCCTTGGCTTCCCCCCTGACGCGCCAGGGTGGCAGTTCTACCACCCCACCTCTCGTCGTGTTCTGTCCTCCCAGGACGTCACGTTTGACGAGTCGGTCCCCTACTACCGCCTCTTCCCCTACCGCACTCCTTCCCTCCCCCCGCCACCGCTCTTCCTTGTGCCAGGTCCCCCCCCGGTAGACCCCCTCCCCCCTCAGGGTCCCGCCCCTTCAGGTGTGTCCCAGGTAGACGCAGTCGAGCCTGTCGAGGTTACTGGTGACTCTGGTGCTGCTGCGGGTGCTGAGCCTGGGGGTGCTGATTCTGGGGGTACTGAGCGTGTGGGTGCTACGCCTGGGGGTGCTGGGCCTTCGGGTGGTACTACTGGGGGTGCTGAGCCTGGGGGTGCTGAGAGTGGGGGTGCTGGGCCTGGGGGTGCTACGCCTGGGGGTGCTGAGCCTTGGGGTGCTACGCTTGGGGGTGCTGAGCCTGGGGGTGCTACGCCAGGGGGTGCTGAGCCTGGGGGTGCTGAGCCTGGGGGTGCCACGTCTGGAGCTGCTGAGCCTGGGGGTGCGGAGCCGGCGGCCGCTGGGCCTGCTTGTGTGGCGTCTGGCGGTGCTGGACCTGGAGGTACTCCGCGTGCTTCATCTTGGCAAGAGCCACTCTCTTCACAGGAGTTGCGCGAGTGGTTTGCCCGGCACTGGAGGCGTTCTGCTGGAGCTGGAGCTTCTTCGGCTGCTGAGGGTGCTGGTGCCGCCGGTCCCGGAGGTGCTCGTACTGGGAGTGCTGGAGCTGCTGGGCCTGCGGGTAGGACTGGAGCTGGAGCTGCTGAGGGTGTTGGCGCTGAGGCTACTGCTGTCAGTCCTGGCGGCGGTCCTGCTGCGGGTGACGCTGAGCTGCTGGACGTACTGCAGCTGGAGGTACTGCAGCTGGAGGTACTGTTGGCGCTGGTGCTGCCGCTAGGGGTGCTGGTGCTGTCCCTGCTGTGTCTGGAGTCGCCGCGCGGCCTCGGCCGTACTTCGTTCAGCTTCTTCAGCAGGTTCTTGGTCTCCCGCCTTCTACTAGTCCTCCTCCTCCCTTAGTGTGTCGACCGCCTGACCCGTCACAGCTACAGTTACTGCCGGCCTCCCCACTGCCTGCTCCGTCTCCCTACACTGGTCCTACTGGAGGTCTTGCTGAGCGTCGTGAGCCTGCGTCTCGCCCAGCGTCGCGTGTCCGTGCTGCTCGCGCTAGTGGTCGCGGTTCGCGTCAGCGTCCTCCTCCTGTCCCTGGCACGCACCGGATGTCTCTGCATCCGTCCACTGCTCCTCTGCGTGCCCCTTTGCCTTCTCCTCCTGAGTCTTCTCTTCCTGCTCTTGCCGACCCGGAGTCGGACTCTCTTCGTGCTGCCACTCCTACTGTCATGCGTCTCCTTGCTACTGTCGTCACTGACCGTTCTTTTGAGTCCACTGCTGCATCTGCCCTAGTTGGTGAGCTCGTCGACTTTGCTGTTCGCTGTCGTCTAGACTACGCTGCTAGTCTTGTCTTTGAGTCTGAGTCTGTCTGTCCTCCGTCCGTCGGGGGTGAGTGTGCCCTTGGCACGGACGTCCTTGAGGACAGGCAGGAGGAGTTCCGGTGTCTGGCTGCTGCTTCACCTCATCTCGTGTCCGTAGTGCTTACCCCTGAGGGAGACCCGGATGCACTTGACATCCCGACTCCGCGCTCTTACGCGGAGGCGATAGAGGGTCCCTACTCGTCTCAGTGGCAGGCATCTATGGATGCAGAGATGGCTTCCTAGAAGTCGAAAGGCACCTACGTTGACGCGGTTCCCCCACCTGGGGCGAACATCGTCAGTGGCATGTGGATCTTCAGGGTGAAGCGGCCGCTTGGTTCTCCAGCTGTCTTCAAGGCGCGGTACATGGCTCGTGGCTTCACTCTGTGGCAGGGAGTTGACTACTTTCAGACCTTCTCTCCCACCCCGAAGATGATCACTCTTCGGGTGCTGTCTCACATAGCCGCTCAGCGCGACTACGAGCTTCACTCTCTTGACTTCAGCACTGCTTTCTTGTAGGGTAGCCTGCACGAGGAGATCTGGCTGCGCCGCCCACCTGGCTTCACTGGGACTTTTCCTCCTAGCACCCAGTGGAGCCTCCGGCGGCCAGTCTACGGTCTCCGCTAGACACCGCGTGAGTGGCACGACACACTGAGGACTACGCTTGCGGCTCTTGGGTTTGCTCCCTCTACTGCCGACCCGTCGCTGTTTCTGCGCACCAACACCTCTTTGCCGCCGTTCTACATCCTCGTGTACGTCGACGACTTGGTCTTTGCCACTGCTGACACTGCTGGACTCGCCCACGTGAAGTCGGAGCTGCAGAAGAGACACACGTGCACAGACGTGGGTAAACTGCGCAGCCACCTTTGCTTGCAGATCACCCGGGACAGAGCACGCCGCACCATTACCCTGACTCAGTCACACATGGTGCAGCAGGTCCTTCAGCGCTTCGACTTCACGTACTCCTCGCCTCAGGCCACTCCTCTGCCTACTCGCCACTCGCTCTCAGCTCTGCCTTCGGATGAGTCCGTAGAGTCGAATGGCCCGTACCCAGAGCTTGTTGGCTGCCTCATGTACCTAATGACTTGCACACGACCTGACCTTGCATACCCTCTTAGCATTCTTGCACGTTATGTTGCTCCTCGGAAACACAGACCGGAGCACATGGCTGCAGCGAAGAGGGTGTTGCGCTACTTGTGCAGTACGTCGGGCATGGGGCTAGTGCTTGGAGGGTAGAGTCCAATGGTCCTCACTGGGCACGCAGACGCTTCTTGGGCTGACGACCAGGCTAGGAAGCGGTCGTCACAGGGTTACACCTTCAGCCTTGGTTCCGGCTCTGTTTCGTGGCGGGCTACTCGCTCGTCTTCCGTTCTCGGCTCCAGTTGTGAGGCTGAGATCTACGCAGGAGCCATGGCTGCACAGTAGCTTCGCTGGCTCACCTACCTGCTGACTGACCTCGGAGAGCCGCCTCGTTCTCCTCCAGTGCTGTACGTAGACAACAAGGCCATGCTGGCCTTGTGTCGGGAGCAGCGCCTGGAACACAGAACGAAGCACATTTCTCTCCGCTACTTTCTTGCTCGTGAGCTGCAGCAGCGTGGTCACTTGCGACTTGCGTACGTGGCCTCTGAGGCCAACACTGCTGATATCTTCACTAAGGCACTTGCGCCTTGTGATCATCAGTGCTTCTGTACTCAGCTTGGTCTTGTGCCTGCCTTGCCTCACTTGCTCACTTCTTGACCTTGCTTGTACTGTCTTATATATATACTCCTGCTCTTGCTTGTTTAGCCTTTTATATATATATGTGCTCCTGCATGTGAACTGGCCTTCTGGCCTTGAACTTGTGCTCGGAATGTGTGGTGACTTTGTGATCCACCCTGAGCTTTGCTTTGTTCTGCTTGACAGGTCTTGTGACCCCTTGTTCTCCCCCACTTTGCCTATGGGGGTGTGTCAAACGATAATGTTGTGTAGGCTGTAGTGGGATAGCCTATATGGGGTACACATTTATAGGGTTGCATATTTGTACCACATTCCATTCCTTAGTGCATTCAGTCTCGTTTCAGTATTCACAGTGACGACCGTTGCGTAGCATGGTCATCAGCCCAAGAAGCGTCTGCATGCCTGGTGAGGACCATTGGACTCTGCCCTCCAAGCACAAGCCCCATGCTCGACGTACTGCACAAGTAGCGCAACACCCTCTTTGCTGCAGCCATGTGCTCCGGTCTGTGTCTCCCAGGAGCAACATAGCGTGCGAGAATGCTAAGAGGGCATCGAGAAAACTGAAACGAGAATGAAGCACTATGAAAGAGTTGGGTACAAGTACTAACCCTAATTGGGTTGTACCCTATATGGGCTACCCCACTACACCCTACACAAAAGCATAAGCTATAATGTTTTGACACACCCCCATAGGCAAAGTGGGGGAGTATAAGGGGTCACAAGACCAGTCAAGCAAAGCAAAGCAAAGCAAGCTCAGGGTGGATCACAAAGTCACCACACATTCCGAGCACAAGGTCAAGGCCAAAAGGCCAGTTCACATGCAGGAGTACAAATATATATAGAAGGCTAGACAAGCAAGAGCAGGGTATGTATATATATAACAGTACAAGCAAGGTCAAGAGGTGAGCAAGTGAGGCAAGGCAGGCACAAGACCCACCTGAGTACAAAAGCGCTGATGATAACAAGGCGCAAGTGCCTTGGTGAAGATATCAGCAGTGTTGGCCTCAGAGGCCACGTACGCAAGACGCAGCTGACCACGCTGCTGCAGCTCACGAGCAAGGAAGTAGCGAAGAGCAATGTGCTTCGTTCTGTGCTCCAGTCTCTGCTCTCGACACAAGGCCAGCATGGCCTTGTTGTCTACGTACAGCACTGGAGGAGAACGAGGCGGCTCTCCGAGGTCAGTCAGCAGGTAGGTGAGCCAGCGAAGCTCCTGAGCAGCCATGGCCGCGGCGTAGATCTCAGCCTCACAACTGGAGCCGAGAACAGAAGACGAGCGAGTAGCCCGCCACGAAACAGAGCCAGAACCAAGGCTGAAGGTGTAACCCTCTGACGATCGCTCCGTAGCCTGGTCGTCAGTCAAGAAGTGTCTGCGTGCCCAGTGAGGACCATTGGACTCTGCCCTCCAAGCACAAGCCCCATGCCCGACGTACTGCACAAGTAGCGCAACACCCTCTTTGCTGCAGCCATGTGCTCCGGTCTATGTCTCCTAGGAGCAACATAGCGTGCGAGAATGCTAAGAGGGTATGCAAGGTCAGGTTGAGTGCAGGTTATCAGGTTCATGAGGCAGCCAACAAGCTCTGGGTACGGGCCACTCGACTCTACGGACTCATCCGAAGGCAGAGCTGAGAGCGAGTGGCGAGTAGGCAGAGGAGTGGCCTGAGGCGAGGAGTACGTGAAGCCGAAGCGCTGAAGGACCTGCTACACCATGTGTGACTGAGTCAGGGTAATGGTGCGGCGTGCTCTGTCCCGAGTGATCTGCAAGCCAAGGTAACTGCGCAGTTCACCCAGGTCTGTGCACGTGTGTCTCTTCTGCAGCTCGAACTTCACGTGGGCGAGTCCAGCAGTGTCACCTGTGGCAAAGACCAAGTCGTCGACGTACACGAGGATGTAGAACGGCGGAAAAGAAGTGTCGGTGCGCAAAAACAGCGACGGGTCGGCAGTAGAGGGAGCAAACCCAAGAGCCGCAAGTGTAGTCCTCAGTGTGTCGTGCCACTCAAGCGGTGCCTGGCGGAGACTGTAGAGTGGACGCCGGAGGCTCCACTGGGTGCCAAGAGGAAAAGACCCAGTGCAGCCAGGTGGGCGATGCAGCCAGATCTCCTCATGCAGGCTGCCCTGCAAGAAAGCAGTGCTGAAGTCAAGAGAGTGTAGCTCGTAGTCACGGTGAGCAGCTATGTGCAGCAGTACCTGAAGAGTGGTCATCTTCGGGGTGGGAGAGAAGGTCTGAAAGTAGTCAACTCCCTGCCACAGACTGAAGCCACGAGCCACGTAGCGAGCCTTGAAGACAGGCGGAGAACCCGGCGGCCGCTTCACTCTGAAAATCCACATGCCACTGACGATATTCTCCGCATGCGGGGGAACCTCGTCAACGTAGGTGCCAGTGGACTTCTAGGAAGCCATCTTTGCGTCCATAGCTGCCTGCCACTGAGAGGAGTAGGGACCCTCTATCGCCTCCGCGTAAGAGCGCGGAGTCGGGATGTGAAGTGCATCCGGGTCTCCCTCAGGGGTAAGCACTACGGACACGAGATGAGGTGAAGCAGTAGCCAGACACTGGAACTCCTCCTGCCTATCCTCAAGGACGTCCGTGCCAAGGGCACACTCACCCTCGACGGACGGAGGACAGACAAACTCAGACTCAGCGACAAGACTAGCAGCGTAGTCTAGACGACAGCGAGCAGCAATGTCGACGAGCTCAGCAACTAGGGCAGACGCAGCAGTGGACTCAAAGGAAGGGTCAGTGACGACACTAGCAAGGAGACGCGTGACACTAGGACTGGCAGCACGAAGAGAGTCCGACTCCGGGTCGGCAAGATCAGGAAGAGAGGACTCAGGAACAGAAGGCAAAGGGGCACGCAGAGGAGCAGTGGACGGACGTAGAGACATCCGGTGTGTGCCAGGGACAGGAGGAGGACGCTGACGCGAACCACGACCACTAGTGTGAGCAGGACGGACAGGCGACGCAGGGCGAGACGCAGGCTCACGACGCTCAGCAAGACCTCCAGTAGGACCAATGTAGGGAGAAGGAGCAGGCAGTGGGGAGGCCGGCTGTAACTGTAACAGTGACAGGACAGGCTATGGACACTCTAAGGGAGGAGGAGGACCAGTAGAAGGCGGGAGACCAAGAACTTGCTGAAGGAGCGGAACGAAGTACGGCCGAGGCCGCGCGGCGACTCCAGACACAGCAAGGACAGCACCAGTATCCCCAGCTGCAGCACCAGCGTTAGCAGCACCCCCAGCTCCAGTACCCCCAGCAGCACCAGTAGCACCCCCAGCAGGACCGCTTCCAGGACCGACTGCAGTAGCCTCAGCGCCAACACCCTCAGCAGCTCCAGCTCCACTCGTACCCGCAAGCCCAACAGCTCCAGTACTCCCAGTACGAGCACCTCCGGGACCCGCGGCACAGCACCCTCAGTACCCGAAGAACCTCCAGTTCCAGCAGCACGCCTCCAGCGCCGGGCAAACCATTCGCGCAGCTCCTGTGGAGAGAGTGGCTCCCGCCGAGACGAAGCACCCGGAGAACCTCCAGGCCCAGCACCGCCAGGCTCAGCACCCCCAGGCCACACGAGCAGGCCCAGCTCCATCAAGCTCCGCACCCCCAGGCTCAGCACCTCCAGGCGTAGCACCCCCAGGCTCACCACCCCCAGGCGTACCACCCCCAGGCTCAGCACCCCCAGGCTCAGCACCCTCAGTGGTAGCACCCCCAGGATCAGCACCCCCAGGCTCAGCACCTCCAGTAGTAGCACCCTCAGGCTCAGCACCCCCAGGCGTAGCACCCACACGCTCAGCACCCCCAGAGTCAGCACCCCCAGGCTCAGCACCCTCAGCAGCACTAGAGTCACCAGTAACCTTGACAGGCTCAACTACGTCTACCTGGGACACACTTGAAGGGGCAGGTCCCTGAGGGGGGAGGGGGTCTACCGGGGGGGGACCTGGCACAAAGAAGAGCGGTGGCGGGGGGAGGGACGAAGTGCGGTAGGGGAAGAGACGGTAGTAGGGGACCGACTCGTCAAACGTGACGTCCTGGGAGGACAGAACACGGCGAGAGGTGGGTTGGTAGAACTGCCACCCGGGCGCGTCAGGGGGGAAGCCAAGGAAGACGCAAGGAGCAGCGCGAGGGGACAGTTTGTCCGCAGACAAGTCGCGGACAAACGCCCGAGATCCCCAGACACGGAACGCAGACGCATCGCCAACCTTCCCCGTCCACAGCAAAGCTCGGGAGGTCTCCGACATGGAGACCCTGGGGTGAAGGTTGATCTGATGCGCCGCGTACCGAACCGCAAACGGCCACAGAAAATGGGGGGCAGCCGCATGCATCATGGACGTACGAGCGACATCCATAACCATGCCAATGCGGCGCTCAGCAATCCCATTTTGCTGTGGAGAGTCCGGAAGCGTGAAGGTCTGGCGGATGCCTCGTGCACGACAGTAGGCTCGCAGAAGGCCAGAGGAGAACTCTCCACCTCTGACAGAGTGCAGACGCAGAACAGGAAAGTCCGAGCCGAAGCTCTGCCTGAGCTGGAGACGAGCTGCGCGGATCCAGTCGATCAACACCTCAGTGACATCACCCTTGCTGCGCAAGGGGAAGACTGTGGTGTAACGCGAGTAGTCGTCAACCATGAGCAGGAAGTAGCGCTCGTGACCTTGTCCACGGACGCGGGCCGGGCCCCACACGTCCATGTGAAGCGTCTGCAGCGGGGCCTCTGTCGGAGGAAATTGGGAGGAGTCAGGGGCAGCTCGCTGCCGCCCCTCGACACAGGGGACGCAGGTAGGGCCAGGCCCAAGAGGAAGGGGAGGGAGGGACCGGGGAAGACCAGAGACAAGGACACGGGAGGCCATGCCTCGGAGACGAAGCAGGGAGGGGTGACCAAGGCGGTGGTGCTAGAGGAGAGTCTCGTGAGACAGGAGGCAACACGAGCAGGGGGCAGACTCAGGACCAGACCTGGACGCTGCAGGAAACACCTGACCCAACGCAGCTACCTGACGAGACGCAGTGACTGGAGGAGACGCAATGGTCAGTGTGTACAGACTCGACCCCGGCCGACGTGTAAACGTGGCCAGGTGTCGGCCTGTCCGAGCGTCCGAGCAGTGGGTCACCCGCTGACTCGCAGGAGTGAACTGGTGAGCCCCCGCATCCTGTAGGTCAGCACCACTCACCAAGTTCGTAGAGAACGAGGGGAGGTAAAGACCAGACAGGGTGCTAGAGAGGGCCGTCGGACACGGGAGGACAGTGGAGTAGTGAGCAAGGACCGGACCCTTAGAGGGGTCTGCTAGAGAGACTGCAACTGGCCGGCCAAGCGGCGTGAGTGTGGTGCGGTCTCGAAAGAAGGAGCGAGAAGCCCCCGAGTCAAGGGTGAAGGTGTGGGAGGCCGAAGCCGACGCAGTACCTGAGAGAGCAGACTCACCAGCACCTGAGGGAGCAGACGCACGAGCACCTAGAGCAGCAGCCTCGCTAGCACCTAGAGCAGCAGCCTCACCAGTACCTAGAGCAGCAGTCTCAATGCCCGAGTCGGGCGGAAAACACCGGTAACAGTCACCCTCATCACTAATAGTCACAGCATACATGGCAGCAAGAATAGCATCAAGGTCAAGGTCAAAGACAGCTATTCCCGCCCTTGAAAGCTCGCCCCAGCGGGGAATCTCAGTGGCCTCCGGGAACTGGTGACGCCAAGCGTCCGTGAGGCGGCCAAAGCAGCGCTGGGTGGAGTGCGCACCCTCGCACTGCTCACCTGCGCGGTCGCCGGTGCGTAGGACGTAGGTGCACGGACCAGTACCCCCACCCCGCTGGCGTGCAGCGTACCACTCACGGAGCTGCTGAGGGGGGGGGATGTCACGAGTGCGCTGCTGCTGCTGCTGCTGCTGCTGCTGCTGCTGCTGCTGGCGCTGACCACCACCGGAGCCGACCCTCTGCGCAGAGCCACCCCGACCAGCTCCACCTCCTCCGCCACCGCCTCCTCCACCGCCGCCACCTCCGCCACCTCCGCTCCCACCGCCACCACCGCCACCGCCTCCGCCTCCACTGCCGCCACCGACACCTCCACCCCTGCCACCACCCCCACCGCCACTCCCACCCCCTCCGCCGCCTCCACCGCCCCCGCTAGCTCCTCCAGCGCCTCGGCCCCCCTTGCCCTTGCCAGGGCGGCGTCTCCCGCTAGGGGTAGACGCCGCACCGACCGACTCAAGCCCAACGAGGTCGGCCGCAGCAGCAGAGGCAATAGAGGGCAAAAGGGGGGAGGGGGAACACCCCTCAAAGATGGGGGTGCGAGGGTCACCACGAGAGGCTCCTACAGCTACTATGCTCTTCTCTGCTGCTAGGAGGGCCTTCTCGAGGAGGTCAACGGTGAGAGTGGTGGGGCAAACTGAGAGGAAGTGGTCCCTGACTACGCGAAGGGAGTTAGGGAGCCGGGTGACTATGTAGTAGAGGGTGGTGTACATGGGGGGGGGGGTTCTTGGCGCAGAACTCTGCAGGAAGCGCAGCGCGGTAGCGAGTGTCACTAGTGCGGAGGTGCGTAATGAGGTCAGCGACTGTGGGAAGGGCAGCAAGGTCAGGGAAGAGGTACGGTAGCTTGAGGCGGCTCAGTGCTGCAGTGGCAGGGGAGGAGTAGCGTGCAACTACAGCGTCGTACAAGGTCTGAGCACTCTTCTACTAACTAAAGTGCGCACGCTCAGAGGTAGGCAGGTGGCGACGCACAGCAAGACGTGCAGCAGCATCGCGTGTGGCCCACTGTGAGCGAACAATGGCGTCAGCATCAGCAGCAGGCGCAGGAGAGGCACCAGAGGTGAGGTCAAAGAGGGAGAGACCGTCTGCCCTATCGCACTGTAGGAAAAGCTGCAGGTCATCTACCCAGACGTCAAAGTCAATGGCCCGACCCTCAGCGTCAAAAGCGAGGACACTAGGGGTAGCCATGACAGCAGTAGACTAGCAGCGCGAACAGTAGGGTAAGGGCAGTGCAGTGTCAGAGGCGCTGCTCTTACCGGACAGGGCGGCTCGGGCGGCTCGGCGGCTCGGCAACTGGGCGACTCGGCGGCTCGGTGACTGGGCGGCTCGGCGGCTCGGCTCGGGCGGCTCGGCTGCTTGGCGGCTCGGCTGCTCGGCGGCTCGGCTGCTCGGCGGCTCGGCTGCTGGGCGGCTCGGTGGCTCGGCGGCTTGCTGCTGGGCGGCTCGGCGGCTCGGCTGCTGGGCGGCTCGGCTGCTGGGCGGCTCGGGAAGGCGGGGCCGCGAGGGGCGGCGGGGCCGCTGAAGTGAGCGGCGACGGGGCCGCAGAGGAGGCGGCGGGAGGGCCGGTGAAGGGGCGGCATCAAGGCCGCTGCAGGGGTGGCGATGGGGCCGCTGAAGAAGGCGGCGGGGCCGCTGAAAGGGCGGCGACGGGCTGTAAGGGGAGGGCGGCGACTGGCCGTGAGGGGAGGGCGGCGACGGGGCCGCTGCAAGGGCAGCGACGGGGCCGCTGTAAGGGCGGCGACGGGGCCGCAGGTGAAAGGGTGGCAACGGGCCACAGGGGGAGGGCGGCAACAGGCCGTTGAGGGCGGTACGACGGGGCCGCAAAAGGGGCGGCGCGACGGGGCCACGAAGGGGCGGCGTGACGCGGCCGCGAAGGGCGGCGCGACGGAACCGCGAAGGGCGGCGTGACGGGCCGCTAAGGGCGACGCGACGGGGCCGCTAGGGAAGGTGCGACCCTAAGCGCGCTTCGGGCAGGGGCGGGACACGCCACGGGCAGGAAAACAAAAGTCGGTGGGCCCTAGGAACAGTTCCCACGAGGGAACCTGCTCGATACCATGAGAAAAGAGAACGAGAATGATTGAACTATGAAACAGTTGGGTACAAGTACTAACCCTAATTGGGTTGTACCCCTTATGGGCTACCCCACTACAGCCTACACAAAAGTATAAGCTATGATGTTCTGACAGAAGTTTACCAGCATCTTCTGGAAGAACCTTTGGGAGCAGTTCTGGACCAGGCTACAGTTCAGCTCGTCGTACCACCGCGAGACCGACGGTCCAACAGAGCGGACGAATCGGATGATGGAGCAGTTGATTTGTGCCACGTGCGACGACCCGACAATATGGGAGCAGCAGCTGCCGCTGATCGAGTCCGCGTACAACAATGATTCGTCCGCGATGATGCAGCTGTCACTGTAATACCTGAACTACGGGCAAAACCCTACAGTGCCCATGACGCCACGCGGACAGCAATTTGCCGAGATTCTGCAAGCTGCCCGCACCAGAGCCGCAGAAGCAATTAAAAAAGCCAACGTCATCGCTAAACGCAACGCTGACCGCCACCGCCGCCCAGTCACGTGCCAGTCAGGAGATAACGTCAGGAGACTGCCCGTCGTACCCGAAATTACGACCCCGGACCTCTGAACCATTCCAAATCAGCCACATGATCATCCCTACTACCGCCGATTCACTATTGCCGACAGACTGGTACATTGGCTTATCGTTCCATGTCAGCCTGCTTCGCCCTTACATTCCAACCACGAGCCAACTGCCTCGTCATCGCCCGCCATCCATGAATCGCCCTGCATCGTAGCCGATTGTTGAGCCCGAGAAGATTCTGAGCCATCGGATTCGACACCCCACAGGCATCAAGAGGATGGAGTTCCTCGTTCACTGGAAGGACCGCACGCCATCTGAGGATAGATGGGTGCCCCTGGCCAACATCGAAAACCATCCTGCCCTGCAAGTGTACATGAGGAGCCGGGGTTTCCGCGATATACACGCACTCGCGTAGCGGAGGGGGCTTTTTGAGGGGGGGGGGGGGGGGGGGGGGGGGGTAGTGTAAGGAATTTTCTCGACATTACTCATTGCGACCATCAACATCGCGTACAGCAGCAGCCGTTGTTCGCCCGTTACTGCTAACGGGACTTCGCCAACTCTGCGTGCACTGTTTCAACAAACCTTGCACTGCTGGAACAGCCGAGTCGGCCTACGCTTGGAGACTAGCCCGAACCTCATGCCAGCATAGCACTAGCTAGCTCGCACGCACTGCATTATCGTTTGCATGTTTCGGGTATATGATTCGCTCATGCCTTGGCTCATACTTTGTACTCGTTCCACCCATTAGTGCAATCCTCGCTACCTCGATTCATTGCACCCGTAACATTACCACATCACTTCATAACAAATTAGCACACATTTGTTAACTCAAAAAGAGCACGCGAAAGTCAACAGTCGCAGAAAAGTCAATGGTCGCGACTGTTGACCGGCCCGCAACTAAAATCGGAGGTTACATGCTGCAACATGGTAACTGTCGAGTGTAGCAATGGTCACAGTTACTGAAGCAATGCAATACAGTTAAGAAGGGAACATTGTACATGGCTAGACATGAATGCTATTTGAACTATGTTACAATCCCAAGTGGGACTTAGCGAAGGATCGTTCAGGGTTGATCGCAGGTAATGTTTGCAGCGGAAGTGTTGACCTCAGGTCAGAGTGAATGTAAATGACTGAGATTAATAATAGCATGCATTCATCAATGTTATATAGGAAATAAAAAGGGATGCAAAACGACCTAGACTAGTCACGTACTCTAAGGGGTACATTCCCTTATTACAACGAAATTCTAACCGTGCGGCGCGGGAACCCGTTTCAAACCTGTTCCCGTTTTTTTTCACTTCACATGTTTCTGCCTGCATCTGTCTTGGTCAGACGGTTGCTGGTGTCGATTCGACTCTTCTGACTCCTCAACTTCATACTCAGTAGAGTCGGCTTCTGCAGCATACAGGAATGTCTTCTCATTGAATTTCATATCATAACGCTCCCCTTCATTCTTGGTTGTGCAGAGGGCTTATTCTCTTGACTACTCCCGTAAGATCAAAATAGTGCTTGTACTGCTAACGTGGCAGTCGCTTGGTGAGGAAGTCAGCTGCCATCTCGGTAGTGGGGCAGTATGCAAGGTCAACCTTGCCCTGGTCAATTCCGTCATTGACGAAAAAGTATCGTAGCGTGATATGCTTCGTGCGGTTCACAAACCCTTGCTTATTTGCGACCTTGATGGCGCTCTGGTTGTCGTAGTGAAGGCGAAAGGTGGGCGAAGTTGGAATTTTCACTTCCTGTAGCAGTTCCTGCACGTACAGACCTTCGCGAACTGCTGCTGCAGCGGCGATGTACTAAGTTTCGGCCGATGACAGGGCAACCAGCTCCTGCTTCTATGAGTTCCAGGAGATTTGTCATGTTGGTTCTAGGCGAAAAACGAATTCGGTTCGTGATTGTCGATTTGCGGGATCAGCGGCATGATCTGCATCCACGTAGCTGTTGAGGTTGAAGGAGGTCGTTGTCAGTGTGGAGTAGGAGAGCCCGATGTCAGGTGTGTCAAACATTATATATGTTGTGCTTGTTTAGGCTACAGTGGGTTAGCCTATAGGGGGTACACAATTCTAGGGTTAGGTACTTGTACTGATTTCACTGTTAGTTCAATCATTCCTGTTCGTTCATTTCAACATGGTATAGAGCAGGTCCTTCGCTAGGACCGTTTTTTTTAGGGCCCATCACTACCTACCTACCTAACTGCGCCCTAGGGCGCCTCGTTCTTCACGGCCCCCTAAGGCCCCGCGACCCGCCCCTTAGCGACCTGCGCGCCGCCCCTTAAGGCCCCGTCGGCCCACGCGCTCGCCCCTTACGGCCCCGCGCTCGCCCCTTAGCGACCCCGTCGGCCCCGCGATCGCCCCTAACGGCCCCGTCGGCCCCGCGCTCACCTCCCTAGAGGCCCCCGTCGGCCCCGCACTCGCCCCTAGAGGCCCCTTACGGCCCCGCGCTCGCCCCTAGAGGCCTCGAACGGCCCCGCGATTGCCCCTAGAGGCCCTTTACGGCCCCGCGCTCGCCCCTAGAGGCCCCGAACGGCCCCCACGCTCGCCCCTAGCGGCCCCTTACGGCCCCGCGCTCACCCCTACAGGCCCCGAATGGCCCGTGGCCGCCACAGCCCTTCCAAGACCGAGCCGAGCCACGCGACCCGAACCGAGCCGCCCAGTCCGAGCCGAGCCGCGTGACCCGAACCGAACCGCACCGCCCTACCCGAGCCGCGCCGCCCTACCTGAACTGAACCGCGCCGCGCGTACTGTCCGAGCCGCCCTACCTGTCTCACCCTCCTACTCCTACTGCTGCTCCTACTGCTCCTATGGCTAGCCCACCTGTGCTAGCTTTCGATGCTGAGGGCCGCCCAGTGAAGTTTGACACCTGGCTAGATGACCTGCACCTCTATCTACAGCTCACTGCCAAGGACGACATCTCACTGTACGACCACGCCCTAGGCCATGTCACTGCCCCTGCTGCTACTGCTGATAGCACTGCCCGCTCACAGTGGCAGACTCGTGACGCCCACGCTCGCTTTGCTATTCGCAACTCCCTGCCGATAGATGAGCGCGAGCACTTTGGGCAGCACAAGACTGCACAGGCACTGTACACTGCTGTCGTTGCCCGCTACTCCTCACCGGCCTCTGCCGCACTAGGTCGTCTCTCTCTTCCCTACCTGTTCCCCGACTTAGCCTCTTTCCACACAGTCGCTGACCTCATAACGCACCTCCGCACTAGTGAGGCTCGCTTCCGCGCCGCTATGCCTGATGAGTTCCTTGCCAAGAACCCACCCCCGCTCTGGCTCACTCTCTACCACCTAGTCACCCGCCTCCCTGACACTCTGCGCTCAGTCAGGGACCACTTCCTACCTTGCTGCCCCACTGAGCTCACCATTGCCCTCCTCGAGAAGGAACTCCTTGCAGCTGAGGCTAGCATAGTCGCTGTAGGTGCCTCTCGTGGCGACCCCCGTACCCCGTTCTTTGAGGGGTGTTCTCCTTCCCCCCTTCTTCCCTCTGTCGCCTCTGCTGCTGCTGTCGACCTCCTTGGTGCTGAGAAGGTCGGGACTGCGTCTGCTTCGAGCAGGCGCCGCAGCGGCAAAGGCAAAGGGGGCAAGGGCGGTGGCGGTGACGGCGGGGGAGGCGGTGGTGGGGGCGGTGGCGGCGGTGGGGGTGGTGGCGCGACTGGAGGGGCTAGTGGCAGTGGTGGGGGTGGTGGCGGCAGCGGCGGGGGAGGTGGCAGGGGCGGAGGCGGTGGTGGGGGTGGCGGTGGACGAGGCGGCGGCAGGGGTTGGGGTGGTCGAGGAGGTGGCGCCGGCGGTGGTGGTCGTGGAGGCGCTGGCGCTGGTCAGGGCCAGCAGCACACTCCGTCGCCCCAGGAGGTCCGTGAGTGGTACTCTCAGCACGGGGGGGGTGGCTTTAGCTGCACGTACGTCATTCGCACTGGTGACCGCACTGGTCAGCCGTGTGGGGGACCGCACGCCACACAGCGCTGCTTTACTCGTCTCAACGACGCTTGGCGTGTTCAGTTCCCTCAGGCCACTGAGCTGCCCCGCTGGGTTGATCTCCTGAAGAAGGGGATTGATATCTATGCTCTAGACTTTGATGCGATTCTCACTGCTATGTATGTGATGTCTACTAGTGGAGAGGGTGCTGAGTACCTCTGTGTGCCGCCCAACCCGGGCATTAGGACTAGTGCGTCTGCCGCTCCAGGTACTCGCGTGTCTGCTACCCCAGGTGCTGGTGAGGCAGCTGTCAAACATTATATATGTTATGCTTGTGTAGGCTACAGTGGGTTAGCCTATAGGGGGTACACAATTCTAGGGTTTCCTACTTGTACTCATTTCACTGCTAGTTCATTCATTCATGTTCGCTTATTCTCACATGGTATAGAGCGGGTCCTTCTAAGGACCGTTTTTTGGGCCCACCGAAGCGCGCCCCGAGGCGCGATTTTTTTAGCGACCCCTCGGGTCGCCTTTTCCCCTGCAGCTCAGCCGCCTCCACTGACGCGGCCCCGCCGCCCTCCCTTACGCGGCCCCGTCGCAGGCTCTCACGCGGCCCCGCCGCCGACTCTGTCGCGGCCCCGCCCCGGCCTTTACGCGGCCCCGCTGCCTGCTCTCACGCGGCCCCGCCGCCTACTCTCGCGCGGCCCCGCCCCGGCTCCTACGCGGCCCCACCGCCGGCTCTCCTACGGCCCCGCCGCCGACTCTCCCGCGGCCCCGCCCCGGCTTTCACGCGGCCCCGCCGACGGCTCTGTCGCGGCCCCGCCCTGGCTCTTCCGTGGCCCCGTCCCGGCTCTTACGCGGCCCCTGCCCCGGCTCTCACGCGGCCCTGCCGCCGGCTCTCTTGCGGCCCCGCCCCGGCTCTCACGTGGCCCCGCCGTCGGCCCTCTCCAGACCCCGCCGCCGGCTCTCTTACGGCCCCGTCGCCGGCCCTGACGCGGCCCCTGCCCCGGCTCTCAAGCGGCCCCGCCGCCGGCTCTTTTGCGGCCCCGCCGCCGGCTCTAAAGCGGCCCCGCCCCGGCTCTGAAGCGGCCCCGCCCCGGCTCTCACGCGGCCCCGCCGCCGGCCCTCACGCGTCCCCGCCGCCACACCTGCAGCAGTCGGGCAGCAGTGCAGCCGAACCGCCCGGGAGCCGAGCCGCCCAACGCCCGAGCCGCCCTGTCGCCGAGCCGCCCGGGACCCGAGCCGCCCTGCACCCGAGCCGCCCTGCCGCCGAGCCGCCCGGGAGCCGAGCAGCCCTGCGCCCGAGCCGCCCAGCCGCCGAGCCGCCCGGGAGCCGAACCGCTGTGCACCCGAGCCGCCCGGTCGCCGAGCCGCCTTTCTGCACAGCTGCACGACCTGCCCTGCCTGGTGAGCACAGTCCCACTGTCACTGCGAGCTCTTTCCCTACTGCTTGCACTGCTTCGCTGTCGTCGCCATGGCTACCCCTAGTGTCCTAGCTTTTGACGCTGAGGATCGCGCCATTGATTTTGAGGTCTGGTTAGACCTGCATCTGTTCTTACAGTGCGACAGGGCTGATGGCCTTTCTCTCTTTGACCTCACCTCTGGCGCCTCTCCTGCTCCTGCTGCTGATGCTGATCCCACTGTTCGCTCTCAGTGGGCCACCCGCGATGCTGCTGCACGTCTTGCTGTGCGTCGCCACCTCCCTACCTCTGAGCGTGCACACTTTAGTCAGTACAAGAGTGCTCAGACCTTGTACGACGCTGTAGTTGCGCGCTACTCCTCCCCTGCCACTGCTGCACTAAGCCGTCTCATGCTTCCCTACCTCTTTCCTGACCTCTCTGCCTTTCCCACTGTCGCTGACCTCATTACGCACCTCCGCACTAGTGACACTCGCTACCGCGCCGCCCTTTCTGCTGAGTTCTGCGCTAAGAACCCAGCCCCCATGTACATCGCTCTCTACTACGTAGTCGCGCGCCTCCCTGACTCCCTTCGCGTCGTCAGGGACCACTTTCTCGCAGTCTGTCCCACCACCCTCACCGTCGACCTCCTCGAGAAGGCCCTCCTCGCAGCGGAGAAGAGCATAGTCGCTGTAGGTGCTTCTCGTGGTGACCCTCGCACCCCCATCTTTGAGGGGTGCTCTCCTTCCCCCTTGCTGCCCTCTGTTGCCTCTGCTGCTGCTGCCGACCTGCTTGGTCTTGAGTCGGTCGGCGCGGCGTCTGCCCCTAGTGGGAGACGTCGCTCCAGCAAGGGCAAGGGGGGCAAGGGCGCGGGTGGAGCTGGAGGGGGCGGTGGCGGTGGCGGCGGTGGCGGCAGAGGGAGTGGGGGTGGCGGCGGGAGTAGTGGCGGGGGTGGTGGTGGTGGTGGCAGCAGCGGCGGAGACGGTGGTGGTGGTGGCAGCTGTGGTGGTGGAGGCAGCGGCGGAGGTGGAGGCGGCGGAGGTGGAGGCGGTGGAGGCGGCAGCGGAGGAGGCGGTGGTGGTGGAGGAGGTGGAGCTGGTCGGGGTGGTACCCAGCAGCGTAGCGGCGGTGGTGGTGGCCAGCGCTCGCAGCGGCAGCAGCAGCAGTGCTCGCGGGACATCCCTCCGCCTCAGCAGCTTCGTGAGTGGTACGCTGGGCGTCAGAGGGGTGGGGGTACTGGTCCCTGCACCTACGTTCTTCGTTCCGGCGACCGCGCGGGTGAGCAGTGTGGGGGTGCCCACGCCACCCAGCGCTGCTTTGGCCGCCTGACGGACGCTTGGCGTCAGCAGTTCCCTGGGGCTAGTGAGATCCCTCGCTGGGATGAGCTTCTTAGGGCTGGTGTAGCGATCTTTGATCTTGATTTTGATGCTATCCTTGCTGCTATGTATGCTGTGACTTATAGTGAGGAGAATGAAGGTTACCGGTGTTTCCAGCCCGACCCGGGCATTGGTACTGCTGCGCTAGGTGCTTGTGAGGCTGCTGCTCTAGGTGCCAGTGCGTCTGCGCTCTCAGGTACTGGTGAGACTGCGCTCTCAGGTACTGCATCGTCATCGTCCTCCCTCACTTTCACACTTGACTCCGGGGCTTCTCGCTCCTTCTTTCGAGACCGCACTACCCTTACGCCGCTCGGCCGGCCGGTTGCAGTCTCCCTTGCTGACCCCTCTAGGGGTCCAGTCCTGTCTCACTTCTCCACTGTCCTCCCGTGTCCGGCTGCCCCTTCGGGCACCCTGTCTGGTCTGTACCTTCCCTCGTTCTCTACGAACTTGGTGAGTGGTGCAGCCCTGCAGGATGCGGGGGTTCACCAGTTCACTCCTGCGAGTCAGCGGGTGACCCACTGCACGGAGGCACGCACAGGCCGACACCTGGCCACCTTCTCGCGTCGGCCGGGGTCGAGTCTCTACACCCTGACCACTTCGTCTCCTCCTGTCCCTGCGTCCGGTCAGGTAGCTGCGTCAGGTCAGGTGCTTGCTGCTGCGTCCCGGTCAGGTCCTGAGTCTGCCCCCTGTTCTTGTCGCCTCCTGTCTCACGAGACTCTCCTGTGGCACCACCGTCTTGGCCACCCCTCCTTGTCCCGTCTTCGGAGCATGGCTTCCCGTGTCCTTGTCTCTGGTCTTCCCCAGTCTCTCCCTCCTCTCCCCTCCGGGCCAGGACCTTCCTGTGTCCCCTGTGTCAAGGGTCGCCTCCGGGCTACTCCTCACTCCTCCCACTTCCCCCCGACAGAGGCTCCCCTCCAGACGCTTCACATGGATGTGTGGGGCCCAGCCCCCGTCCGTGGGCAGGGTCACAAGCGCTACTTTCTGTTGGTGGTTGACGACTACTCGCGTTACACCACAGTCCTCCCCTTGCGCAGCAAGGGTGCGGTCACTGAGGTGCTGATCGACTGGATCCGCGAGGCTCGTCTCTAGCTCAGGAAGAGCTTCGGCTCGGACTTTCCTGTTCTGCGTCTGCACTCGGACAGAGGCGGAGAGTTCTCTTCTCGCCTTCTGCGAGACTACTGTCGTGCACGGGGGATCCGCCAGACCTTCACGCTTCCGGACTCACCACAGCAAAATGGGATTGCTGAGCGCCGCATTGGCATGGTCATGGATGTCGCTCGTACGTCCATGATGCATGCGGCTGCCCCCCATTTTCTGTGGCCGTTTGCGGTGAGGTACGCGGACACTGCTGGACTCGCCTACGTGAAGTCCGAGCTGCTGAAGAGACACACGTGCACAGACCTGGGTGAACTGCGCAGCTACCTTGGCTTGCAGATCACTCGGGACAGAGCACGCCGCACCATTACCTTGACTCAGTCACACATGGTGCAACAGGTCCTTCAGCGCTTCGGCTTCACGTACTCCTCGCCTCAGGCCACTCCTCTGCCTACTCGCCACTCACTCTCAGCTCTGCCTTCGGATGAGTCCGTGGAGTCGAGTGGTCCATATGCAGAGCTTGTTGGCTGCCTCATGTACCTGATGACCTGCACACGACCTGACCTTGCATACCCTCTGAGCATTCTTGCACGCTATGTTGCTCCTGGGAGACACCGACCAGAGCACATGGCAGCAGCGAAGAGGGTGTTGCGCTACCTGTGCAGTACGTCGGGCATGGGGCTAGTGCTTGGAGGGCGGAGTCCAGTGGTCCTTACAGGCCACGCGGACGCTTCTTGGGCTGACGACCAGGCTACGCAGCGGTCGTCACAGGGTTACACCTTCAGCCTTGGTTCCGGCTCTGTCTCGTGGCGGTCTACTTGCTCGTCTTCAGTTCTCGGCTCCAGTTGTGAGGCTGAGATCTACGCCGGGGCCACGGCTGCACAGGAGCTTCGCTGGCTCACCTACCTGCTGACTGACCTTGGAGAGCTGCCTCGTTCTCCTCCAGTGCTGTACGTAGACAACAAGGCCATGCTGGCCTTGTGTCGAGAGCAGCGCTTGGAGCACAGAACGAAGCACATTGCTCTCCGCTACTTCCTTGCTCGTGAGCTGCAGCAGCGTGGTCAGTTGCGACTTGCGTACGTGGCCTCTGAGGCCAACACTGCTGATGTGTTCACCAAGGCACTCGCACCTTGTGACCATCAGCGCTTTTGCACCCAGCTGGGTCTTGTGCTTGTCTTGCCTCACTTGCTCTCCTCTTGACTTCACTTGTACTGTGACATATATATATACCTGCTCTTGCTTGTCTAGTTTTATATATATGTCTGTCCTCCTGCATGTGAACTGGCCTCTGGCCCTGCTCTTGTGCTCGGACTGTGTGGTGACTTTGTGATCCACCCTGAGCTTGCTTTGTTTTGCTTGACTGGTCTTGTGACCCCTTGTTCTCCCCCACTTTGCCTATGGGGGTGTGTCAAACATTATATATGTTATGCTTGTGTAGGCTACAGTGGGTTAGCCTATAGGGGGTACACAATTCTAGGGTTTCCTACTTGTACTCATTTCACTGCTAGTTCATTCATTCCTGTTCGCTTATTCTCACAGCAGCTCCTCTAGGTGCTTGTGCGTTAGCCCCCCCTGGTACTGAGTCGTCGGTAGCACTGCACACCTTCACACTGGACTCAGGTGCTTCTCGCTGCTTCTTTCGTGACCGCACTGCCCTTGAGCCGCTTGCTCGGCCAGTTGTTGTCTCCCTCGCTGACCCCTCTGGGGGTCCGGTCATTGCGACCTCCTCCACTGTCCTCCCCTGTCCTGCGGTCCCGTCGGGCACACTGTCAGGTCTCCACCTCCCCTCGTTCTCTACGAACCTGGTGGCAGGATGTGTGCTCCAGGACGGGGGTGTTCACCAGTTCACCCCTGCCTACGAGCGAGTGACACAGTGCACGTGTGCTCGTACGGGCCGTCACTTGGCTACCTTCACTCGGCAGCCGGGGTCGGACCTGTACACACTGACCACTGAGTCCCCTCAGGTCGCTGCGTCTGCGTCTGCGTCCGCGTCAGGTCAGCTGTCGGCCCCCTGCTCGTGTCGCTCTCTGGCACACGAGATTGTCCTCTGGCACCACCGCCTTGGCCACCCGTCTGTGCAGCGGCTTCGTGCCATGCACTCCCGATACCTTGTCTCTGGCCTTCCTAGGGTCCTTCCTCCCCTCCCTCCCTCACCTGCTCCTCCCTGTCTTCCCTGTGTTGAGGGGCGGCAGCGCGCTGCTCCTCACTCCTCCTCGTTTCCCCGGACGACTGCTCCCTTGCAGACGCTCCACATGGACGTGTGGGGCCTAGCCCGCGTCCGTGGTCAGGGTCAGGAGAGGTACTTCCTGATAGTTGTTGACGACTACTCGCGCCACACCACGGTCTTCCCCTTGCGCACCAAGGGTGAGGTCCCTGATGTCTTGATCCCTTGGATCCGCAGAGCCTGTCTCCAGCTCAGCGAGCGTTTCCACTCGGAATTTCCTGTCCTGCGCTTGCACTCTGACAGAGGTGGTGAGTTCTCCTCCGACCTCTTGGCAGCCTACTGTGCTGAGCACGGCATTGAGCAGACGTTCACGCTTCCGGCCTCTCCACAGCAAAATGGGATTGCAGAGCGCCGCATTGGCCTGGTCATGGAGGTCGCCCGTACCTCCTTGATCCATGCGGCTGCCCCCCACTTTCTGTGGCCGTTTGCGGTCCGGTACGCTGCGCATCAGCTCAACCTCTGGCCCCGTGTCTCCTTGCCGGAGACCTCGCCCACACTGCTGTGGACGGGGGAGGTTGGCGATGCGTCGTGTTTCCGGGTCTGGGGATCTCGAGCTTTTGTTCGCGATACGTCTGCGGACAAGCTCTCCTCCCGTGCTGTTCCCTGCGTCTTCCTCGGCTTTGTTCCGGACGCGCCTGGTTGGCAGTTTTACCACGCCACCTTGCGCCGAGTCTTGCCCTCTCAGGACGTCACTTTTGACGAGTCCGTCCCCTACTACCGCCTCTTCCCCTACCGCACTGCCCCGCTCCCCCCCCCGCCTCTCTTCCTCGCGCCAGGTGCTGCTGTCGTAGACCCCCTCCCCCCTCAGGGTGCCGCTCCTTCAGGTGTGTCTCAGGTAGACCCGGTTGAGCCTGTTGAGGTAGCTGTCGACTCTCGTCCTGCTGCGGGTGCGGAGCCTAGGGGTGCGGAGCCTTGGGGTGTGGAGCCTGGGGGTGCTGAGCCTGGGGGTGCGGAGCCTGGGGGTGCGGAGCCTAGGGGTGCTGAGCCTGGGGGTATTGAGCCTGGGGGTGCTGAGCCTGGGGGTGCTGAGCCGCAGAGTCCGGAGTCTGGGGGTTCTGAGTCTGGAGGTCCTGAGCCTGGGAGTCCTACACCTGGAGGAGCCCTCTCCTTGGAGCAGCTGCGTGAGTGGTACTTACAGTACTGCAGCCTCAGGAGAGGTACCTCTGGAGCCAGGCGTACTACTGGGACTGGTGCTAGTGCTTCTCCTCCTAGTCGGGAGCTCCCCTCCCGTGAGCGGATCCGTGAGTGGTACGAGCAGCGCTGCACTCTTCGGAGTGGCGCGCCTGGTGTCGCGGACCCCGCTGCTGCTGGTGGTGCTGCTGGTGCTGGAGACTCTACTGGTGCTGCTGGTGCTGCAGCCCCAGAGGTTGGAGCTGCTTCTGGTGCTGCGGACCCGGGCGTTGGAGCTACGGGTGGTGCTGAGGACCGGGGCGCTGGTGCTGCTGCTGGTGCTGAGGACTCGGGCGTTGGAGCTGTTGCTGGTGCTGAGGACCCGGGCGTTGGAGCTGCTGCTGGTGCTGAGGACCCGGGCGTTGGAGCTCCTGCTGGTGCTGCGGACCCGGGCGTTGGAGCTGCTGCTGGTGCTGAGGACTCTGGCGCTGGTGCTGCTGCTGGTGCTGTGGAGTCGGGCGTTGGAGCTGCTGCTGGTGCTGAGGACCCGGGAGTTGGAGCTGCTGTTGGTGCTGAGGACCCTGGCGCTGGTGTCTCTGCTGGTTCTGGAGTCGCTGCACGGCCGCGGCCGTACTTCGTTCCGCTCCTTCAGCAGGTTCTTGGTCAGCTCCCTCCTCCTCGTCCTCCTCCCTCCTTAGGGTGTCCTCCGACTGTCCAGCTGCAGTTGCAGCTACCGTCTGCCTCCTCTCTCCCTGGTCCTGCTCCTTACACTGGTCCGACTGGAGGTCTTACTGAGCGTCGTGAGCCTGAGTCTCGTCCTGCGTCGCCTGAGTCTCGTCGTGCGTCGCCTATCCGTGCTGCTCTCACTGGTAGTCGTGTCCCGCGTCAGCGTCTTCCTGCTGTCCCAGGCACTCACCGGATGGCGCTTCGTCCTTCCACTGCTCCACAGCGTGTCCCACTACTGTCTCCTCCTGCTTCCTCTCTTCCTGCTCTTGCTGACCCGGAGTCAGACTCCCTTCGTGCTGCCAGTCCTACTGTCATGCGTCTCCTGGCTACTGTTGTCACTGACCCTTCCTTTGAGTCCGCTGCTGCGTCTGCCTTAGTTGCTGAGCTTGTCGACTTTGCTGCCACCTGTCGTCTAGACTACGCCGCTAGCCTAGTTGCTGATTCTGAGTCTGTCTGTCCTCCGTCCGTCGGGGGTGAGTGTGCTCTTGGCACTGACGTCCTTGAGGACAGGCAGGAGGAGTTTGAGTGTTTTGCTACCGCTTTGCCCCATCTCGTGTCCATGCTTGTTGCCCCTGAGGGAGACCCGGATGCACCAGACATCCCGACCCCACGCTCTTACGCAGAGGCGATGGCCGGTCCCTACTCCTCTCAGTGGCAGACAGCCATGGACACAGAGATGGCTTCCTGGAAGTCCACAGGCACCTACGTCGACGAGGTTCCCCCGCCTGGGGCGAACATCGTCAGTGGCATGTGGATTTTCAGGGTGAAGCGGCCGCCGGGCTCTCCGCCTGTCTTCAAGGCGCGTTACGTTGCACGAGGCTTCAGTCAGCGAGAGGGAGTTGACTTCTTCCAGACCTTCTCCCCAACCCCGAAGATGACCACTCTTTGGGTTCTGCTGCACGTCGCCGCTCAGTATGACTACGAGCTCCACTCTCTTGACTTCAGCACTGCTTTCCTACAGGGCAGCCTGCCCGAGGAGATCTGGCTGCGCCGCCCACCTGGCTTCACTGGGTCGTTCCCTCCTGGTAACCAGTGGAGCCTCCGACGGCCAGTCTACGGTCTCCGCCAGGCGCCACGTGAGTGGCACGACACACTGAGGACTACACTTGCGGCTCTTGGGTTTGCGCCTTCTACTTCTGACCCGTCGCTGTTTCTACGCACCGACACCTCACTACCGCCGTTCTACATCCTCGTGTATGTCGACGACTTGGTCTTTGCCACTGCTGACACTGCGGCACTCGCCCACGTGAAGTCGGAGCTGCAGAAGAGACACACGTGCACAGACATGGGTGAACTGACAAGCTATCTTGGCTTGCGGATCACCCGGGACAGAGCACGCCGCACCATCACCTTGACTCAGTCACACATGGTGCAGCAGGTCCTTCAGCGCTTCCGCTTCACGTACTCCTCGCCTCAGCCCACTCCTCTGCCTACCGGTCACTCGCTCTCAGCTCTGCCTTCGGATGAGTCCGTAGAGCCGAGTGGCCCGTATCCAGAGCTTGTGGGTTGCCTCATGTACCTAATGACCTGCACTCGACCTGACCTTGCATACCCTCTTAGCATTCTTGCACGCTATGTCGCTCCCGGCCGTCACCGGAAGGAGCACATGGATGCAGCTAAGAGGGTGTTGCGCTACTTGTGCAGTACGTCGGGCATGGGGCTAGTGCTTGGAGGGCGAGACCCAGTTGTTCTCACTGGGCACTGAGACGCTTCTTGGGCAGACGACCAGGCTACTCAGCGGTCGTCTCAGGGTTACACCTTCAGTCTTGGCTCTGGTTCAGTTTCTTGGCGTTCTACTCGCTCTTCTTCTGTTCTCAGCTCCAGTTGTGAGGCTGAGATCTACGCCACAACCATGGCGGCCCAGGAGCTACGTTGACTCACCTACTTGCTGACCGACCTTGGAGAGCGGCCTCGTTCTCCTCGAGTGTTGTACGTCGACAACAAGGCAGCCATTGCCTTGTGTCAGGAGCACAGACTGGAGCACAGAACGAAGCACATTGCTCTGCGCTACTTCCTTGCTCGAGAGCTGCAACAGCGTGGTCAGCTTCGTCTGCGTTACGTGGCCTCTGAGGGCAACACTGCTGATGTGTTCACCAAGGCGCTTCAGCCTTGTGACCATCAGCGCTTTTGCACTCTTCTAGGCCTTGTGCCTACTGGACCTCACTTGCTTACTTCTTGAGTTTGTTTGTACTGTGATCTCTCTATATATATATATTTATACCTGCATGTTTACTCTTGCTAGGTTGTGATCTTTGTACCTCTTCTTCTATTATAAACCTGCATGTGAACTGGTCTTGTGACCACTTGCTTGTGCTCGGAATTTGTGTGGTATCCTTGAGATCCACCCTGGGCTTGTTTTGCCTTGCTTTGCCTTGACTGGTCTTGTGACCCCTAGTTCTCCCCCACTTCGCCTATGGGGGTGTGTCAAACATTATATATGTTGTGCTTGTTTATGCTACAGTGGGTTAGCCTATAGGGGGTACACAATTCTAGGGTTAGGTACTTGTACTGATTTCACTGTTAGTTCAATCATTCCTGTTCGTTCATTTCAACAAGGTGTGGAGATGAAATACTGCAGGGTGCGCTCCAGGTCCAGCCAGGGCCCTCGCTATCAGACATTTTTGTCTGTTTTTTTAAGGAATAAGACGGATTTTTTTAACGTAATCTGATTTCTAAGAAATGGAACGTTTGGAAAATCTGATGAATAAGATATGAGATTCCCATTTTGTCTTATGAAAAAGACGTGCGTGTAGCTATTCCGTCTGAAACCGACTTTTATACAGTGTGTCGTGATTGACGCGTGATATGGGTTAGCTGCGCCAATCACGGCACAATCAGTAGACCTGTATGCGTGATTGCGGTGACAGCGCAGCGGAGCGCACTGACGGAAGTCAAGTGCTGGCAATCTGGCGCACGTCTGGCCAACTTGGGCCACATTGAGACGAAAGTGGAGCAAGTCTTTCTGTTACTGGTCCACTTTCACGCCAGCGCATGAGTTGTGTGGATTGCAGAGGTTCGCGCGACTTGCACCGACTGTTGCCCAACGTCCCGCTGGACGAAGGATGGAGTGGGGCACCGCGGTGCGTTGTTAGATCATGCATGCTCCTCACTCAGCTGATAATGCTCGGCTGGCTCCCCCTCCCTCTCCAACGCTCCTTTCACTCGCTAGCACAGGGGAATTCTTTTCCCTGGTCTCTCTACCGTCTTGACAACATCCTCCTAGGGCCCTGTAGCCATGGATTGTAGGGACGATGATGACCCTGCTAGGTCGCGTCGTCCACTTACTGGTCTCGACTTTCTGAGAGGCGGTCCGCCTACCGCCACGCCTGAAAGAGATCCGCCTGTGCAGCCCCCAGTTACCAACAACGAACCAACGGCAAGCACAGAGCCCTGGCCGGATTTTAATCAGCGGCAACAGCTGAGCGATCCGCCTGTGGAAGAGTCGCCCACTAGAGCAACCGGGCGCGTCGCAACTCCCACGGTCAGTGCTGTCCGAAGCGCAGGCGTCTCTCGGTTCCCGAAGTTCGGGAAGTTCACTCAATCGACTATTCGGTTTGCTCGAACTCGCGTACCTCATGTGCGCCTCACGCAAGGAAGGTCGCCCTCTTCCGCAGCTGCTGCTACTCCGCTGACTCCAGCGACTGGCACGAGCAGGGTGCCTTCGGATCCAGGGCCGTCCAGGCCGTCTATTTTGGTTCTGGATCCTGATGCGCTTCTCGAAGAACTGAAGAAGAAGTGCACCGACATCTGGCAACGTCGTTTCCCCTGGCTGCTGATATCACAAAGGAAGGATGGTCGCCCGTGCATGAAGTGCAATGTCTGCATCAGATACGGACCGCCACACTGGCAGTACGGCAAGGCGGGCGAGGGTGGCGTGGACATCCAGAAGCAGACCATGCGCAAGCATGGTCTGAGTCGCAAGCATCAGGACGCCCTCGATCGTAAAGCCCGAGCCGAAGGAGGTAAAGTTTCTCAACGAGGGATTGATGAGTATGAGGACGGGGTGGGGGGGATTGAGCGTTTGAAACAACTTCTATTAGTGGTGCTTTTCATATGCAAGTCGGATGCACCTATTGCGCTCTTTGTTGGCCTTGTGCACGTGCTACACGTTCTGAAGACCCCCAACATTCCCGACAAGGCCATCGGCACCTACCAGACAGAGTGAGTAATGCAACGTGATGTGATGTTTAGATACTCATCATCATTGACTTGTCGTGCTTTATTATGGCAGATATGGGTTTCGGGAGATGACCGAAGCCATGGTGCAGCACCTGAAGGCCCGTCAGATGTGATACATCCAAGAGTCGCCCTTTCTTGGGATTCAGCTCGACGAGTCGACTGATCGGAGGAAGGGCAAGCATCTCATCGTCTATCTAACCTTCATGAAGGAGGAGAAGGCGGTGACCAAGCTTTTCGGGCACCTAACCGTCGAGAAGGGCGACGCTTCATCTCTGCTCGCCGTCTTGCTGGCGCATCTGGACTGCAACAGGGTTGACATGCACAAGATCTCCGGCATCAGCACGGATGGCGCAAACGTCATGCTGGGCAGTCAGAATGGGCTGGTGGTTCAGCTGAAGATGCGAGTTCCGCATCTTGTCGCGTGTCATTGCCTTGCTCACCGGTGAGGTATTTTGCACTTCAAATTTTGCAGTATTGTTGTCAGATACATCTCCCCCTACTCACTTGGTTTTTTTTTCCATCATCTAACAGAGAGGCTCTCGCAGCCAAGGATGCCGCGACGAACATCCCCGCTTTCAACATCGTCGACCAAGGGATCCGCGCCATCGCGACCCTCATTGGTGGAAGCTGCGTCGTCCACCAGAGGTTCCACGAGCTGCAAACCGTGATTCACGCCACGAACTTGGAAATGCAGGGGATTTTTTATGTTCGCTGGCTGTCGCGGGGCGATGCTGTTTCGAGACTTGTCGCTGTTCTGCCGGCTGCCATAGTGCTGCTCCACGAGAAAGACAGCACGACGTATCACCTGGTTACGAGCCTCAAATTTCATTTCTTTCTTTTTTTTCTCGCTCATGTCCTGAAGGAATTGAACGAGCTCAACAAGCAGTTTCAGCGACGATCGGTGAGCGTGTAATTAACGGTCCTCGGTTTTGAAATTTGCTCTAGTCCCGAATGTCAGTGATTAACATTGTGTTTGTGCGTGATGTCGCAGGTGGACATCACCCGTGTCATGGGGCAGGTGCAAAACACCTGCGCAAAGTTGAACGCGCGCTATGTGGAGTACGGGGTGAACTTCCCGAAGTGAAGACGGTACATTTCCGGGTCGTGTGGCAGCTGCCTGAAGCCAAATTTCAGATGAATTTTGTGCAGATGCTGTTGCCAGAGGCTGGGGCCTGTTTTATCCCGTAGAGAGATTTCTTCAGCTGGCAGACCCTGGGGTCTCCTTCCCCGTAGGTGTGCGGCTGTTCCACGAAAATTGTCGCATCGACCAGTGGATATAGAAATGCGTTCTTGACGTTGATCTGCCGCAGTGGTAGGTGCTTAGCGAGAGCAATGGCAAGCGCAATCCACACGGAAGTATGACGGCTGACGGGGGCGAAGGTCTGGTCGAAGTCGATGCCGTGGCGCTGGTCGTAGACGCGTACAACCCAGCGTGCCTTGAAACGTTCGATCGTTCCATCAGCGTTGGTTTCCAAGCGAAAAAACCATATGCCGTTTAGCACCCTCCTCCCCTTCACTGCCGCGTGATTGACTAGGACCCACGTGTCACCTAACTCCATCGCTTTCAGCTCCGCGTCCATAACTGCACGCCACTCCTTGGCATATGGGTCAATTAGGGCCTGGCGCGGATTCTTTGGTTCAACAGCGCTCGTGAGAGTGGAGACTGATGTGTAGAGGCCGAGCAACTGCAGTCCTGTGATTTTGGAGGCCCCTTCGACTTCCTGAATGGTGACTTCCACCACATCGTCATCGTCACTTTCGTGAGCAGGTGAGGCGTTGCTTGGCGGATCATGGCGGCGAGACGGTCATGGCGCCGGAGCTTCATCATCGTCATCGTCGTCATCATCGTCACGCGAGCAAGGCGGCACGCGAGGATGTTCGTCGTCGAGGTTGTGGTCAAGCGCTGCTGCTACTGCCTCGTCTTCCGGTGATGCAAAACTACGGCCGTTGCTGGCATAGGCGCGTGTGACGTTGCTGCGCTGATTGTCAACCCACTTCTGCAAGGTGAGTCGCTTGTAGAAGAGGATGTCACACGCAAGTACGATATTGTTGGTGTCGATGTTTAGGATCAGCCAGCCCTTGTACTCATGGCTGAGTCCTAGGTGGAGCCCCCAGCGTGCGCGATGAGGTGAATTTACCGATGGTGGCCAAAGTCGGTCGGTACTACACCACTCACCCCCAAACTCTCAGCATGGAAGTGTTTCCGCTTGTACCGGTCCACTTCATGTATGGGGAGAGGTTGCCACTGTTGGTCGTGGTGGAGAGGAGGTTGTGCAGGCGTGCGGTGTGGTTTCATGGCGTACGGCATTAGTTCATGAGGGCGCGCACTTTTGTCATAAGGGTGCAAATGTCGACATTGGCGATCCAAATGTAGCGTGAGTACGCGTCCACGAAGGTAAGCGTGTTGTTTTCGCCGTTGATGCATTCAAAGGTGATCACGATTTAGTCTCTGTACACTTTCTGCAGCTTCTTGTAGTGATTGGTGCTCAGCTCCAGTGAGAGATAAGCTTGGTGTGTGAGGGCAGCAGTGTGGCAGACGGTGCAGGTGGTAGGATGTGATGTACTAAGTGGTTTTGTGCCATCGGGGCGTAGCAGGGCTCCTGGGTGAAAGACTTTGGCGTGGAGAAAATTGTTGAGCGTTTGGAGCGAGTGGTGGCCGAGTCGCTAATGCCAGAGATCATCTTCTGTGCGAACTCCAGGGGTGCACAGATAGTGTGCGAGATATTCTGCTATTTCTGTTTTTCTCTTGCGGGAGGTCTAGCACGGGTCCCTCTTCTTCTCCTGGTTCTGCTCCGTTGTCTTGCTCCCCTGCTTCTAGTTTTGCTCCTGCCTTCCCTACAGCAGGTGCCATTGTAAGGTAGAGCACGAAGAAATTGCGGTCGGGGATGATATTGAGAGGAGCCCTGGTGCCTTCGATGAAGCGGGCGAACGGATCAGGGCAGGAGATTGTTCCAAGCGAGTCGCGGGGTGGAGTTGGTGGCACGTTCCCCTCCTCAATCTCCGACTAAGGGTCTACCCAGCGGTAAGGTGAGCGGGGTGATGTAGAAAGACGTCCGAGTGGGACAGTGACTCTAGGGGGAGGTCTTTCGGTAGCCATCTCCCTCTCTACTTCCTCCACTTCTTCCTGAGTAAAATCGCCTTCGGCGAGTTCCCGTCGTTCCAGTTCGCCCCATCCGCCAGTTCCCCATCCTTGAACGATGCCGGAGGTGCCAGTGGCAGAGCCCCATGTTGCTCCGGTGTTGTCGTCGTCTCCCCATGCACCGCGTCGCGCTGTCTCTTCTTCCCAGCCTGCCGCGATGCGTTCCTGGTATAGTTGTTCCTTCCATTCGTCTTTTCTTCTTCTTCCGTTACGCTAAGCTCTTCAGGTGCGTCAGGATCTTTCCACCGTCAATGTGGCGATAGACCTCGCAGGGATAAGGGCGTAGACGGTTCTCCTCGTCGAAGGTTGTGGCGTGTGCTTCTTCGAGGATCCAACAGTGTTTCGGTGTGCGGTGTTGGTCGCTCCTGCTCTTTTATGCTGAGGTTTTCGTCTCCGGTGCCGAAGATGCGATTAGAGATAACGGCTAGCTCCATCCCCATCATGCCTTCTGGCTCTGCCTCGGCGCTTTCTGCCTCTTGAATTGCCGCAAGGTCCCTCTCAACCTCCTCTGTGCGGCTTGCTGTGGGTGTGAAGCAGGTGGTGCATAGTCCGTCGGGGCCGGTTTGATGCAGATTTATCTCACGAGGGTGAAGGCTGCGGCAAATCCATGGTCGGCCATCTGGATGCTGCCATGGCTCCACGTTCATGTATGAAAATTCCAGCGAGACAAGACCGTAGTCTAGCTTCCGTTGTAGTAGTTATCTCCTCAGCGGCGACGAGCAACTTCCTGCTCCTCCCTTTCCTCCTCCCTCGCATGCATACCCGCTCCCTGGACCATGTCCTTGGCAGTCCAACTCCCTCCTCCCTCCAGCTCCTCAAGGACTCCATGAGGAGTTTCTCACCATTCAGCAGCATACCCCTTTCCTTGCCTCACTCTACCTTGACTTCCTCGGCTTTCCTGTCCTTAGCGCCTCCTCCTCTCCCACCATCTTCACTCCCACCACCTTCGAAGAAGGCCATCACCTGCCCTGTTGCTGACGAGTGGATTGTGGCGATCTTACTGGAGTGTGAGGCGTTCATTTGCAACGACTCCTTCGTCAACGTCTCCCTCCCTGCCGACGCCAACCTCGTTGCGGGCAAGTGGGTCTTTCGGGTGAAGCAACTGCCGGGTGAGGAGTCGGTCTACAAGGCGTGTTACTGCTCCAAGAGCTTCACTCAGACTTGGGTTGTGGATTCCTGGGCCATCTTCACTCCCACCACCAAGCCGCCCACTCTTCGTACCGTCCTCGACATAGGTGCGCGTGGCGGCATGGAAATCTGCTCCATGGGTGTCTCTAATGCATTCCTGTATGGTGACCTACATGAGCGCATCTTCCTGCCTTCCCAAAGGACATCGTCTGGCAGCTGCGTCAGCCGGTCTGTGGTTTGAAGCACGCTACATTCGAAGCTGTCTGCCACCTTGGGGTCCCTTGGCTTCTCTGCCTCTTACTCTAATGCCAGAGGAAGATGAAGCTGTCACTTCAGCATCATCTCAAGTGCAATGATCTTGGCGACCTATCGCACTACCTGGGGATGGCCATCAGTCGCGATCGCTCTACTCGCACCATCACCCTCTCCCAGTCCCACTACATCGGCCAGGTCTTGGAGAAGTTCGAGATGGCGCAGGCCAAGCCCGTGTCCACCCCTCTCCCCTTTGGTCACCAGCATGCCCCACCCACCTCCCCCTCCTCCTCCTCTCACCCTTATGACGAGCTCGTTGGGTCGTTGATGTACCGCAATGTAAAACAGTTAATAAATGATTGTATTCCTTAGAGTACATGGATACGGTAGCTAGGAAAGCTATACTTAAACCTTTTGTAATTCTGTCTTAATCATCATCTCTTTCAACAAGGTCATTACAAGACTTTACCGTCCAGGCCCTCAGATATCAGCGTAAAACACGCTGATTATGCTGATTTTGTAGCTGTGATTTTCGTTTTCCCTGAAATTTCAGTATCTTCTTTATATTTGCACTGATTTTTCAGTTTGAAGTATAGGACTACCCTGACGAATTAGTGTATAGGTGTACCAGTGACACTGAACCATCAGTATAGTGTACTGAGTCACACTGATTCGGACTTACAAAAATGCCTAGGGTACAAGACATGGGGTGTGCGGACGTGGGAATAGGCCGTAAAACACCACCACGCACTAGTAAACCTCTCACTCACGGGACTTAAACCTGTGACCTCTCTAACAACAGGACGAAGCCTCAGACAGCTACGTTAAAAATACTGATTACAAAGTTCAAATTAAATTCCTACACTAATAAATCAGTTAACCATGAAATTTTACCCTGACAAAATCAGCATAACCTTCACCCCCAACGCTGATTTGGTCACTACTTTGGGCAGGGCACGCTGATCCATCAGCATGCCCTGAAACCAATCTGAGGGCCTGTTACCGTCTGTCTCACAACTTGACTAGCTTATCCAATCCACTACGACTCTTGGTTATATCAACACTACCTGAGCATGCTTTCACATGTGTACTCATCTTCGCATGTAGAAATCCTAAATCCTGTTCTCAGCCTCTCAATATCAATCGAAAACGAAGACTTTGGCGTTCCCATAAAAACATCAGCCAACGCACAGACAGCCTTGTCAAGTGTCGCTCGAAGCAACGCTTGGTTCTGGAACTGGAACGATTCAAGCACCCTCGCCCATGGCCGTCCCGTCAGGTCCTCTGGCAGTTGCACAATTTCCACTCCGGGCAGGTAACCCAGAATAACTCGTTCCAGCTGCCCCACCTCTTCCCCATCCGCATCCGTTGCAAGGAACACCGTGGATATATTCCCCGACCTAACCATCCTCTCGGTAATGCATCTCCCAGTGTTCTCCACAGTGAGAAACGCCAGAATTTTTTTGTACAGCAGCAAAAGATCTCCCCGTCGCCAGTGCACAGCCAGGTACCGCTGTGGCTGCCTCTGGTCCCTACCAGTGCCCATCTCACTGCTCACACTGCCCTGCTGCTGGGTTGCACCAGCCTCTGCCGCACTGCCCTTGCTGGGCCCTGCTGCAGCGACAGCAGTGGTGAAAGACACTGGGGCAGAATCGCTTGCTGCTGTGATGCCCTCTGGCATTGGGACGACAGGTGAAAAGGCAGTGGAGGAAGAGGAGGAAGGCGAAGACGAGGAGGGGGAGAAGGTAGGAGAGGGAGATGACGAGGAGGAGGACGAGGACAGGGAAGAGGAAGAGGAGGTGCTTGGCGGTTTCCAGATGACCTGCTGCACGAATCCCAAGGCTGCTTCCAGCACTGCTGGGTGCGGCTGCACTGCAAGTCGATTCGCACACTCACCACTCTTTGATCCACCACCACTACCACTACTCCCAAACGGCAGCCCCACACTCTTTGAGATGTTTCCCTGAAGGTTCCACTGGTAGGAGTCCCCAAACAGCACAACGTCAGCAGACGGCAGCAGCGAACTTCCCAAGGAGCGAAGATCCGAGAGAGTGAATAAGTGAGAAAGAGGCATGTTGAGAGCAGTCCATGTCATGTTGTGGTATATCACGCCCTCTAGCTCCGGGAGCAAGGAAGGCTTGTTCGTCCATGGCTGCATGTAGCATGCCTCATATGGACACAGTACCTGTTGCACCATCACTGCACCTTCCTCCTCATTCCTCTCCTCTTCTGTCTCCTGAGGCGCCTCAGAAACAGCAGCAGACCCTCCTGCAGACTCTGCCTCTTCTCTCCCACCACCTCCTGCATCTCTTTTACCTTGTCCTGCTTCTGCGCTCCTACTGCCCCCATTCACCGCTGCCCCCCGAACCTCCTCCCGAAGCTGGTGGAGCGGGATGGCGGAGCGTGGCCCGTAGCAGCGATGCAGGTGTGGCAGGTGCAGGAAGGTGCGGCGGTCGTAGAAGCGAGCGACTTCATCGGGCTTTAAGGGCACAACCAGCGTGCGGTTAAGCATGCCTGCTAGGAGCAGATGCCGCCGAATGCACCCTATGCGGTTGCTCACCTGAAGGAAGGTGGGGAAAAAGGGCATAGGTGAGGGAAGAGGTGCGGGTACGAGTGTGGGCATGGGCGTTGGTGTGGGTGTGGGTGTGGGTGGGAGTGTAGATGTGGACAGGTGGGGACAGCCAGACTAGATCAGATGCCATATATTTGGTCAGAACTCAGAAGGAAGAGAAGGGTGTGGGGAGGGAGAAGAGGGGAATGGTAGGGTTAAAAGGGGAGGCGAGAGCCTGGCGACGTATCGGAGCAACCCCACTCCGACCACATTGAACCTCAACCAACCCCATCCAACCCCACGCAGCCTCACTCAATCCCACCCACCCAGTCCAACCCCACTCAACCGCATCCAGCCCCACCTGGCTCCTCTGGCAGTCCATGAGAATGTACTTCCCAGGCTGAGGCACCCACGGAATGGAACCTTCCTGGAAGGCGCTCTCCCACAGCCAAGTGCGGAAGAGCTTGGGGTGGTCGTTGCAGCGGCCCTGCGCCTTGAGATTCTTGAGCTGCTGCTTCTTCTGCTCAAAGGATATGGCATAGACCCTGGAGGGATGGTGGGAAGAGTAGTGGGTGCGGGTGTTGGAGTGGTGTTTGAGCCGACTAAAAGTGCGCCTTGACTTGAGCGTCTTGAGCTGCTGCTGCTTGTGCTCGTAGGATATGGCTTGGCCCCTGGGTTGATGGTGGATAGGGTAGGAGCGGTAGTGGGCGTGGGAGTTGGAACCAGAGTGGAAGTGCAAGATGGGATGAGAAGGATATGACATTGTTTCTGAGTCGATTTCTGAGCCGAATCAGAGTGTGCCTTGAGCGACCTGAGCTGCTGCTACCTGTGCTCTAAGGATATGACACCGCGTCTGGGGAGGGGAGATGATGGGGAGCGTGGGAGTAGGCGTGGGCGTGGGCGTGGGCGTGGGCGTGGGAATGCCAGCCACCACACTAAAGTAGGCCAGGCCACATCGTTACAACACCCCTTATCATTGCAGTGGCAATAGGTCACCTCACCTGTGGCAGACACCCTTACCATTCTTGCCGAATCTCGATTCTAGCATCCGTTCCCTCCCCTTCCCCTCCTCTCACTCCGCCTCTCAACATTCCGCCACCTCTCTTCCCCCCAATTGCTCCCCCTGGCCTCCCTCTTTCCGCCACTCCAGAAACCCCCCCCTCAAGTTCCGCTTCCATCTCCCCCACTCGCCCGACCGTCTCCCCCTCGCCTTCTGCCCATGTCCGCGGATCCCTCTCGCCTACCCCACCCGTTCCCGCCCTTGGAGCCGCGCTTAGCGGAAGATGCGCCGCTGCGTTTTCCGCGTGTTGCGCCAAGAAGAGAAAGAGCCCGCTTTCCGCCAGGAGCCATAGCGCCCATGCTCCTCCGCGGTTTCCGCGTCCCCGCATTGAGCGCAACACTTTTCTTCCGCGCATTCCGTGCTGCCCCGCGTTGGTCATCCGCTCCCTCATGCCCCGCGTCCGCAGTTTTTGTTTCTGCTAATGAGGCGTCCAAGATGTTATTTTGGCGTTAGAATTGCGAGACTGCCTGTAACACGACGCGGCTTCTACAAACTTCCTGGTAACTTCCTGGTTTCGTGCATTCAGCGGCTCGGCAATTCAATAATTGGTTCACGGGCGGAAGCCGAGCCGCTGGCGAACCCAGGACGTGGGCTTGTGACGCCAACGTGGGCTTGTGACGCATTCTCAGGACGTGCATTCAGGACGGGCAGAAGCCTCGCAAGCCCACGTTGGCGAACCTCGAGTTTAGAGACAGGTCGCAGACGGTTTTTTATTACCACCGCTTTTGACCGTCACGCACCAGACCAAACTGTTAGTTGTAATTGAATCCGTATGAATCCCCATCTTGTACGGGGGAAAGTTCATCCCGGTTTGATTGCTTCCCAGTACTGTAGGGAGTGGTGGCTAAGCTGGAGGTTGCTGGAGAACAGCAACTCCCAACCAAGAACTAGATAGAACAATGTCCTTAATGTATAATATATAAAATGTAAGCACACAAGAAAATAAGCAAAAATCATTTGAAATAACAGCCTGTCCGCATTTCCTTACTGCAATTTACATCAGCAAGTAGCTGATTAGTTCTCCACGCATGTGAGTGAACCTCACCCTGATCTGGGGCCCACTCCAATGCTACAGAAAACGGCTCCTCCGGAGACAATCTCCAAGGTGTCTTCTGCGTCCATCCAGGAATTTACGCCTGCTGCAGAGCGTCCACACCATGCAAGATGAAGAACCTTCCCTTGTAAATCCCCGGATGCACAATCTGCGACCACGACAATCCATTGTTACTCTGCCCCAGAGCGAACGCGGTACCTTTGCGCATCGGCAGCGGAACGAAATACTTTTTCAGCCGGCGGCCATCCAGCATGGTCGGAACGCTGCTGCGTTTCTTGATCTCGTTGAACGTGAAATACCCGTCCAGCACATTAATGAGACCCGTTTTCTCGAACTTGACAGCTTGCTTCGCGCTCGGGGCGGCGCCCGTTTTAATCAGCGTGCCGAGCCCGGCCGGTCCGAGCGCCGTGTTCGACGGGAGGAGAATGGTCTTCTGGTCGGCTTGGGATAGGTCCTCATCATCGGGAATGTCGTCTGCGAGCAAGAAGATGGTGGAAGATGCGGGAAAGGGGAGGGGAGGGAGGGGGGGGGGGGGGGGGGGGGGGGGGGGGGGGGGGGGTAAGGGGGGGAAGGTTGTAACTAGTGGATGGGGATATGGGAGACAGGGAAAGGGGAAAAATGAACGAGGGACATTTTTTTGCAATATGGCAATTTTCAACCATGAATGAAAGGAGACCTTTACAGGAGAACCTGTTTTTCGCGTACCCAATTTCGGAAGGGCTTCATCTATGGCGGTGGCGACGAGTGAGTACCGCCCCAGGTACTTCAACTGCGTTATGGCTCTGCGAGCACTCTTAAGCTCGCTGATAAGAGCGGATTTCGTCACCTCCGCTTCCGCTACGCACACGATGAGAGCGAGAAGAGCGCAGACTAAGAAGGGCCGGAGCGACATGGCGATGATGGCGAACGGACAGGGGTGAGAGGGAACGCGAGTCTTGGAGGGCTTTTCAGAAGAATGCGGGTCGTGTGGATACTGACGCTGCGGATGCTACGAGGTTTAGAACCGCTCAACGAGAAGAAAAAGAGACACCAGATTGCTGACTTTCTTTTGAAAAAAAAAAATCCTTTATACAGGCTCCTTCCTGGCTAATGGGCGTCCGCTCAAAAGAAGCACAATACTGGTAAAATTCGCGTGCTTTGGAAGAAAGGGGTTGGACAGCTAGCTGCGAAGTGAAGCCTCTCGAACAGGACTACGATTACCACCGCATAATGCGGCGCATGCAGTGCTTTATGTTTCCCGAGCCGCATGGCATCCGAAAAACGTTTACTTTTTTTGTGCCCGCAGGCACCTGATATGACGGACCATTGGATTGAACAGACCACCCAGGAGTCCCTGAAATGGTATTTCTGCTGCACGTAGAAGAACATGAGTGTGGGAGGGAGTGGATATCGACGCCATTTCTTGGAACCGCTTCACTCGCCACGTCACCACCACATGCTGCCACGCGGAGGGGAGGGTGGGCACGGCAGGGAGAGTGGAGGGAGGGGAGAGGGGAGGGGAGGAAGGGGGAGGGGTGGGAGGAGAGAGAGGGGGAGGGTAACACCTGGAAAGTTGTGACCTGGGATGAGACAGACCGCAGCAGAAGGCTTTGGTTCCCTTCATCTGATCCCCCTGGCGCAACAACAGCAGGCATACGCGTAACATGCGCTTGGCGGCCAGGTGGTCAGCGGAAAGTGCAGTTAGGGCGCGTGTGGTCTTACAAATTTGTGAAAGTTTATGTTTTTAGGTCTAATGTAGCATTTTAACAAAACTCGACTTTCTTTCCAGCGAAGTTCGAATCTTGGGTCTCCAACACAGACGAGTCACAATCACACACCCAAGGTCGAACACAGAGATTCGACCTTTTAGGGATGGCGGCGAGCCGCCTGTAGGGGAGTAGGTTACCTGGTACAGCGCGACACGTTAACGTAATGCGCAACGAAACTCAACGACCTTCGCAAAGCGGTCGCGATTCTCGGATGGCCTTCGTACGTGCTGAAAACAACACACACACTCGCCTCACGTGCACCCGCACGTTCACTCGTGTGATTCGAGTTGAGTTCACATTTGACATTCGAACTTATGTGCCCCAAAATTCTCATGCCTTCGCCAAAGCTTCCTGACGACATTAGCGAAGCTGGTAACCACACAAGGTTCGACCTTTTTCCCGAACTTGAAAATAGATCACACGCGCCCTTAAAGTCGTGGCCCAACTATCAACTTCAACTTCGAAGTATTATAGCTTGGAAGAGGTTGACCCAGGCAATTCAAAGCCGATAAGTTTGTCCTCTTCTGGTTTTCCAGTGTTTTTGTCCAATAGAATTCAAGTTACTCACATGCCATTTTTGTCCTCCTACTGTTCCTAAGAAGTTGCACCCCGCCTTTAAGGCGGGTCCAGCCGGTGTACGTTTTCAGCCGGTGTACAGTTCATTCTGTGCGGTTAATCATCTTGCGTCACGGTGCAAAACGGTGAACCGCTGTGCACCAGCTGGTATCGTTTAATACCACGATGGATGATCTATAAAGAAATTGTAAATGTACGCGCTGGACACGCTCTCGGGCTGTACAGATGTTCCAGGATAGAGGCTCTCGCTGAGAGAGTCCCTTTTCCCCCCTGAGTAGAATTTTCCGATATCGCCTAGGGTTGGCCCGACCCCTATAGTCCCGTTTTTGGCGGGAAATTTTGCAGCTTGACCGAATCATTGTAAGAATCAGCTCCGCAGCCAATCAGAGGCTCCAGATCAAACCAGCCCAACATTCAAGGAAAACAATGAAGAAGGGATCATCGGTTCGATATTTTAGCTTTTTAATTGTAAGTAATTGTTTCTCTTGACCGCGACTAATTCTCAATCCTGTCGTGCTGTCTCCAGCGTGATCGTGTCGAAATATATTTGTCATGTTTTATAACTGCTTGTAGTTGTAGTTAGTGTAGTTATTTAAACTGTTGTTGGTGGTGCACCTTATTTGGTTCCTATGCTATATGTACTTCGAACCCTATAGTGAAACCATCATTCCCCAACTTTCTCTTCAACTCACTCGATACCTCGCCTAGGGCAAAACCTACTCGACACCTAAGTTCGGGCCTAGGCTACTAAGCCTAGGCCCTTCCTTTCAACTTACCTTATATTCTTCACATGGTATCAGAGCTAATTACGTCCTGGCCTGTGGGCCCGCCCTACGCTTCCGCTATGATTTTTCGGTCGCGCGCCTAGGGCGCGTGACGATTTTTACCTTGTCCCGCCCACGGGTGTGTGACTCCTACTCTGCCCGTCGCGCGCCCCGTGGCACGCGACGGTGCCCTTCAACTGCCCATCGTGCGCCCCGTGGCACACGATGGTGCCCTGCTCGTCGTGCGCCCCTAGGCGCACGATCGGGCCCTTTCTCTTCTTCTACCCGTCGTGCGCCCCGTGGCACTGGCACGCGACGGGCCTTTCCGCCCCTGCTCTCCCTGAAGCCGCCCCTGGCCCATCTGCACCGACACCTTTTCTCCGCTCTGTGGCTTTCTTCCCGCCCACCCCCTCCTCCTTTGTCTCCCTGCAGCCGTGGGGAGGAGGGTATGGGGGTGGAGGGTGTTGGAGTGTTGGGTCACCTCTCTCCCTTCCCCTCCTCCTTCTTTCAGTCCCACCGCTGCAGCTGCCGCTGGGGGGGGAGGGTGTGAGGATGTGGGGGAGCAGGGGGAGTGGTACCGGGGTGGCGGGTGTGAGGCAACATGCAGCCGTCCCTCCACCACTCCTCACTTCCCCCCCTTCTCTGCTGCTCTTGCAGCAGTGTGGGGGAGGGGAAGGAGGAGGGTGAGGAGATGGAAGGGGTACCTGCTGTTGCTTGCTATTCTTTTGAATGGCGTAACTACATATCTACCTACAAGCATTATGGGGGCGTGTCGAAATATATTTGTCATGTTTTATAACTGCTTGTAGTTGTAGTTAGTGTAGTTATTTAAACTGTTGTTGGTGGTGCACCTTATTTGGTTCCTATGCTATATGTACTTCGAACCCTATACTGAAACCATCATTCCCCAACTTTCTCTTCAACTCACTCGATACCTCGCCTAGGGCAAAACCTACTCGACACCTAAGTTCGGGCCTAGGCTACTAAGCCTAGGCCCTTCCTTTCAACTTACCTTATATTCTTCACAGATCGACGATGACATCTCATTTATCTCGCTTACAGGGTAGAAACGAAATTTGGGTTGCTATTCGACCCTCAAACCATACTTGATTTCTTTTTTACTGTTAGTCATGCGACATTGATCAGCGTGGAAAACCGTGCGACTAGAAGTTGAAGCAAGCGCGGTCCAAATCTACATAAATGCCAAACTCGAGAAACTAGTAGCGAAACAACCACTCTTTGTCAGATTTATATGACATAGCTGTTGTAGGCTATAGTGGGGTAGCACGTATGGGGTAGAGCTTTCTAGGGTTTGTACTTGTACCCAACTTTCCCTTAGTCATTTCATTCTCGTTTCAGTTTTCTCACTCTTCATGCAATTTTTCTGAACGGGACTATATGTATCGTGTTTTGCCTGGGGTTTGAAGGGTTTGCCACATAGTCCGCGCGCGGCGATGTTGATCCGTCGGACTATAAACGAGAACATCTGTAAATTTTGTTTCTTCACATTCAAGACGCATTCCGAGTTGTTACGAACAGCCAATTTTGTAACAAGCTACCACGTTGCAAAACTGCAAAACAGTGATGTTGTTCTGCGGACGTCAAATTGCAAGAAACTGGGTCCGCAGAATCTTCCCCGATAAGTGGGCTTCTGCCTATCAACATTTGGTGATAAGCGCGTGTCAGAATGAGGAATGATGATCCATTGATGTTGGTTGGGGTACATATAACAAACCCTAACTTCTGTACCCCCTAAGACAAACCTCACTACAGGCTACAACATTTGACACACCCCCATAGCCTAAGTGAGGGGTGTCTAGCAAAATAAAAAGAGTACGGTCACAAGACCAGTCCAAAAGAAAACAAAGCTCAGGGTGGATCACAACGTCACCACACTCTCTGAGCACAAGCAACAGTGGCCACAAGGCCAGTCCAAGAGATCACAAGTATATATAGCAAGAGTACAGACGAAGCAGGCAATAAACTCAAGCCTACACATGACTAGAACCTGTGTCAACAAGGCCTAACTGCACACAACACCTCTGGTGGTCACGAGGCGGAAGCGCCTTGGTGAAGATGTCTGCAGTGTTGGCCTCGGACTCCACAAACACGAAGCGAGCCTGTCCACGTCTCTGCAACTCTCGCAGAAGAAAGTACCTGACGTGAATGTGCTTCACTCTGCTCTCCAGTCGCGGCTCACGACAGAGGAGGATCGACGCCTTGTTGTCAGTGAACAAGGTCGGTGCAGAGCTCGGCCGCTCACCAAGGTCGGCGAGCAAGAAGGTCAACCAACGCAACTCCTGTGCCGCCATGGCACCAGCGTAAATCTCAGCCTCAGCTGTAGAGGTCGAGACAGAAGAGGAGCGCGTGGAACGCCAGGAAACAGCTCCAGAACCCAGACTGAAACAGTACCCCTGAGTAGACCTGTGAGTCTCAGCGTCGTCAGCATAAGAGGAGTCACAGTGACCAGTGAGTACGACAGACTGCTGCCCTCCAAGAACTAGCCCCACGCCTGATGTAGTCGCTAGGTACTTCGCCACCCTCACAGCTGCCGTCCAGTGAACAGGACGGTGTCTCCCTGGCGCAACAAATCGCGCAAGGATGCTGAGAGGGAAGGCGAGGTCCGGGCGAGTACAAGTCATCAGGTACATGAGGCAACCCACAAGCTCTGTGTAGGGACCACTAGGCTCAAACGGCTCGTCAGGAAAGGGACCAGTGAGTCTGTGGTCAACAGCGAGAGGTGTGCGCTGTACGGTGGAGTGCTGAAGCCCGAACCGCTGAAGGACCTGCTGCACCATGTGTGACTGTGAGAGTGTAATGGTGCGAGCGGCTCTGTCCCTGGTGATCTGCAGGCCAAGGTAGTGGCGCAGCTCACCAAGATCAGTGCACGTGTGTCTCTTTTGCAGTTCGGACTTCACGTCTGCCAAAGCAACCCTGTCCGGAGTGGCGAAAACGAGGTCGTCGACGTAAACCAGAACAAAGAACGGTGTGGAGCCACGACGAACGAACAGCGACGGGTCGGCAGAAGACGGCTGGAACCCAAGGTCAGAGAGGGTAGAACGCAGAGTGTCGTGCCACTCACGAGGGGCCTGGCGAAGACCGTAAACAGGTCGCCTCAGCCTCCACTGGGTCCCAGGAGGGAAGGTGCCAGTGAAGGCCGAGGGACGACGCAACCAGACCTCCTCGTGTAGGCTGCCCTGAAGGAAAGCAGTGGAGAAGTCGAGAGGGTGTAACTCGTAGTCTCTCTGTGCTGCTACGTGTAGTAACACCCGAAGAGTGGTCATCTTCGGGGTAGGTGCGAAGGTCTGAAAGAAGTCAACTCCCTCGCGCTGACTGAAACCTCTAGCCACGTAGCGCGCCTTGAAGACCGGGGGAGATCCCGGTGGCCGCTTCACCCTGTAGATCCACATGCCGTCGACTACGTTCGCCCCAGGGGGGGGAACCTCATCGACGTAGGTGCCTGTGGATCTGTAGGAGGCCATCTCTGCGTCCATGGCAGCTCTCCACTGAGAGGCCCAAGGCCCTGACACTGCCTCAGCGTAAGTGCGAGGAGTCGGAATGTCAAGGGCGTCGGGGTCACCCTCAGGGGCGAGGAGCATGGCACAGAGATGAGGGGAAGCGGCCGCCAGGAACTCTAGCTCAAACTGCCTGTCCTCTAGGGCGTCACAGCCAAGGGCAGACACACCCCCGACGGCCAGAGGACTGGTAGGAGGAGCAGCCACAAGCGTGGTGGCGTAGTCAAGGCGGCGGGTAGAGGCAAAGTCAGTAACTGCGGCAGTAAGAGCGGACACAGAGGACACAGAGGCACGAGGGTGAGTAACAAGAGAGGCGAGAACACGAGAGAGAACAGGACGGTACGTGCGGTAGTAGTCAGTGACAGGAGTAGGGAGCGACACAGTGAGGGCCGACTCAGGAGGAGACGGAAGCACAGACTGAGACGGAAGAGGTGGACTAGAAAGAAGGAAGGCAGTACGAAGGTCAGTGAAGGGAACAGGAGACGAGGGACGAGCACGAGGGGAGCGACGAGTAGCCCAAGAACGAGACGGAGGAGGAGAGGACAAAGGCGGAGAACTGGGGAAAACAGCGGGGGAGGAGTCAGGAGGAGGAAACGTGGGACCGTAGACAGGAGGAGAGGCGGAGGAGGGAGGAGAAGGGGAGGGGAGACCAAGGGTCCGAAGACCCAAGACAGGAGGAGGAAGTGGCTGCTCCTGCTGCTGCTGCGACTGCTGCTGCTGCGGAAGCGGCTGCTGCTGGGACTGCTGCTCCTGCGGGTCCAGCTGCTGCTGCTGCTGCTGCTGCTCCTGCGGCTCCAGCTGCTGCTGCTGCTCCTCCAGCCGCTGTAACTCCCTCTCCTCTCTCTCCAACGCCAGCTGCTCGTCACGGGCACGGCGAACACGAGCCTGGTGCCTAGTCGGGTAGGGGTGGGGGGGCGGAGTAGTGTCCGAAGCAGCGGTAGCTCCAGAGTCCACCCCCGAAGAACCAGGCGCACCACCCCCAGAGGCAGCACTAACACCAGCTCCAGACCCAGGCTCACCAGAACCCGAAGGAGGCGCACTCTCACCCCCAGTGTCCGCGCGACCAGCACCAGCTCCCGGACGACAAGAGTCCTCTGCACCCACCGGGTCAGCTCCAACTCCAGAACCAGAAACTCCAGCCCCAACTCCAGCTCCAACCCCAGCACCCCCAGAACCAGAAACTCCAGTGCCAACTCCAGCTCCAACTCCAGCTCCAACTCCAGCTCCAACTCCACCACCCCCAGAACCAGAAACCGGTACAGGAACAGGCGCAGCACCAACCTCTCGAGAGCTAGCACCTGCGGCATGCTGCGAGGAGGACTGTGGGGAGGGAGGCTGTACCGGAGAGGCTACCGAAGGAGGAGGGGTAGCCTGGGACACACCCGACGGGGCTGGACCAGGGGGGGGAGGCTGTACCGGGGGAACAGGAGGGGGAGCGGCAGTCAGGAAGAGGGGGGGAGGAGGAACCTGGAGACCTCGACTGGGGTACCTGACGTAGTACGGAGTGGACTCCTCGAAACGGACGTCACGGGAGTCAAAGAACCGGTGAGAGGGAGGGTGGTAAAAGGTGAAGTCAGAGGAGTCCTCAGGGAAACCAAGGAAGACACAGGGGACGGCACGAGGCGAGAGCTTGTCCGCGGAGGTGTCGCGGAAAAGAGCCAAGCACCCCCAGACACGAAACCGCGACGCAACACCAGGGGACCCTGTCCAAAGACTGGTCGGTGAAACCTCTGGTCGAGAGACACGTGGCCAGAGGTTCAGCTGGTGCGCGGCGTACCTGACCGCGTAGGGCCACAGAAAATGGGGGGCACAGGCGTGAGTCAGGGAGGTGCGGGCGATCTCCATCACCAGGCCTATGCGGCGCTCAGCAACCCCATTCTGCTGTGGGGACTCTGGAAGTGTCCAGGACTGACGAATGCCCTGCTCGCGACAGAATCCAGCGAGAATGCTGGAGCGAAACTCACCCCCACGGTCGGAGTGGAGGCAGCTGACACGACGACCACGAGTGTCCTCGGTGGTGAGCAACCATCTGATCAGCGTAGAAGTCACCTCAGACTTCTTCGCCAGAGGGAACACTGTGGTGTAGCGGGAGAAGTCGTCAACGACCACCAGAAAGTAGCGCTCACGCTCAGGGCCTAGACGAGGGGCGGGGCCCCAGACGTCCAAGTGAAGCGTCTCAAAAGGCTCGGTGGCCGGACGAAGGGAGGAGGAGTGAGGGGCGGCGCGCAGCCGACCCTCGACGCAGGGACCACACGGCGGCGCAAGCGAAGGCGGCAGCGACGGCAAGACACGTGGGAGGCCTAGGACAAGACGCTGACTAGACATAGCGCGCAGACAAGGAAGGGACGGGTGCCCCATCCGGTGGTGCCACAGAACGGTGGGGTGGGCAAGCGACCGGCAGGAGCACGACGCAGCGACTGGAGCAGACGTAGGAACCTGACACGACACAGACACCTGGGGGGACGAAGCAACCTGGTGAGACGCGGGGACCCGAACAGGGGGGGGAACCGGGGGCAGTGGCAGTAGGGGCGGCTGCTGGTGCGACCGCTGGTGCAGCTGCTGCGGCTGCGGCTGCTGCTGCTGCTGCGGCTGCTGCTGCGGCGCACGCGGGCCAGTGTGAAGAGTGTAGAGACCTGAGCCCGGCTCAGCAGTAAAGGTAGCAAGAGGCTGGTAAGAGTCTCCGTCAACACACACCGCAGTCTCTCCAGAAGGCTCAAACCACACACCCACGTGCTGACTCACGAGGGGTCGCACGCCCACCAAGTTCCGGGAGAACGAGGGGACGTGAAACCCAGTGAGAGACCCGGAGGGAGCAGCAGGACACGGTAAAGTGGTAGTGTGACGTGCAGTGACTGGTCCCGTAGTGGGATCAGCCAAAGCCACAGAAACAGGCGCAGGAAGTGGTGTAAGTGTCGTGCTGTCCCGGAAGAAGCAGTGTGAGGCTCCAGAGTCCAGCGTGAACGACAGCGAAGCGTCCTCTGAGGTAGTCGCTGGTCTAGAGTCTACACAAGAACCTACACTAGCAACAGGCAACTGAGCAAGACTAGCACCTAAGCTAACAACACCAGAGTAAACAGAGGCAGAAACACTAGAGTCAACAACACCATGCATAGCATGAGGAGCACCAATCAGATCAACTAACTGCTCAGCAGACATGCCCCACAGAGCGGAGCCGTAGCGCTGAACCAGAGGAAGCCAGTCAAGAGCAGGACCGCCAACCCCGTAGGCCAACCGGACCGTGTCAGTGAGCTGAGCAAAGCACTGACCAGGGGGGTGAAAGCGGCCACAAGGGTGGCCCCGACGAGGACCTGTCAGAACCTGATAGGTGCAGGGAGGGTAAGAAGCACCGCGCTGGGGCTGACGCAGCCCCGACCCCGGAGCCAGCTGCTGACGCTGCTGCTGCTGAGGCTGGCGGGAGGAAAGGGGCTGCTGCTGCTGCTGAAGGTGCTGCTGACGCTGAGCCTGGTACCACGCCGCTGCTCCACCTAGCGGGGTCGGCAGTACAGGAGGCGACTGACGAGCTCGGGGGTCGCCGCCACCAGCAGGCGCAGTGGAGTCACCAGCCGCTGCACGAGGGGTCTCTCCAGACGCTGCACTCCCACCACCGCCAGTCGCAACAGCACCCCCACTACCTCCGCTACCTCCACCTCCACCTCCACCAGAACTACCTTTCTTGCCCCCCTTGCCGCGGGACCGCGACGCAGTCGTAACAGCAGCCGCAGTCGCGTCAGTAGCGGCAGTGGCGAGAGAGGCAGTGAAGGTGGGTAACTGCGGGACTGTGCACCCGTGGAAGAGTGGGGGGGACACAGTACCAGAGGCGGCAGCTACCGAGCGAAGGTTGCTCTCGACGTCCTTGAGTGCAGACTCAAGGACCTCGATAGTCAGCTCACTAGGGTGCTTCAGCAGAAGCGCGTCACGAACGGAGGCTAGGCGGTCAGGGAGGCTAGTGGCGATGAAATAGACAGTAATCGCCATGGGGGGAGGAAGCAGTGCAAGCTGTGCCTCAGTGCAAGCAGCGCAGTAACTAGCGTCGAGCGAGCGGAGGTGAGCGATCAAGTCAGCAGAGCGCTCAAACGAGGCAAGATCAGGAAACAGGAACGGGAGGAAAAGACGGCCAAGAGAGACAGTAGCGGGAGTAGAGTAGCGGGCCTTAATCGCAGTGAGGTACGCAACAGCGGTGCGAACCTGAGTAAAGTGGACCTCCTCTGACTCAGGGAGGAGGCTGCTGAGTGCGATGCAGGCCGCAGCGCCACGCGACGTCCAAGCCGTCCGGTCAGCGCGCTGACGGGCAAAGCGAGCCGTAGCAGCGTCGTCAAGGGCATAGCCTAAAGCTGTAGGCTCGGGGGGCTCGGGGAGGTCACCAGTAGCGTGCGACCAGAGGGTCTCGCCCCCCTGGACCTGACTCTCTAACAGACGGCGAGCGCGAAGAAGCCAGACGGAAAAGTCAAGTGGTCTACCGTCAGCGTCGAAACGAAGAACTCGCGGAGTCGCCATAGTGAGAACTAACGCGAACAAACGGGCGAGTAACAACCGGGGAGAAGAGGCAAATTAGGGTTCAGGTGGGAAGGGGACTCAGTCGCAGCGGAAGAGCGGGCTAGGGCGACGGGCCAGGGCGTAGGGTAGGGCGACGGGCTAGGGCGTAGGGTAGGGCGACGGGCCAGGGCGTAGGGTAGGGCGACGGGCCAGGGCGTAGGGTAGGGCGACGGGCCAGGGCGTAGGGTAGGGCGACGGGCCAGGGCGTAGGGTAGGGCGACGGGCCAGGGCGTAGGGTAGGGCGACGGGCCAGGGCGTACGGTAGGGCGACGGGCCAGGGCGTAGGGTAGGGCGACGGGCCAGGGCGTAGGGTAGGGCGACGGGCCAGGGCGTAGGGACGGGACAGGGCGACACGACGGGGCAGGGCGGCGCGATGGGGCAGGGTGACGGGACGGGGCAGGGCGACGCGACGGGGCAGGGCGACGCGACGGGGCAGGGTGACGGGACGGGGCAGGGCGACGCGATGGGGCAGGGCGACGGGACGGGGCAGGGCGACGCGACGGGACAGGGCGACGGGACGGGGGGGAAAGGGCGGGCACGACGTGACGGGGGGAACGGGCGCGACGCGACGGGGGGAAAGAGCGCTAGGCGACGGGGGGAAAGGGCGCGACGCGACGGGGGGGGGGGGGGGGGGGGGGGGGGAAGGGCGCTAGGCGACGGGGAGAAAGGGCGCTAAGCGACGGGGGAGAGGGCGCTAGGCTCGGTACTAGGCGCGGTAACAACGGAACCGGTACGAACGAGAGGTAGGATCAGGCTCGGGAGGGACGAACGGAGAACGGAGGAACGGGATCCCACAGGATCCTAACCTAGCTGATACCATGTCAGAATGAGGAATGATGATCCATTGATGTTGGTTGGGGTACATATAACAAACCCTAACTTCTGTACCCCCTAAGACAAACCTCACTACAGGCTACAACATTTGACAGCGCGTTCCGGCCAAACCTGCTTGCGCCAAATTTAACGCTCCAGAGTGCAGAACGCCATTTCTGGGGCAGACAAATTTAACGGGGTGAAGATTCTACGATGTTGCTTCTCCAGGCAAATGTCCGCACAACTTGTGCGGACCCAATTCTGCCTCGAGAGGTAGATCAGCCAGCGCACAACTTATGTAGGGCAACAATTTGAGAGATTTGAGAGTTTGACGAGACGTCGTGGTAACACCGCCCAGCAAATTGAGAAAATTGACATTTGGTGCGGCGAGAAGCTACATGGAAGGACTGGGACCGTACATTTGATGCGGAGGCAATAACGCCTACAGAACGCGGCCAGTGGGCAATCCTCACTTGTTACGAGGTCCCGAACGCGACCGCAGAGTCGTGGGCTGGATTCAGGCCCTACGAAGTCAGACTTTTTTCTCTGATTTGCACAAAAAACTCTGATATTTCAGACTTTTTTCCCAGTGTACTCTGTTAAAATCAGACTTTTTTGGGCCCAAACTCTGTAATTTTCAGACTTTTTTTAAGGCTAACTCTGAGAGTTCAGAGTTTTCTGAGAGTGTACTCTGATCATTCAGAGTACAAACGCGTCCTTGACTGGTGATTTGGACTTACGGGTCACAACAGATTCGCAATGTCGACGCAAAATCGCCTTGACACAGCAAATCCGAGCCTTACAGCACAAGATTTTCGCCCAATCATAGCAAAATCTCCCTGACACAACAGATTTGCGCTGTCAGAGCACAACACTTTTCGACCAATCACAGGAAACTCGCCCTGACATTGCAGATTCGCTCTTTCGCACCACAAGATTCGCCCTGACACATACGGTACCGTATATTCGCCCTGTCAGAGCATGTTTTATCGGAAATCCCCTTAGTGTTGTGTGTTTCGGTAGCAGATGAATGAAACATTGATTACATTCCGATGAAACATTGAATACATTGTTTTTGAATGATCATACTTTTTTGAAATTTCAGCCTTTTTTTTATACCAACTCTGAGATTTTCAGACTAAAATTGTGTACTAGTCTGACGAATCAGACAGGCCAAAAACGAATCTGAGGGCCTGGCTGGATTAGTGACTATCCATTAGACATCGTCCTCGCAAATTTCACTAGGGCCAATTTCACCCCCCTGTGTATTCGTTTTTTATTTCCCCAAACTTGAGGCTTGTTTCGAAAAAATTGGCTATAAGGAAAGCAATGACAGGGACTGCGCACATGAGTCAGCGGAAAAAACAAAAAATACATGGTCGCAGCGGAAGATTCAGTCTTTGCGTTGTGGTCTCAACGTCAGATGGGGCAACATCGAAACTTACAATGCCTCGGATAGCCTCTAGTTCGTGGGTGTCTGATACCTATAACAAAAAAAGGTCAGTATGGTTTTAAGGAATAACTGACAGGGCGTGAAATTGGCGAGGACTCTGTGTATCGAAGAATGTACACAGAACGTACAGTCCATGGCTCAACGAGATACTAATAACCTTCATTTGTATGCCTCTGACATTGGACCAGAATTGCGGTGGAGCAGTCATTTCAGAATTTTCCAAATCCGTGTCTGCAAATGATATATCAACTAGCCGTTGATAGAATTTATTCAAGCATATCTCTCATGTCATCTTTACAGTGCTCACGCTAGGAGCGAGCATCAAATGAGAAGTTCCCCAAGTCTAATCAGGAGTTCATGGCTGCTGAAGAGCATCAACGCCATGCACAATGAAAAACGTCCCTCGGTAAATACCCGGATTCACAATCTGCGACCATGACAAGGCGTTGTTACTCTGCCCTAGAGCGCATGCCGACCCCTTCCGCATCAACCACGGCACGAAATACCTTTTCAGCCGGCGGCCCTCGAGCAAGGTCGGGATGCTTCTGGTGTGCTTGATATCATGAAACGTGAAAGCACCGTCCAGCACATGAAGAAGGGCCATGGTCGCGAATTTGACTATCTGCTCCGGGTCCGGGGTCCCGCCGGTTTTGACCAGCGCACCGATCCCGGCCGATCCGAGCGCCGCGTTTTGCGGGATGAGAACGGTCTTCTGGCCGAGTACGGAGAGGTCCGCGTCCTCCGGAAAGCTGTCTGTGGGTGGGAGGAGGGGGAGAAAGAAGAGGTATGAAAGGGGGTGGTATGGTACTAGTGGATGGTTCAGGGGTATGGAAAAGAACGGCAGGGGAGGAAGGTCTAAAAGCAGAATCCATTTAAAGACGACGTTGTCATCGATCGCGAATGCACGAAGACTCTTCAGGGAGTAGCTTGGAACCTGGAGGTGTTCTCGCACCTAGTTTCGGAAGGATTTCTTTGATGGCGTTGGCGACGAGCGCGTATCTCCCCAGGTATTTAAACTGCATCATGGCGAGGCGAATGTCCTGAAGCTCCTTTATCAGCGTAGCTTTCGTTGGCTGCGCGGCCGCGGCGCACAAGAGAAGAGAGAGAAGCGCTCCGACGATGAGTCGCTGGAGCAACAAGACGTCGCGAGTCTTCATGGCGAATGAACAGAGGCGAGAAGGGACGAGAGGGCTGCCCGAACGAATGCGGTTGCCGGTGATACTAGTGCTGCTGCGAGAATGCGACGCCAATAAACGGCTCAACGAGCAGGTTAAAAAATAGACAGACTACTACGAGCGAATTTCTTTCCTTATGTGGGCTCGGTTCCGGCTAAATGAGCGTCCTATCTAGAAAAAGCCTGGCACAAACTTGTGTCGTTATATACCAGTAGAATGCTCGTGCTTAGTTCGTAAGGAGCATGACAGTTCGCTGCGAAGCGATGGCTCTCGCGCGACTTCTAATGGACACGAATCTGTGTCGTAAAGGCGAACAACATATGAACACAGTATGCGACGCATGCAGAGCAGAATGGAGACGAGCGGGGATGGAAAACAGCGATTGCAAGAAAGCTTGCTTGGAATCGCCGCCACATGCCACCGAGAATGAGAGAGAGCGAGGGGGTTGGGGGAAAGGGGGAGGAGAGGGGAGGAAGGAGAGGGGAGGGGGGAAAGAGGGGAGGGTAGGAAGAGGTGCGGAAATCTTCCATTGGCAACAGGCCGTGGTGGAAATGTTTCAGCGATACACACGATGCCCGGTTGAGCCCCCCGACCTCGCCTTACCCTCTGGGCGTATAAACGATTCCTGCAGTTCGCGGAGGTTTCGTCAATTCGTCTCGAGCAAAAAGGGCTTATAAAAAGATTTGTAACTCACCGTTGACTTTTTGACTGCATTCTCTTCAGTCAGACTTCAGTTTCTGTGGTTCGTATTGGTTGACGTGCCTGTAACGTGGGTGCAGCCTCACGGCACAAAACCCACGGGTGCAAGGTTTCCATCATGTGTGAGGCAATTTCGCGTGCAGGGGGTGAGCATCATGTGTATGCTTGGTTGACTGGTTGGCTCCGCCCTGGCTGCCCTGGCCTCCCTCCTCACGCAAGAACATTATTTGGAGTCGTCTTGGCGAGAAAATATTTGACTTTCGCGTGGTGGTCAGGGGAAGGGGCGGGGAGGGATGGGAAAACCAGTTCGGGCAGATAAATAACCAGGGTGCTGTACTCTGCAAGGTTCTAATTTGGTTTAGGTACAGTTCTTTGTATTACTTATGGACAGCATTCAGCATGCATATTCCTTGAACCCGTGTCCCGGGTGACGACAGAGGCACAACGCAAGGGAGGTACAGTACTGAAGAAAAATACGGGAGGAAATCACAAGCTGTTTTCCAGATGAATTCCGTGGCAGCTTGTCACTACTTGAGCTTGCCATGTGCTTTTTGGGCTGCACGAGAGGGTGAAAACAACAGACTTGGGCTAGGGAGTTTCTCTTACCCGCATTTCTGTTACAGGATGACTAGTTTTCTCGTTAAAAGACGTACACATACAAAATGCAATTCGCTTAAAAGAGCCTTCTCATTGATTACAGCACGATCGAATCAGGGACAGGAATGCAAAGAAGTGGACGTGGAAGGCGGGTTTTGCAGCCATTTGGACGCGACAAAGAAGGGGCAGCATCAGGCCAGGGCAGCTACACTGAGGCGGGTTATCACCTAGCCTCCAAGCGCAGTTACGACTGTTCTTGCTTTTGTACACTTGCCTATTCGGTGTATAATGCAATTACCAAAAAAAAAAAAAAATGATTACAGCACGAGTTCCTCTAACAGCTAGTTACAGCTCAACTAAACATCATGGTGAGGGTTAGGGAGGACGTATTCTTCAAGGGCAGACCTACCATCACAGTTTTAACCGAAACTCACATCTTGTTCATGTTTCTTGATGGGCTCTTTCATAAGGTAGTGGCTTCAAGTGCACAGGCTTTGCAAAGAAGTGCTCTAGAAGCCAGGGACAGTGGACAGAGAAACACATCATATCATCCAAGGAGAGAAGAAAGCATGGTAGGACAAGGAAAGCACGCAACCTCCAGCGCATTCTGTTCTCATCTGTACAGCAGAAAGTGGCCAGGAAGAGAAGGTAGGCAACATAAGAATAACAGCAGGGAGAAAAACAGCAATCCAACCCTCTCCCTGCTAACCAAGGACTGAAAATTAAATCAAATTCCTGATTCGCACCCCCTCTAAGCAGCTGCGGCTGATTCTGCTTGCTCCGGTGCTGTCTTCTCTCCCTCTGCTTGCCCTACAGTCGTCGTCCCCACTTGCACTTCTTCCTCGTCCTCTGTCTCAGTCTCTTGGCCTTGCTCCAGAACGGCCTGTGCAAGAACCTCGGATGTGACGACCCGTGCCACCACCACGCTGATGTCATCCTGCTTGCCGCCCGAAAGCTTCTTCCCCATCATCTTCTGCCACACAGGTAGATCCCGGCCCTGTCCCGGTTTTTGGATGGGGGAGGACGGGGGGTAGGGGAGGGGGGAGGGGCGGAAGGGAGGAGAAGGGATGTCAGTGCAAGATGAGGGTGAGGAGGTCGAGGAAAAGGAAGGGGGAGAGGTGGAGAGGATGGGTGCAAGAGCATGATAGGAGAACGGTGACGAGGGAGTGTATGCGAGGAAAGGGAAGAGGGATGCAGCTGGTAAAAATAAGGAAATGTGTGGGTGGTTGGGCATGTAGTTGCATTGCATTGCATAAACGTCCCTGGCAGCATAGCATACCCAGACTCACATACTCATGCACATTAGCCTAATCCACAACAGCCGCTCTCACATGAGCAGTCAGTCCCCAAGCATCAGAAATTGCCTCCAGACACCACTCACGTGTTCTAGGGCCTCTAAGGTGTAGGGAGCCATGTACTCCTTGTCGCCTGCATGCTTTGCAGCCCTCAAGTCGCCCGTGAGCTGACTGAATGACAAAAGTGGTATTCACATTCACATCACATGCCTGGTAGAATTGCACTCGCGTGTTCTAGGGCCTCTAGGGTGTATGGAGCCATGTACTCCTTGTCGCCTGCATGCTTTGCAGCCCTCAAGTCGCCCGTGAGCTGACTGAATGACAAAAGTGGTATTCACATTCACATCACATGCCTGGTAGAATTGCACTCACGTGTTCTAGGGCCTCTAGGGTGTATGGAGCCATGTACTCCTTGTCGCCTGCATGCTTTGCTGCCAGGGCTGCTAGTGCAGTCGCTGCGACAGAGAAAGGAGGTGGGCATGACAAAACGAGAGTAGGGAGGAGGAAAAGATGGGGGGAGGGAAAGATGGGAGGAGGGAATGGGATGAGAGGATTGTGGGGGAGGGAAATATGGGAGGACAGGATGGGAAGATGCGAGATGAAGACGAGTACAGGGGAGACTCGGAGGAGGTGGTAAGGAAGATGCAGCAAGGGAAAGGAAACACATATGAGCAGCGCAAAGGAAACACAGATGAGCAGCGCGAAGGAAACACAGATGAGCAGCGCGAAGGAAACACAGATGAGCAGCGCGAAGGAAACACAGATGGCGTGAGGCTGCCTGAATGACAGCATGGGCCTCACCAGTGCGGGAGACATGCGCAGGGGAGGGGAGGCCCTGACAGCATGAATGAAGGTCACTGGTGCAGGAGATAGGTGAGGGGTAAGCAAGCAAGCTCACCGGTGCGAGAGACGTGTGCGGAGGAGGGGCCGGAGAAGACCTTGACAATGGAGGCAATGTACTTGTCAATCACGTTGTGACTCTAGAGTCGACTCAAAACTCTCACCAGTGCAAGAGACGTGTGCGGGGGAGAAGCAAGCTCACCGGTGCGGGAGACGTGTGCGTGGGAGGGGCCGGAGAAGACCTTGACGATGGAGGCAATGTCTTTGTCAAACACGTTGTCAAATAGACCATCTGACGCCATCACCACCGTGTCGCCCTCCTGCACACTGAAGCTCAGCACCTGATGGGAGGGAGGGGGGGGAAGGGGAGGGAGGGAGGGAGGGGGCGAGGGGAGGGAGGGAGGGAGGGGGCGAGGGGAGGGAGGACGGGAAGAAGTTGGGAGGTTGAGTCAAGCGGCCGTCTGGTGCCATGACCACCATGTCACCCTCCTGCACATTGAAGCTCAGCACCTGATGGGAGGGAGGGGGGAGAGAAGGGGAAAGAGGAAGGCAAGAAAGTGGGGTGTGAGTTCAGAGGCCACTTGAGGCCATGACCCCACCATGTCATCCTCCTGCACACTGAAGCTCAGCACCTGATGGGAGCAGGGGAAAGGGGAGCGAGAGGGGGAGGAAGGGAGGGGTTGAGAGAGGGTGAGGAAGGAGGAGAGCGAGAAAGTGGAGTGGAGGTGAGTCAAGCAGCCAGCTGAGAGCCATGACCACCATGTCAAATCAACCACCAGGCCATTTCCTGATGAGGCATGGGGGAAATGGGGGAGGGGAGTTGGGGTTGGGAAATAACGAGTGCGAGGAGAGAGGAGGAGAGGGAGAGGGATGGGGAAGGGGGGGAGGAGAGGGTGCGGGCGGGCAGCGAGGACCAAGACAAGTGAGGTCTAGTTGACAGAAAGAGTGTAAAGTGTCATCGCAAGTAGATCCCTCGTTCCTCATTCCCTCATCCCCTCTCGCCCACCCCCCTCCCCCTCCCTCGGGCACTTCTTCCCTTTCATCAATTCCCCTTTCCCTTCCATTTCCCTCCCTCCTCATGCACTTCCACCTCTCTCTCCTTCCCCCCTTCCCCACCCTCTTCCCCTGTCAACCCCTCCCCCTCACCTCAGCGTCATCAGCGGAGTCGGAGCTTTCAGAGCCGAACTGGAAGGGGCAGTCGAAGAAGTGCTCGTGGGGGGTGGTCTTGTGCACCACCTCGCTTCCCCGCACCACCCGCACTCCACCTTCCCCCTCCCTGTCGCACACTCCCCTTCCCCCCTCCCTTTCCCTCCCTCCCGTGCACTTCCCCCTCCCCCTCCCCTTCGCCTCCTCTCCCCTCCCCACCCCCTCCCTTTCCCCCTCCCCTCCCCTCTCCCCATCCCCATTCCCATACCCCATCAACCCCCCCCACCCCTCACCTCAGCGTCATCAGCGGAGTCGGAGCTTTCAGAGCCGAACTGGAAGGGGCAGTCGAAGAAGTGCTCGTGAGGCGTGGTCTTGTGCACCACCTCGCTGCCCCGCACCACCCGCACGCCTGCATCGCCGAGAGAGGCCACGTTGAGCACGCTGTACTCGCCGTCAAACACCGCCACCACTCTGTGACAGGTGCGCAGGGGATGAGGGATGGGGGGAAGGAGGAGGGAAGGGGACGGGAGCAGGAGGAGCGGGCAGGGAGTGAAGGGGAGGAGGTGGGTCAGGAGGGGAGAAGGGGAGCGTGGAAGGGGAGGAGAGCAGAAGAGAGGGGATGGAGTGGGGTGGGAGAGTGGGACTGGTGTGTGCACCACCCGCACGCCTGCATCGCCGAGAGAGGCCACGTTGAGCACACTGTACTCGCCATCAAACACCGCCACCACTCTGCGAGGGACGCACGGGGGAAAGGGGATGGGAGAGGGGAGGAGGCGAAAGTGGAAGCAGGATCTGAGGGAGGAAGGATGGAGTAGATGAGCAATAGAGAGAGGGGGGGAAGAGTGTGTAGAGAGAGTCAGGAGAATAAGGCCTCGTTCAACGTATCACATGCAAGGAATCATCAGTGAAACGTCGAGGAAACACCGAGGGAAGGGAGGGCAGAAGGGTGAGAGCCAGTCAAGAACAGCAGCCAAGAGAAAGACTCCAAACAGCAAGCAGATACCGGTGGGGGAAACCGGGAGGCGTAGTTAGTTAACTACGCTGCGAGAGGTGGGTGGGTGAGGCTACAACAAGACCTGAGAGGAGCATATACGGAAGCTATGAGGGGAAAGGCAGGGGGAAGGGGAGGGAGCACTAAGGGAGGGAGCACTAAGGGAGGGCAGGGCACGTACGCAGTGGCGGCGCCTGGAGACTTGGTCATGCTGTGGGCTTTTCTCAACAGCTCCCTGGGCTCCAAGTCGTCCTGCATGCATGCACCCAGCCAGCCAGCCAGCCACCCACCCATGCACACATGTGGGCATCACATCAGCACATAGGCAGCAATAAGTGAGGCGTTCATCTGAGCAACAATAGAAAACGCAAACGAAGGATAAAAACAGATTTGGGTCTCGGGGGTGAGAAGGGGAGCGGGGGAAGGGGGGAGAGGGGGGGGGGGGGGGGGGGGTGAGATGGGGAGCGGGGGGTGGTAGGGATTGGGAGTGGGGGGAGATTCGGGACTTGCGTATGCATGTGTACTAGGCGCGCGGGCATGTGTACTAGGCGCGCGGGCATGTGTACTAGGCGCGCGGGCATGTGTACTAAGCGCGCGGGCATGTGTACTAGGCGCGCGGGCATGTGTACTAGGCGCGCGGGCATGTGTACTAAGCGCGCGGGCATGTGTACTAGGCGCGCGGGAATGTGTACTAGGCGCGCGGGCATGTGTACTAGGCGCGCGGGCATGTGTACTAGGCGCGCGGGCATGTGTACTAGGCGCGCGGGCATGTGTACTAGGCGCGCGGGCATGTGCTGTGCACCTGGTCCTGTGCGTTCTCGATGATGTCGTTAAGGTGTCCCACGAACTCATTGGAGTAGAGCGCTGGATCCACCCCGTCCTCCGCCCACCTGCGAGGCGGACAGTAGGAGGGGGAGTGGGGAGGAACGACAACAGAAGCGAGGTCTACTTCTGAGGCGCCTCAGAAACGACCTCGTTCGTTGGAGTAGAGCACTGGATCCACTCCGTCCTCCGCCCACCTGCAACGGGAGGTGAACGGGAGAAGAGGAGAAGGGGAGGGAGAGGAAAGCCAGAGGGAGGTCTATTTCAGGTTCAATAAACAACTTGTTGGGATAGAGCAAGCCCCCCTTCCCTCTCCGCCCGCGCTCCCCTCTTTCCCCCCCGCACTCACCCGCCCACGCCGTCCGTGACCGCAAGCACTCCCGCGCCCACATTTGAGTCGCTCTCAAAAGCAATCCCCCTTCCCCCACAAGCTTCCCTCCCCCCTTTCCCCCCCCCCCCCCCCGCACTCACCCGCCCACGCCGTCCGTGACCGCAAGCACCCCCGCGCCCACGTCGCTGATCAGCACCGCGTCCTCCCCGCCCTTCTCCACCTGCGGGGGAGCGGGGGAATGGGAGGCGGAGGGGGCAGGGGAGCGGGAAAGTGGAGGGGGCAGGGGAATGGGGGGGACGAGGGGATGGGCGAGAGGGGACGAAGAAGAAGACATGGGGTGGCGGAGGGAAAAGGGGGGGGACGGGAGAGAAGAAGGGGATGCATGAAGGATGCGGAACGTGCAAAAAAACGGAGGTGGGATGAAGAGAGGTGGAATGTGGAGGGGTGGGGTGAAGAGAGGAAGGCGAACAGACATAGATGGTGCGAGCGGGTGCAAGCAGAACGCCTTGTTCAGAAACCGGGTAGGCTCGAGAGACGCGCGGGGGAAGAAGAGGGGGAGAAGGAGTAAACGAAACGAGGAGCGGACAAAAGGAGAAAGCGAGCACGGGACAAAAGAGTGAGTGGGGGAGAGATAGAGATAAGTCGGAAGAAAGGAAGGAGACGGGAAGACGGACGCGGAGGGGGAATGCCGCGGGACTAAAGGAATTAAGGGAGCACGGAAAACGAGGGGCGCCAGGGGAGAGCGAAGTACGACGGGAGAGAGGAAGGAGAAGGGGAGGGGAGAGGGAGGAGAGAGGGGAAGTGGGGAAGCACGGAGGAGAGAGGGGGAGCGAGGGAAGAGAGAGTAAGAGCGGGAAGCATGGGGTGGTACCTTAGCGGGGTGAGGAATCATCTTGGACGCTGCGAGCAGCTGGAATGCGGGCCTGGGGGGTTACGAGGGGAGAGGGGGAGGGGAGGGGCGAGGGGAGAGGGAGAGGGGAAGGGGCAGGGAGGGGGAGGAGGATCATGGGGAGAGGATTGGCGAAGCGGTTAGGAGGAAGAGGAAAAGGGGGGCTGGAGAGGAGGGTGAGGAAGGAGATGGGGATGAAGGTGGGGCATGGAAGGGATATCAACTGTACTGTTAAGAGGAAAGCGGCAAGTGCGAGGGGGTGCGCGAGAGGGTGTGGTGCAGGGGAGGGGAACGATGTGCGGATTGCGGAGCGGGGGGGCGGGAGAGAAGGGCAGCAAATAGTCTTTCAAAGGAAATTGAGGGCGCCGCACGGCGCACGGCGCACGACGCCAATTACCCTATAGCACGGCACCCGCCAGCCACGCCAATCACCCACCCGCCACCCACGCCAATCACCCACCCGCCAGCCACGCCACTCACCCACCCGCGCAGCCATGCCAATCACCCGCCACCCACGCCACCAACCCACTCACTCATAGTAGCTCCCATCCTCCACCGCCGCCTCTCCGCCGGCACTCTCCGTGACAACCCCAAGGCTAGCGGCGTCAGCGGCACCGGATACCTCCTCGTCGATATCGTTCAGAGGCACTTCCAATGACTGAACGCCCACCGCACTCGCCCCGTTCCCGTTTGCCGAGCCGTTCAACGAGCCGTTTGCCGAGCCATTCGCCGAGCCGTTCACCAATCCGTTTGCCGAGCTGTTCACCGAGCCATTTGCCGAGCCATTTACCGAGCCATTTGCCGAGCCGTTCACTGAACCATTTGCCGAGCCGTTCACCGAACCATTTGTCGAGCCGTTTACCGAACCATTTGCCGAGCCGTTCACGGAGCCATTAGTAGCTCCGTTGATAGCCGCTCCCAACGCGGACCCGTTAAGAGCCGACCCGTTAATCGACGCCGCGCCGTTAGCTGCGCCACTTGCGGCAGTGTGAATGTCAGCAGCGGGGGAAGAGGGCGCGCTTTGCGCGGCAGGTGTCGCCTCCCCTTGCGCGGAAACTGGATCCGCTACGGCCTCGAGCCCGCTGCTGGCGCGGCACGTTAACGAGGCGGCTTGGCGCGCTGTAAACGACCTTCGGGTTTGTGCCAGAAGCAGAGACGATTGCTGTGCGACACATAACGAAGTGTAAGAGACGAAAATGGGGAAAGCGCGGGGAAAGGAAAAATCAGGAGAAGAGAGCTAACGGCGAAGTGTTACGGGCGCTTAAGCTGGTAGGTGCAAAGAACCTTGTCTTCAATGAGAGTTCGAGTTTGGCGATTGGCAATTGGACTGGAAAACGATGCGATGGACAAAGTCTCTATGGGCACTAGAAAGGGGAGGAGACGTGGCAAAGTGGTACTACGCGTGGAGGGAGGCAGGAGGAACAACTCACGCCGAGATGATGGAAGAGAGGGAGAAAGGCCGGGAGAAGGAGAGGGAAGAAGGAGAGAGAGGTGGGAAAGAGGCAGACCAGGTGAGCATTCGCTGACAATGCTAAACATAACGGAAATGCTTTGCGAGGCAGTCGTTTTTAAAGAGCCCGAGCGTACGTGGGATAAAGGCCTCGATAATAATCTAGAGTGAAGCATTGTAAGAAAACCGTCAAATATTGACGGAAACAGACGTCTGTTACCTGGCCAATTCGTCTCTGTGTGTTGCTTCCTCTATCCGCAAGACCTCGGCTCTCAACGAAATTCGAGATTTGGCGAACGCATGGAAAGCCGAGCGTCTTTCGGAATGACGGCTGCGAGCAGACGGCCGATGGTTCTTGACCGACGGCCACTGCTGCCAAGGCGGTGGAGTAGACGGCACCGGCACCAGAGCGAGACGCTAGAGAGGCAGCCATTGCACAATGGCGTCAGGCGTCAGTTCTGTTTCTTGATTTTTGCGAGCTCAGGATAACCAGGTACCGTCGATGCTCCAGCTAGCCTTACCTGGTATTCTGACAGTCAACGCGTGTCTGTTTGCACTAGTACTGCGTATGCTCTCAGTACACAAGAGTGTTCTTCAACTCGCCTTCCAGTCACCGAATCGTTCGCGGAGCATGGAGTTGGCTTGTGTTGTTCGTGGTGGAAAAAAGAAGCGAGCGGAGAAGCCTCGCGGGCGGAGGAGCAACTCAAACGGGCGGAGCCAAGCGGAAATCAGCGCATCGACAGTCTGCGCCTGCGCGCCGGTGTGGTTGGTGTGCACGAGGGGCGGGTTGCGGTTTCGAAGCTAGCGGAGCGCAGCGCTGTTGAGGGAACGCGGGAGAAGCCGATTGGTTGGGAAGATTTTGGTGTAACCGAGGGTGGACGGGACGGGCGAGACAGGGAGGCGTGTGGAGCAGGAATCGAAGTTTTGCGAAAGCCGAGGTCAGTCGAATCGGCCCGAAGGGCAGGAGGGGATTTGGGAGATAGGACAATTGGTTTCATCACTTCGCACGCATTCTGGGCAACTGAAGTTATCTATCAGGGTAGCAGTCTGGTCACATGCTGCATCTTGGGCAGCCTATATGGATTGTCCTGAGCGTCAGGAGTAAGTTGAGCCTTGCGTTGGTGAGAATTGCGGGTGGTTCGGGCAGGCGCGTTATAACGAGGTTTGTGACTGGCTATTCATCGCAACGAATTCAGCAATTGGCACGTCAGCAAGGGAGGGATCGAAGAGTTGCCCCGTTGGTAGTGCCTTGTGGTGTAAAGGCACACTGCCAAGTAGCTCGGAATCCGCACACCATCCATCTCACGTGGGGCCAATGGCGAGGGGGCAGCTAAATAACCATGCTGCGAAAATGTTAGCTTGGCCATAACAAAGGGAAAATCCCCGATACACTTATGCTTGACATTAGCGGACTACAAGGAGGTCATCATACGGTACTTGGCATAGATGAATTAGTTTGACCTACAAGAAAGTGCTCGAATCTTTTCGGGAAGGTATGTGCCGGCTATGTTTGAGGCTTAACGTTTTCAGAAAACATAAAAACTCTGGGGGAACTAGGACACATTTTGTTGTCTCCCCATGTCGCATCCCGAAGTGGCTCAGTCAATAGGATGTTGCATTTCCGAATGATGAGGCTTTGAGTTCAAACCCTCATCCCGTCGAACTCTGCCAGCCCCGCCAGGAAGGGGTTCGCACGTGCTCATCATTGACGGGAATGTGGCCCGCCCTCGCTTGAACGAAGCCGATCTCGCAATCGGGTGTACGGGAGGTGCAGCCGACTGTCTGCAGTGATCGACGCTGACTTGGGCAGGCGGGTCGACGGACTATGTCGACCTACGCGGCACCACTGCAAAGCCGACAACAATGGAGGTCGGCGGCCGACTTCGACTAGTGTGGTCGACGAAGGGTCCGTCGACCTACGGGGACGCCGATATGGTAAAGTCGGTTCGATTCGATCGAGGGTGTGCATCAACTTGCGGGCGCCGACCGTCCAACACGTCGGCGCTGACCTCCGGTTTTCCCAATCGATCGAGTAATCAGGGCGACAAGGTTCTGCGAGGGTGCGCGGACGTCGCCAAGGAGGTTTTGGCGAAATCGATCTGACTGCTGGTAACTCGAGGTCGACGTGGTGAATCGAAAGCAACTGACGGCTCGTGGCCGACCTGGTGTCTGCGCGAGGGGTGTGATGGTGCATGACATGCTCAACCGTCGACCCGCACCTGCGAAATGGGTGCGCGCGCGGCTATAGTTATCTGCGGTTGCGACACCGGCAAGCCGCCTTGCTGCAGCGTTGGCAAACCGCCTTAGTGCAGCGCTGGCAGGTCGCCGACTTGAAGTGCTAGCAAGCCACCTTCGGGCTGCGTTTGCCGCCGACTTTCTACACAAGCAAGCCGCCGACTAGCTACGCTCGCAAGACGCCGACTTGCGGCACTGGAGGTCGACCTGCATGTCTGCTAAGTCACCTTGCATCTGATGTAGTGCTCGTTGCCATTGCTATTTGTGAGTAAACATGCACTGTGAGATCCCCGATTGATCCTAGGGGGGTTATAGGCATGTTAGCCTTGGGGGGGGGTTGGGCGCACGGACCCACATCTGGAACAAATCATTTTATCCCAGTGTTCTAGTGGCTGGGTTCTGATACTATTCCCATCATTGTATGCGAGCTTTTGCTAGTGAAAGCTCTTGCCAACTTTCTCCGTGAATGCGTCAGTAGAGAGAACAGGGGGCAAGTGCTATGATCACTTGTACCACTCGTGCTTCCCCTCGCACTGCAGCTCCCGGTGCACAGTGACTTTCTGCACTCATCTAGGAGTGGATAGTCGTTGCTTTGATACCCAGCGAGGCGTGTAAATACGTGGGTAGGCGGGTTACGACAAACAGCCGGGGTAATACCAACGGGGGTTTCCGATACAACCTTTACCTTTACCTACCCGTATCGTATTCTTTTCAAAGTAGGTTCTTTGTTTGACCCGCGCACCACAAGTAACAATTGTATCAACGTACACACACACATTTATATATGTATGTACGTGTATTGTTGTAGGCAAGATTGAGGTGCGCTATTGAGGGTACAGGTTTGCATATACACTCCAGTATTCTTATTCGAATCCATTCATCCTCTCTTTCACATGGTATAGAGCTACCCACCTACCCGCCTAACTCCCCCCCCCCCCCCTCAAACCCCTAGCGCGCTCGTTAGGCTTCCCGTCGCGCCCCACTAAGCGCACCTAGTAGCCCCAGTCGCAACCCTCCCTAACGCGCCACCCCACCAAGCTGCCCCATCGTGCCTCGCACTAACGCTTATTCTGGTGGCCCTGTCGCGCCCCTCTAGTGGCCCCGTCGTGCACCTCTTGTGCCCCCCCTCGTGCTAGCGCCTGCTGTTCAAGTTCACATATGTGTATTCGTATGTGCACTTATAGACTTTATAAAAGTGAACTATATAGGGTACAGGTTTTGCATAAATGCTTATAATTTATAATGGTAGTCCATCATTCTCCCTTTTACACATTATACCATGAGTAGGTTAGGTCGCCGCTTCCGCTTCGCCTACCTTCCCTAAACCCTTCCTCTCCCGGTTGCTCCTAGTGCGCCCCTAGTGCGTGTCAAACATTTATATGTTTGTGTGGTTCTAGGCTGTAGTGGGTTACACCATAAGGGGTACACCAGATTAGGGTTTGACATATTTGTACTGTTGTTCCTGCTAGTCACTCCTCAATTCTCGTTTCTCATTCTGTCATGGTATTACGAGCCTAGGTTCCACCTAGGACCGAAACGATAGGGCCCACCGTTTCCGCTAGCCGCGCCCTCGTGCGCCGCCGTTCTTTTCCTGCGCCTCGAGCGCCTCCTTCTCAAGGCCCCGTATGGCCCCGCGCTAGCCTCTCACGGCCCCCGATCGGCCCCGCGCTAACCTCCTAAGGCCCCCGTCGGCCCCACGCTAGCCCCGCGCTAGCCTCCTAAGGCCCCCGATCGGCCCCGCGCTAGCCTCCTAAGCCCCCGTCGGCCCCACGCTAGCCCCGCGCTAGCCTCCTAAGGCCCCCGATCGGCCCCGCGCTAGCCTCCTAAGGCCCCCGTCGGCCCCGCGCTAGCCTCCCACGGCCCCTGCAGGCCCCGCGCTAGCCTCTCACGGCCCTCCCGCGCTAGCCCCGACCGGCCCTCCCGCGCTCGCCCCTCTACGACCGAGCCGCACGGCGCGACCCGAACCGAACCGCGCGACCCAGCCGAGCCGCGCCGCCCCAGCCGAGCCGCGCCGCCCTAGCCGAGTCGCGTCGCCCTAGCCGAGTCGCGCCGCCCTGGCCGAGCCGCGCCGCCCTAGCCGAGCCGCGCCCTACTTACCTGTGCACAGCACTGCTACTGCTACTGCTACTACCACCACTGCTGCTACTGCTACTTCAGCTATGGCTAGCCCTACAGTTCTCTCGTTCGATTCTGAGGGCCGCCCGATTAAGTTTGATACCTGGCTTGATGATCTGCACCTGTTCCTCCAGCTCACTGCTAGAGAGGATATCTCGCTGTACGATCACGCACTAGGCACAGTCCCTGCTCCTGCTACTACTGCTACCGCTACTGCTCGCTCGCAGTGGCAGACTCGCGATGCCCACGCCCGCTTTGCCATTCGCAACTCCCTGCCAGTCGATGAGCGTGAGCACTTCGGCCAGCATCAGACTGCGCAGGCCCTGTACACTGCTGTAGTTGCGCGCTACTCCTCCCCGGCCTCAGCTGCACTAGGCCGTCTCTCCCTTCCCTACCTGTTCCCCGACCTGTCCGCTTTCCAGACAGTCGCTGACCTCATCACTCACCTCCGTACTAGTGATGCCCGCTTCCGTGCAGCCATGCCCGCTGAGTTTCTTGCATCCAACCCTCCCCCGCTCTGGCTCACTCTCTACCACCTAGTCACCCGCCTCCCTGACACTCTGCGTACAGTCAGGGACCACTTCCTAGCTCGCTGTCCCACTGAGCTCACCATTGCCGCCCTAGAGAAGGAACTACTTGCAGCTGAGAAGAGTATTGTAGCTGTAGGTGCCTCTCGTGGCGACCCCCGCACCCCTTTCTTCGAGGGGTGTTCCCCCTCCCCCCTCCTCCCCTCTGTCGCCTCTGCTGCTGCTGTCGACCTTCTTGGTGCTGAGCAGGTCGGCTCTGCGTCCGCTCCCAGCGGGCGCCGCAGCGGCAAGGGCAGGGGAGGCAAGGGCGGTGGGGGTGACGGCGGGGGAGGTGGTGGTGGGGGTGGTGGCAGCGGCGGGGGCGGTGGCGGGGCTGGAGGGGCTAGTGGCAGCGGTGGGGGTGGTGGAGGCAGCGGCGGCGGCGGTGGCCGCGGTGGGGGCGGTGGTGGTGGCGGCAGTGGACGTGGCGGCGGCAGGGGCGGTGGTGGTCGTGGTGGAGGCGGCGGTGGTGGTCGTGGAGGCTCTGGCACTGGCCAGAGCGCGCAGCACCCTCAGTCCTCCCAGGAGCTTCGTGAGTGGTACTTACAGCACGGGGGTGGGGGGGGTAGCCTTAGCTGCACGTACGTCATCCGCACTGGTCGCCGCAAGGGACAGACGTGCGGGAGGGCGCACACTTCGCAGCGCTGCTTCTCTCGCCTAGATGACGCTTGGCGTGCTCAGTTTCCTGACGCTCCTGAGCTTCCTCAGTGGGCTGATCTCCTCAAGAAGGATATTGATATCTATGCTCTTGATTTTGATGTTATTCTCAAAGCAATGTATGCATTGACTATTAGTGGAGAGGAGGACCAGTACCTGAGTGTTCCGCCTGACCCAGGCATCCGCACGAGTGAGGCTACCGCCCTAGGTGCTTGCGTGTCTGCTGCCCCAGGTACTGGTGAGGCTACTGCTCTAGGTGCGTGTGTGTCCGCCGCCCCAGGTGCTACTGAGTCCACTGAGGCACTGCACACCTTCACTCTAGACTCAGGCGCTTCGCGCTGTTTCTTTCGTGACCGCACTGCTCTTGAGCCCCTTGCTCGACCAGTCGCTGTCTCGCTCGCTGACCCCTCTGGGGGTCCGGTCATTGCGACCTCCTCCACCCTCCTTCCTTGTCCTGCTGTCCCGTCGGGCACACTGTCAGGTCTCCACCTCCCCTCGTTCTCTACGAACTTGGTGGCGGGTTGTGCGCTTCAGGATGGGGGTGTTCACCAGTTCACCCCTGCCTACGAGCGTGTGACACACTGCACGTGTGCTCGGACGGGCCGTCACCTGGCTACCTTCACTCGGCAGCCGGGGTCGGACCTGTACACACTGACCACTGAGTCCCCTCAGGTAGCGGCATCTGCGTCTGCGTCTGCGTCAGGTCAGCTGTCTGCCCCCTGCTCGTGTCGCTCTCTAACGCACAAGACTGTCCTCTGGCACCACCGACTTGGTCACCCGTCAGTGCAGCGCCTTCGGGGCATGCACGCCCGGTACCTTGTCTCTGGTCTTCCTCGGGTACTCCCTCCCCTCCCACCCTCCCTTGCTCCTCCCTGTCTTCCCTGTGTCGAGGGGCGGCAGCGCGCTGCCCCTCACTCCTCCTCGTTCCCCCCGACGACTGCTCCTTTGCAGACGCTCCACATGGACGTGTGGGGCCCAGCCCGCGTCCGTGGTCAGAGCCAGGAGAGGTACTTCTTGATCGTCGTTGACGACTACTCGCGCTACACCACGGTCTTCCCCTTGCGCACCAAGGGTGAAGTCCCTGATGTTCTGATCCCCTGGATCAGCAGAGCACGTCTTCAGCTGCGACAGCGTTTTCGCTCGGAGTTTCCTGTTCTGCGCTTGCACTCTGACAGAGGTGGCGAGTTCTCCTCCGACCTCTTGGCAGCCTACTGTGCCGAGCATGGCATTCGCCAGTCGTTCACGCTCCCGGCCTCTCCACGGCAGAATGGGGTTGCTGAGCGCCGCATTGGCTTGGTCATGGAGGTCGCTCGTACCTCCTTAGTCCACGCGGCTGCCCCCCACTTTCTGTGGCCGTTTGCGGTCCGGTACGCTGCGCATCAGCTCAACCTCTGGCCCCGTGTCTCCGCTCCGGAGACCTCGCCCACACTGCTGTGGACGGGGGAGGTTGGCGATGCGTCTCGCTTCCGTGTCTGGGGATCCCGAGCTTTTGTTCGCGACACGTCTGCGGACAAGCTCTCCTCCCGCACTGCTCCCTGTGTCTTTCTTGGCTTTGTCCCGGATGCGTCTGGCTGGCAGTTTTACCACCCCGCCTCGCACCGAGTCTTCCCCTCTCAGGACGTCACTTTTGACGAGTCCGTGCCCTTCTACCGCCTCTTCCCCTACCGCACTGCCCCGCTCCCTCCCCCGCCTCTCTTCCTCGCGCCAGGTGCTGCAGTGGTAGACCCCCTTCCCCCTCAGGGTGCCGCTCCCTCAGGTGTCTCTCAGGTAGACCCGGTTGAGCCTGCCGAGGTAGCTGTCGACTCGCGTCCTGCTGGAGGTGCTGAGCCTGAGCGTGCGGAGCCTGAGCGTGCGGAGCCTGAGCGGGCGGAGCCTGGGGGTGCTGAGTCTGGGGGTGCTGATCCTGGGGGTGCTGAGCCTGGGGGTGCTGGGTTTGGGGGTACTGAGCCTGGCGTTGCTGAGTCTAGGGGTACTGCGCCTGGAGTTACTGAGCCTGGGGGTGCTGAGCCTGGTGGTGTTGCAGTTGACTGTGAGGCGCCTGGAGGACCTCCCTCTTCGCAGCAGCTGCGTGAGTGGTACTCACGGTACTGCAGCCTCCGGCGGGGTGAGTCTCGGGCTCGTGGTACTGCTGGAGTTGGTACTCGTGCTTCCCCACCACGGCGGGAGCCGCCCTCTTCCCCTCAGCTTCGAGAGTGGTACGCTCGGCACATCAGTCTCCGTAGTGGAGCTGCTGGTGCTGGGGTCCCCGGAGTTGACGCTGCTGCGAGTACTACGGACCCTGGTGCTGGAGGTGCTGCTGCTGCTGGCGGTGCTGCTGGAGGTGCTGCTGCTGCTGGCGGTGCTGCTGGAGGTGCTGCTAGTACTGAGGACCCGTGCGTTGGAGCTGCTGTGGGTGCTACGGACCCTGGTGCTGGAGGTGCAGCTGCTACTGGCGGTGCTGCTGGAGGTACTGCTGCTGCTGGCGGTGCTGCTGGAGGTGCTGCTGGAGGTACTGCAGACCCTGGTGCTGGAGGTGCTGCTGCTTCTGGAGGTGCTGCTGCTGCCGCTGGTGTCTCTGCTGGTTCGAGAGCTGCTGCACGGCCACGACCGTACTTCGTTCCGCTCCTTCAGCAGGTTCTTGGTCAGCCTCCTCCTCCTTGTTCTCCTCTCGCCTTAGAGTGTCCGCCGTCTGTCCAGTCACAGCCACAGTTACCGCCTGCCTCACCACTCCCTGTGCCTGCTCCTTACACTGGTCCGACTGACGGTCTTGCTGAGAGACGTGAGCCTGCGTCACGTCCTGTGTCACCTGCGTCTCGTCGAGCGTCGCCTGTTCGAGCTGCTACCACTGGTAGTCGTGTCCCGCGTGAGCGTCCTCCTGCTGTCCCAGGCATGCACCGGATGGCGCTTCGTCAGTCCACTGCTCCGCAGCGTGTTGCTCTCCCGTCGCCTCCTGCGTCCTCTCTTCCTGCTCTTGCTGACCCGGAGTCAGACTCCCTTCGCGCTGCCAGTCCTACTGTCACACGTCTCTTGGCTACGGTTGTCACTGACCCTTCCTTTGAGTCCGCTGCTGCGTCTGCCCTAGTCACTGAGCTTGTCGACTTTGCAGCGGCGTGTCGTCTAGACTACGCAGCGAGTCTTGTTGCTGAGTCTGAGTCTGCCTGTCCTCCGTCCGTCGGGGGTGAGTGTGCTCTTGGCACGGACGTCCTTGAGGACAGGCAGGAGGAGTTTGGTTGCCTTGCCGCTGCTTTGCCCCATCTCGTGTCCATGCTTGTTGCCCCTGAGGGAGACCCGGATGCACCAGACATCCCGACCCCACGCTCTTACGCAGAGGCGATGGCCGGTCCCTACTCCTCTCAGTGGCAGTCAGCCATGGACACAGAGATGGCTTCCTGGAAGTCCACAGGCACCTACGTCGACGACGTTCCCCCACCTGGGGCGAACATCGTCAGTGGCATGTGGATTTTCAGGGTGAAGCGGCCGCCAGGCTCTCCGCCTGTCTTCAAGGCGCGTTACGTTGCACGAGGCTTCAGTCAGCGAGAGGGAGTTGACTTCTTCCAGACCTTCTCCCCGACCCCGAAGATGACCACTCTTCGGGTTCTGCTACACGTCGCCGCTCAGCGTGACTACGAGCTCCACTCTCTTGACTTCAGCACAGCTTTCTTGCAGGGCAGCCTGCACGAGGAGATCTGGCTGCGCCGCCCACCTGGCTTCACTGGGTCGTTCCCTCCTAGCACCCAGTGGAGCCTCCGGCGGCCAGTCTACGGTCTCCGCCAGGCGCCGCGTGAGTGGCACGACACACTGAGGACTACACTTGCGGCTCTTGGGTTTGCTCCTTCTACTGCTGACCCGTCGCTGTTTCTGCGCACCGACACCTCGCTGCCGCCGTTCTACATCCTCGTGTACGTCGACGACTTGGTCTTTGCCACTGCGGACACTGCCGCACTCGCCCACGTGAAGTCCGAGCTGCAGAAGAGACACACGTGCACAGACCTGGGTGAACTGACAAGCTATCTTGGCTTGCGGATCACCCGGGACAGAGCACGCCGCACCATTACCCTGACTCAGTCACACATGGTGCAGCAGGTCCTTCAGCGCTTCGGCTTCACGTACTCCTCGCCTCAGTCCACTCCTCTGCCTACGGGTCACTCGCTCTCAGCTCTGCCTTCGGATGAGTCCGTAGAGTCGAGTGGTCCGTATCCAGAGCTTGTGGGCTGCCTCATGTACCTGATGACCTGCACTCGACCTGACCTAGCATACCCTCTCAGCATCTTAGCACGCTATGTTGCTCCCGGCCGTCACCGGAAGGAGCACATGGATGCAGCTAAGAGGGTGTTGCGCTACTTGTGCAGTACGTCGGGCATGGGGCTAGTGCTTGGAGGGCGAGACCGGCCTGTTCTCACTGGGCACTCAGACGCTTCTTGGGCAGACGACCAGGCTACTCAGCGGTCGTCTCAGGGTTACACCTTCAGTCTTGGCTCTGGCTCTGTCTCTTGGCGTTCTACTCGTTCTTCTTCTGTTCTCAGCTCCAGCTGTGAGGCTGAGATCTACGCCACGGCCATGGCTGCCCAGGAGCTTCGCTGGCTCACCTACCTGCTGACTGACCTTGGAGAGCAGCCTCGTTCTCCTCCAGTGCTGTACGTCGACAACAAGGCAACCATTGCCTTGTGCCAGGAGCACAGACTGGAGCACAGGACGAAGCACATTGCTCTGCGTTACTTTCTAGCTCGAGAGCTACAGCAGCGTGGTCAGCTTCTTCTGCGTTACGTGGCCACTGAGGCCAACACTGCTGATGTGTTCACCAAGGCGCTTCCGCCTGTTGACCATCAGCGTTTTTGCACTCTTCTAGGCCTTGTGCCGACTGTTTCTCACTTACTTACTTCTTGACTTTACCTGTACTGTGATCATTATATATATACCTGCATGTTTGCCTTGTTAGGTTGTGATCATTGTACCTCTTGCTGTATTATAAAACTGCATGTGAACTGGTCTTGTGACCGCTTGCTTGTGCTCGGAATTTGTGTGGAATCCTCGAGATCCACCCTGAGCTTGTTTACCTTGTTTTGCCTTGACTGGTCTTGTGACCCCTAGGTCTCCCCCACTTTGCCTATGGGGGTGTGTCAAACATTTATATGTTTGTGTGGTTCTAGGCTGTAGTGGGTTACACCATAAGGGGTACACCAGATTAGGGTTTGACATATTTGTACTGTTGTTCCTGCTAGTCACTCCTCAATTCTCGTTTCTCATTCTGTCAGTGCGCCCCTAAGTGCGCCTTTAGTGCGCCCCTAAGTGCGCCTTTTGTGAGGCCTTCTTTAGTGTGTCCAAGCGCTCCCCTCCTAGCGCCCCTAGCGCGTCCCCTAGCGCGACCGCTTGCGCTCCACCTAACGACCCCATCGTGCCCTGCCCAGCCCTTGCGCCTTGCCCTAGGCCCGCTGACCCACCCGCGCTTGCCGTCACGCTAGCGCCACCACCTTATGCGCCCCCCGTTATGTATCCACGCTCGAGTCCGCGCTTGCGACCACCGCATACACGTCTGCTGCTGTCGCGCCCACGCCTCTTGCCGCCTCACCCACGCCTCTTGCCGCTACGCTGCCGCCCGCCGTTAGCCGCGCCTACCGCTGCTGCTGCTCACGTCATTGCCGCTGCAGCCCTGTCAAGAATGAAAGTGTTGGTTTGACTAAGGTTGGTTGGGGTACTTAAACCTAATCCTAACAATTGTACCCCCTATAACACGCATCACTAAGACTACAACATTTGACACATCCCCATAGTCTAAGTGAGGGGTGTCAAGCAAAACCGAAAGTGTACGATCACAGGACCAGTCATAAAGAAACAAAGCTCAGGGTGGATCACAACGTCACCACACACTCCGAGCACAAGCAAAAGAGCCACAAGGCTAGTTCAAGAGTTCACAGGGGTATATGTAAAGTGTACAAACAAAGTAGGGAGAGAACTCAAGACTATGCAAGGCGAGAACCTGTGTCAACGAGACCAAACTGCACACAACACCTCTGGTGGTCACAAGGCGGAAGCGCCTTGGTGAAGATGTCTGCAGTGCTGGCCTCGGACTCCACAAAGTCGAAGCGAGCCTCTCCACGCCTCTGCAACTCTCGCAGAAGAAATTACCTGACGTTGATGTGCTTCACTCTGCTCTCTAGTCACGGCTCTCGATAGAGGAGAATCGACGCCTTGTTGTCAGTGAACAAGGTCGGTGCAGAGCTGGGCCGCTCACCAAGGTCGGTGAGCAAGAAGGTCAACAAACACAGCTCCTATGCAGCCATGGCTCCAGCGTAGATCTCAGCATTAGCGGTAGAGGTCAAGACCAAAGAGGAACGCGTGGACCTCCACGAAACAGCTCCAGAGCCCAGGCTAAAGCAGTACCCCTGAGTAGACCTGTAAGTCTCGGCATTGTTAGCGTAAGAAGAGTCACAGTGTCCAGTAAATACAACAGACTGCTGCCCTCCAAGAACCAGCCCCACGCCTGATATCGTCGCTAGGTACTTCGCCACCCTCACAGCAGCTATCTAGTTAACTGGACGATGTCTCCATGGGGAAGCCAGTCAGGGGCAGGGCCGTCAACCCTGTAGGCCGCACGAAGTGTGCAAGTGAGCTGAGGAAAGCAGTGACCCGGTGGGTGGGTGCGGCCACAGGGAGAGTGGACGGCACCACCCGACTGCTGACGCGGTCCAGACCCCTGGCCCAAAGCCTGCTGCTGCTGTGGCTGCTGCGAGAGGAGTGATTGCTGCTGCTGCTTCCACTTAGTCAGGTACCAAGCCGCCACTCCAGCATCTGCATCTGGTGGACCAGTAGGTGCCTGACGAATCCGAGCATCAACTCTAACAACAGTAGCAGGGGAGTCACTAGCCGCTGCACGAGACGCTCCTCCAACCTCTGTACTCCCACCACCGCCGCTCGCCACACCACCTTCGCCACCTCCGCCACCTCTGCCACCTCTGCCACCTCCGCCCGCACCCTGACCGCCCCTCCTGCCGCTCCTACCCCTAGACAACACCGGAGGCGGAGGCAACCGAGCGGAGGTTGCTCTCGACGTCCTTGAGGGCAGACTCAAGGACCTCGATAGTGAGCTCTCTAGGGTGCTTCAGAAGAAGCGCGTCACGAACCGAGGCAAGGCGGTCAGGGAAGCTAGTGGCGATGAAATAGATAGTAATTGTCATAGGGGGAGGGAGCAGTGCAAGTTGTTCGTTAGTGCAGGCAACGCAGCAGTTGGAATCGAGCGAGCGCAGGTGAGTGATCAAGTCAGCAGAGCGCTTAAACGAGGCGAGGTTAGGAAACATGAACGGGAGGAACAGGCGACCAAGAGAGACAGTGGTGGGAGTAGTGTAGCGGGCCTTGATCGCAGTCAGGAGCTCACTAGCCGTGCGAACCTGAGTGAAGTGGGCCTCCTCAGACTCAGGGAGGAGGCTGCTGAGGGGGATGCAGGCTGGAGCGTCACGCGACTTCCATGCTGTGAGGTTAACACGCTGGCGGGGATAACAATCTCTGACTGCATCGCTAGGGTTAGTGCCTAAGGGTGCATGATTGTCAGGCTTAGGAAGGTCGCTAAAAGCGTGCGCCCATAAAGACTCATCTGCCTGAACCTGACTCTCTAAAAGGTGGCGCACACGCAGGAGCCAGATGGATAACTCAAGCGGCCTACCCTCGGCGTCAAAGCGCGGAACCCTAGGGGTTGCCATAGCGGTAGTGAAGGGGTGGGAATTGCTGTTGCGTAGAGCGTGACAGACAGTGCGGTGCGACGGACAGGACGCGACTGGCAGGGACGGGCGCAACAGGCGTGGACAGGCAGAGCGTACGGGGCTTGACGGACGGGCAGGGCGCACGGGGCGCCACGGACGGGCTGGGCGCACGGGGCGCGACTGACGGGCAGGGCGCAGCGGGGGCGCAACGGACGAGCACGGCGCAGCGGGGGCGCGATGGACGGGCTAGGCGCACGGGGCGCGACGGACAGGCAGGGCGCAGCGGGGACGCGACGGGCGGGCAGGGCGCACGGGGCGCGACGGACGGGCAGGGCGCACGGGGCGCGTGCGACGGGACGGGACGGGAAGCGCGACGCGGACGGGACGGGACGGACGGCGCGACACGGCATGACAACGCGACGCGACGGGATAGTAGGGACAGGCGCGGCGCGACCGGACAGCAAGGGGCGATGCGACGGGACAGCAGGGACGACGGGACGGGACGCGACAGCAGGGGGACGCGACGGTAGGCGCAGCGGGCGCCAGAGCACGAGAGAGACGAGCGGGATAGGCGTTAGGGGCGTAACGCGCACTAGGGTACTGGACAGGCTCGAGCGCTACGGACGTGAACGAGAGGAACGGGATCCCACGGGATCGTAACACACGTGATACCATGTCAAGCATGAAAGTGTTGGTTTGACTAAGGTTGGTTGGCGTACATAAACCTAACCCTAACAATTGTACCCCGTATAACACACATCACTAAGACTACAACATTTGACAAGCTCGCCATTTGGTGCCGTCGTCGTTGCGTGTGCCGCCACTATTGCTGTACCTGGGGCTGCTCCCTCGCGCCATCGCATACGTTGCTGCCTCTACTGCAACTGCCAGCGCACCCAGCAGCCGTGTCTGCATGCCGCCAGCGCTAGCAGCTAACCGTGCGCTGCTGGCCCGCCGACAGCCCACGCCAGCCGCGGGCGTACGGCAAGGCCGATGCGTCCGTGGAGTCGCTGCAATGGTAAATGAATGAGGAGCTTTAGGACGTTTACTCTCCCTTCTCCAACAAGCACAACAATGGAACACTGCAGGATTTTGCCCAAAGGATATTGATTCTTCCGTGGCGGAGAGCTTTGAGTTTCAGAGTAAGATGAGAATCTTTAGCTAATGTACAACGAGTTGGTTTGGAAACATGAACTCGAACTGATGCTGGAAAAAAATATAACTAGTATCTGTGAAAATCCAAAAAGGCTAGTGGGGTACTATCCTATCAATGCTTTGACAGAAATTACTGTTCAGCTGGCGGGAACATGATAACTAGTACCAGCACCTACGTATATAGTTGGGCTGAGCCTTATTTTCCTCACGGCTCATGGTCGAGCCGCATGGCGGCGGCGCATGGCGGCACAAAGGAGCACCCCTTCCGATCCGACCCCAACCCGATTGCTTGCGCATGGCGTTCCTATTGAGCAAGATCTTGCAGCTCATGGATGCCGTGCCCTGGTTTGAACACTCGTTTCCGGTCAGCTTTAGCCACCAAGGTGGGATGGGAAACCAGATGGAATTGCCAGGAGGGAAAACAAATGCAGAGTCTAGGATCCCTGATAAACTTCACTGCGTCACTTGATTTTAGGCCATTGTAATGACACACTTTCCCTGGAAAGTCAAGGCTTTTCTCGGGAACTGCAGCTCCGGGTCACCCATGAGCCCCTCGTACGGAAAGCAGGTTGCGCTTGCGATTCTGATCAGCCCCAGTAGGCCAGTGCCAAACCGCTTATTATCAAGAGCACACTCTTCTGGTGTGCTCACTGGGGAGTGAGGTCCTGTCACTATCATAGTACGCTTTTGAGAATTCTCAAAAGTAACAGCAACATAGAACGGGTGTGGGATCTGCTCCCGACGCAATGGCTTCTCCACAGGCCTCCCTGCGCATCTGCTGCTACCTCCACGCCGCCTTGCTGCTCGCGCTTCTACTGCTGCTAGCTCCGCCGCGCGGAACGAATGCGGGGTCGCGCGTCGTGATCGCGCCGATGCGCGGATCGAAAGACCGCGTGGAGGTGTTTAAGCTGCCGGAGAACCTCTGGTTCGCGGGAACCGCGCAGCTGCCGCCGTTTAAAGACGCTGGTAACGGTGGCGCCTCCGCTACCGCCGGTGGTGGGAACAGCGACGGAGATAGCAGCAGCGGAAACCACGGCACGAACGCCGTCGATTATCGCGCATCTGACTCGCCCGACTCGGAATCGTTGAAGGAGGAGCTGCTTGCGCGGATTCGCGGCGGCGGACTCAATGAGAAGACGCGCGAGGCTCTGGCGGGAGCAGCAAGCTCCGCCTCGGAGGCGGCCGCCGCTGCATCTGCGCCCGCCGCTGCGCCTGCGAGCGCGCCGGCTCCCGCTGTGGATCCTCTCGAGCAACAGATGGTAGGCTCGAGTCTGAGTCTGTGTGCCGCGGTTCACTCCCCGGGCCCGTTGCGCTCCCCCCCGCGTAGGCCTTGCGCGACACCCAGTACAGCGGTCAAAATTAAAAAGGTTTTCCAAGGCTCATGCCAAGTACTACCCGGGCACTGATGTGATGCGCTATGCTCATCGAGCCACACGTTTCCCGCAATCGCCGAAAGGTTCCCAAAGTTTTATTTCTTCCCGCTTTCCGCAAAACAGGAACAGCGATTGGCGGAGGTGGGGGAATTTTCGGCGCGCTCGACGGAGCTGAAACAAGTGGTGAAGCGGAAACCGGCGGTTGGGTTCCCCGGTATAAGCCATTACACCTTAGTGAACAGTGGTACACCACCCAAATACAACGATACAGTGGTACGTTTCTTGTTTTTGTTTTTGTCGTTGTTTGATTTGCGTTGTTGTTGTTTAGCATTCCTTGCACTAACGGTGCCTTTGTTGCTTTTCAGAACCGTGTTTCCCCTCCTGATGTCGCTCTTTGTGTCGGCAATGGCTACGTCCTTCACACTGTCAATATTGGTAAGCGGCCTTCCTTGCACCTCCTTCCTCCTCTCCCTCACTAACTGCTGCTCCTTCCCTCTTCTCCCTCCACTCCTTTTCTGCACTTCCTCTACCGTCCAACCCATTCCTCCACCCCTCCGCTTCTCCCGCGTCGCAGCGATGGTTGTGTACGACAAGCAGGGGAAGCAGCTTACTCGCATCTCCTCCCTCTTCTCACTCGATTCCTTTTGACCATTTTCGCCTCCCCCACCCTCTCTCTCTCTCGGCCCCCCTTCCCTCCTCTTCTCCTGCTGGGGAGCGATGGCTGTGTACGAAAAGCAGGGGAAGCAGCTCACTCGCATAATCCCTTTCTACCCATTTTCACCTCCCCTAACCACTCCTTCTCTCCCCCCCTTCCCTCCGCTTCTCCTGCGTGGCAGCGATGGCTGTGTACGACAACAAGCAGGGGAAGCAGCTCACTCGCATCATCACAACCAACGAGGCAAGTGCTCACGCAACGCAATCATGATCGCTCTGCCTCTCCGCCCCGCTCCCGCACCTCCCTCCACACCTTGGTCTCGCTTTCTTAGTGTGCTGCCAAGAGTGGTCTTCATCGATGGTCGTCGTCGTACAAACCAGCACCATCCCACCAACCGTCCTGCTTCCCCAACCCTCATCGCAGTTTGTTGGCATGCTGTGGCGGAGAGGAGATGAGGGACCCGATAAACACATCAGCATTCTCTTGAGTCCACTCAAATGTCACCCTCCTGCCTCCCGCCCGCCTTCCACAATCCTATCCTCATTCCAGTTCTTTGGCATGCTGCCATGGGTGGTGGAAAAGAGAGACCCGTTCAACACATCAGTATTTGGAGACAATATTGGCGACATGACATGCACGTATGACCGCCAGGCCAGGCGCTTCTACCTCTCCACCTACTGGACTGTGAGTCGTGGTGGGGGTGCACTAGAGTGTGTGGTGCTGCTGGGTGCTGGATGAAGCCAGCGCATCGGCAGTATTTGGAGCCGGTATTGGTGACATGACATGACATGAAATGACATGCACATATGACCCCCAGGCAGGCCAAGCGCTTCTACCTTTCCACCTACTGGTCTGTGCGCTGTGCGCTGAGCCATTTACCTTTTCCACGCCTCAATAAGTTGCTTCCTTATCCACCTACTGGGCGGATCTGCCAAGCCATTTCCCCCCCTCCTGTAGTGCCCCTCCCGCAATGCCACTATCCCCCTCCTTTTGCCCTCTCGTTTTCCTACCTCCCGTTTTCCTCTCTCTCTCATCTTCCTCTCTCTATCATCTTCCTCTCCAATTTTTCACCCTCTCATTTTCTTCCCTCTCGTTTTCCTCTCGTATTTTATCTCTCATTTCCTCCCCCTCGTTTTCCTCTCGTATTTCCACCTCTCATTCTCCTCCACCTCGCTTTCCTCCCTCTTGCCTCCTCGCCCTCGATTTCCACGCACTCGTTTTTCTTGTTGTCGTCCCTCTGATTACACACTCTCTCTACACCCTCCCTCCATCCCATTCCCATATCTCCCCACGTGCAGTCTGGGAAATCCAACAACACGTATGACAAGTTTGGGCAGACGAGGAGGCGAGGCAACATCACAGTCGGGGGAGGGCTGATAGTGGCGGCATCAACCACAGACGACCCCACGCAGCCATGGAACGTCTACTTCATTCCTGGCTCGTACGCTCTCGCCTCCTTTTTCTCCTGCTTCCTCACCCATTTCCCTCACCCGTTTCCCTCACCTTTCCTCAGCTGTATGCACTGTGTCTTCTAGTCTCGCCGTTTCTCACTGCTTCTCACCCTTTTCTCACTTCTCCTTACCAGTTCTCACTTTTGTCCACTGCTCTCAGCATGTGTCTTCCAGCAACAACAACAACAGCAGCCCCATCTCACACTTGTTGGATTCCGTGCTCTGTCCTGCTCTCCTTGCTCCCCAACTCCCCACCCTCCTCCTTCCCACTGTTTCCTCTCTCTCCTTCCCACTGTTTCCTCCTTCTCCCCAATCCCCTCCTCCCAGCAACGATGGTATCAATTCCAATCCGGACTGGAGGGCCCCTCTTCACTTTAGGGAGCAAATGTTTCCTCCCTCAAACCCCTCTCCGTCCTTCCCCCCCTCCTCTCCCTCCTCCCAGAAACCATGGCATCATCAACTCCAATGCGGACTGGAGGGCCGCTCTTCACTTCCAGGCTTCACGGAGCACTGTATCCTCCCTCAACCCCCTTCTCCCCCCCCCCACTTTTCCCTTTTCCCCCCTCCCAGCAACGATGGTATCAATTCCAATCCGGACTGGAGGGCCCCTCTTCACTACAACACGTCTCGACTCACCACTTTCTGTACGTTGGATGAAGGCGCATACAATGGTGTGTGTGATGGTACGGGTGATGGATTGAGTGCGTGTGGCCGGCCCTTCCGATCAGAAATAACGTTGTCTCATCTCATCCTAGCCCTGTCACTTTGCGTCGTTCTGTTGTTGCGCATCTGTGCTGTCACTTATCTAATTGAATCGGCACCTTCTCCCCTCGTGCCCTACCTACCCCCTCCCCCACCCCAACTCCTTTAGTTTTCCCCTCTTGCTGTCAGTCTTGACCCCCCACCCCTCGCCCATCGTGCCCTTCTCCCCCTCCCTCCCTTTTGCTTTCCTCCCCCATCAGTGGACTACCCTCAGATCGGTACCGATGCCTATGGTATGTGTGCTAATTTCTGAGAGCCTTTGAGGCGTCTCAAAAGTTGCAATCATGTGTTTGAAGTTCCAAGTTCTGTGTCCAATTCTTGGGTTGGTGTACACGAGTTCCCAACCTCAGCATTCTGTGAAAACCCATTTGTTTTTTTCTTGAATACCAGCTAGTAATAAAAGGCCGATCTTACTCAGGATTGCACCCGTTAATGTTCCCATTCCCACCCATATAACTTCAACGTTGATGCTATTAAGAAGTTATGATCCATGATTGCATTAATAAATTCTAGCTCAAGTTCTTACATGGTTCCGTTGCAGCCAATCAAAGGATGCAGATCTTGGTCGTGGGTCTCCTGCTGAAGCTATCCACGTGTGATGAGACGATTTTTGAGTCGACTCAAAATCGTCTCATCTTGGTCTTGGTCCCCTTCTGAAGCTATCTTTGCTCTCTCCCCCACTGCCTGCACCCCTCTTTCCTCCTCACCAGGATTTTACGCATCAATAAACCATTTTTCGGAGACATTTGACCAATATTACGGGGCGGGCATCTAGTGAGTGCATTTTCTATCATGAAACCTTACATACAACAGGTATTTGCAAGGGAGAAATTCATTGTCGGCCCCCTTCTTGCAAGAAATATAATTCATTGCTTATGCCTACTATCGTCGTAACACTTCCAACCAAGTTCCATCCATGCCTGACTCATGCACGCACACATGCACCTCACCATGTGGGGACTCATCCATTCGGCCATGGTGGGAACTTGCCCCTCATCTTCTCCTTCTTCTCCTGTTCCTGCTCCTCCCTCACCCCCTTCCTGCACCTTCCCTCCCCCTCTCCTCTCCCCTGCCAGTGCAATTTCCAAGTCCCAGCTCCAAACGCCTGAAAACGCCACCATTCTCCGCCTCGCCGTACCTTACACAGAGACCCTCAGCAATCCAGCCTACACAATCTACCCTCAGAAGGTCGCTGCTGATGGGGACTATGATTACAGCCATGGTGGCACCATGTACTTTGGATGGACGGGAGTTAACCCCAACCCTGGCGCTCCAAACGAAACCGTGCTCGTCGCCAACTATAGCACAGTTGGAGCCTTTGCTATAACGGGGACAAGCGCCCTGGGAACCCCTGAAGCTGAGAGTTTGGTTGAGCCGCACTGTGCTGCTGTCAACACTCCCCCGTTCTTTAATCCGTTTCCTGTGGAGCAGAAACCTGGGCCAGTTCCTCTTGCTTGGAAGATGAACCAAACAATCAAACCCATCGGCCCTTCGTTTACAGATGCGAGAGGAGTGGTGGTGTTTCCTGGGAAGAGGCAGATGTGGTTGGGTTTTATGTCCGCTTTTGGCAAGGACATGAGTGCTTCTGCTGCGGTCGTGAGGCTCCGCTTGTCCCTCAGGCCCCAGCGCAAGTGGCGGCCGTTTCGGGTGTTTCTGGAGCGGTTCAAAGCGGTGGGGGTGGGAGGGGGGAACAGCCTCATTCAGCCGACCATTGCTCTCAATAGGTGGGAGAGATGAGGATGGATGGCCAAGAGGAGGGGGAAGGAGAGGTGGAAGGAGTGATTGAGAGGGGAGATCAACATTTTTCTCAGGATGAGGATGTTGGTAACATAACACTCTTTCCTTCATAAGTGGGTGTTAGTGGGTGTTCAAAATGCACTCACAAAGCAACATAGCATCATCCCCCTGCACTTCCTTCTGTCGGCGAGAGAAAAGAGTCAAATCTGCTCTGCACGTCATCCTAAACCCCCCATCTCTCTTCACCTCTCTCACCCTTTGCCACCCCTTCACGCACCTCCCCAGGCACGGCGTGGGCATCATAGCAGCGTCGCTGGCAGGGCGTTCGTTGTACCCCTCAGCTGCCTATGCCACTCTCAACGCCAATGTGGATATCGGCCGCGTGGTTGTTGCTGGCCCGGGAAAGGCTCCTCTCGACGACTACACGGGTGAGTCTGCTGCTTCGTCCTCTGCTTGGAGATGTTTGAGTTGACTCATAATTCACCGTGTGGTTGTTGCTGGCGTGGGAAAGGCTCCTCTCGACGACTAAAAGGGTTTACTTGGGACTGCCCCACATGCCCCACATGCCCCACATGCCACGCACCTTTCTCCTCACCAGGATACTGGGAGAGAGAGGTCAGGGGGAGGAGAGAGAGGTCAGGGGGGGGAGAGAGAGGTCAGGGGAGGGTAGCATCGGTTCGGCGACTATATGGCGGCAGCTGTGGACGAGGGGGCAAACGACCGAGTTGGACCAAGGGCCACCCTCACCCTCTCCTCCCACACACACCTGCGCCCCTCTCTCGATCTCCCCCCTCCAGGCTACCGCGAGGGCGCAACGGAGCATCGGTACGGTGACTACATGGCGGCAACGGTGGATGAGGAGGGCAACGCGTGGGCGGCAGTGCAGTATGTGGCTGGTGAGCCCAGGAGTGAGTGGAGCAACTGGGCTACCTACGTGTTCAAAGTGGATCTGAATGGGGGGGAGGAAGGGGGGAACGGCGGGGATGGGGGGGATGGGGGAAATGGGGGGGATGGGGACGGAGGAAATGGGGATGACGGCGGAAATGGGGACAACGGGGGGGATGGGGGTCATGTTGGGAGTTAGCAGAGTGTTGGGAGGAGTAGAAGGGCGGCAGGGATGGACGAGGAGGACAACGCGTGGACGGCAGTGCAGTATGTAGCGGGGCAACCGCAAACTGAATGGAGCAACTGGGGCTGGGGCACCTCTGACTTCAAAGTTGACCTTGGAGGGGGAGAGTGGAGGGGGGAATGGGGGATGGGCTTAATGAAGAGGGTGGGGATAGCGTGGAGATGGGTGTCAAGAGGGGAATAAAGTGGGAAATGGGGAGGAGGGAGATGGGCAATAGCAATGGCAATAACGGTGGTAATAGCGGTGGCAATCGCGATGGCACTTGCGATGGCATGCAGTGATGGAGATGATTGTGTTGAAGGAAGGGAGACTGAAGAGACAACGGGGACATGGGGGGACGTGATGAAATGAGAATGGTGGCAGTGGTCGCAGTAGTGGTGGTAGCTATTGGATAGGCATGGGAGATATAACATTATGGCTTTCTGGTAGGCGTGTGTTGCTACCTCAGCAGCAGTGGTTCTCGTCCCGCAACTCCAGCTATGAGAGCCCATCGCAAAAGTCATGTTGCACATTCCCCTATGCTGCTACTTGAATTTGACCACGGAAATGTGTTGGATTATTTAGCACTCTACCTTTTTTCTTACATCAACTTGTAAATGCATCGCGCTTTGTTTCATATCGTGCTTGATTTCATACAGAAAGTGTTGATGGTTTAGGGTACATCAATGAGTACATAATTATAATCTAAAATGTACAGCATACAACTTTCATCACTGAACTCCAGATAATGTACATGGTTATTTTATCTTGCATATGTAGCACATTTTTTGGGGGATGTTGTCGTTCACGCAATGGTTGCCATTTCCTACTGGACAGGATACTGTACTGTACTGAGTCCCCCACGGGCTTTTGCCGCACCGTTTCGCTCCCAAGTCCAGTCGATCCTTCGAGAATCAAGAGTCATTTTTCCTTGCAGTGACAACCCTGCCCCAGACCAATCGACAAGCCGACCTGAGTAACAGTTGGCCTGGCAGTACACTGTCAGTCGCCGTCGGTGTTCCCAAGGGGACCTAAGGCGTGTACAAAGTGCTGCAAAATCTCGACGTCGAGGGACATCGGTGAATCCTGACGGTTGGAATCATTTATCCGACGGTCGAAATTCACCGACGTTCCTCGACGTCGAGCGGGTGGTGTACTTTGAACACCTTTAAATACGCAACCTAAGACGCGCACCTGAAGGCCAATCCTGCGATCGATCCTACGTAGGTCAATTTTTCACGTGGTTCAAAAACCGTCTAGAAGCTTTGAATGCATTACACGGGTTTTTGGTGCGGTCAAAGATCGGTTTTTGCACGTTCGAGCCGGAGGGGACGCGTCCTAACCAAGGGGAGCCAGGTGGTTCAACCATCGGAAATCCTTAAAACCCGCGTCCCAAATTGCGGGCCGCGAGGGTCAAGTTTTTAAAACTTGACGAAGTTGAGTGTCCAAGCTTTTGAAAGTCACGCACTTGCAATTTGGGACTTTCGAAGACAGATTCACCCACCAGGGGGAAAACCGAGGGTTGGCTGGGTCTCGCGAAGAAAACGAACCTAGACGAAATCGGAAACTCTCGCCAAAGCCCACACCAGAAAAACTCCCTCCGGTCAACTCTTAAAAGCATGAACAATTTGGGCCGCCGGCTTTAAGGGGGTCAGGTCAGGTGGTTTTATAACCCATCGTGTGGCTGTCGTTTTGTTTCAACCCATTGGCCCCGTTCACCAAGGCGAGTTCGGCTGCCACAGGGCATCGACCGAGGGATGGGGGGAGGGATCAGATTTGCAGCTAGGGTTTCTAGTTCGGGGTGGTCAGCTCGGAGTCAACCGTCGTTGACTCCAAGTCTGGAGTCCAGGCGGAAGCGGAAAGTTTGGGGGAAAAGGCGCGGAGGAGCGACTCGGGAAATGGGGGCCCACGAATCTGCAGCCGTGCGAAACGAATGTTCGCGAGCTGAGCAGTTTACTGCTGCGATTTGTTTGGGTAGCTTTCTCTACTTGAATTCTGTACACCATAAACTAATTCAAGGGCGTAAATGACGATTCGACCTTATTTAATTTTGGCGAGTTCATTTCGAATCTTTGTGTTTAGCATTATAGCTTTAATGCCCGGGTTATTTGTTTTTTAGAGTGTGGAGTAAATGTATAAACGAAAATTGTGGAAGGGGGCATGGATTTTTCATTCCCCGTGGGCTGAGACCACCCACGGGAATGCACTTTCCATGCCCTGAACACTAGGGCGGAGTTTTTCCGCCATGGGGGGGAATCGGGGGGATGACGCGGCGCGGGTTCAAGCCTAGCGCGGGGTTCGCGTCGCGTTTTAGGCTCACGCCCGACACTTTTTGGGTTGCGTAGCAACCTTATACATTCGTTTTCACTTTTCGGTTGACTCGCGTGAACAGTGACTTCCCCCCATCGATTTTGGAAGGAATCACTGTTCACGTAAGTTACCGTACAAGTGAAACCGAATGTGTCCAATCATCCATAGTCGTCGATAAGTACGGCGAATGTAATAATTGGACAATCTCTCCTCACGAACGACGATACCATATGTGAATTTCACAAAAAGAAAAAAACAACAAACAAACAAAACAACATGAAGATATGAAAGTACACACGAACTTGCTAAAAAACGTTGGACATTCAAGAACGCTTCAAGGCTATTGCTAAATGCATCGATGATGCAACAGGGGTTGATATGGTGCGGAAAGGGCGAGCAAAGCTGCCCCACCGACGATCACATCCCCAATCGCATACACAAGGCACTCAACACCAAACCCCGAAACAGGCACAAACGACAGCACACAAATTTGGACATTTAACAGTTGTGAATGCTTCAAGGCTAATGCCGATTGCATCGATGTCGCAACAGAGGTTGATATGGTGCGGAAGGGGCGAGCATAGCTGCCCCGCCGACGATCACAACCCCAGTTGCATACACAAGGCACTCAACACCAAATCCCGAAACAAACACAAACAACACCAACATGTACAGACAGACACATACAGGCTCGCTCACACACCTACACCCACACGCAAACAACACAAAGGCATACTACCGCTATTGAACATGCAATGCAAGCGTAACGAATGAGTTCAACCATGTATAATCACCGTTAACGTGTCCCACATTCCCCTCCCTCCCTCCCTTGTCTCCCATCCCCCCCCTCCCTTCCAATATCCCCCATTCCTCCCGTATCTGTTTACCCACTCTCAACCCCTCCCCTTTCTCCACAAGAAAAACCAAATAGTGCAGCTTGAACCCCCTGCCCAAGAAAGCACAAACAGCGCATGCAACTCACATTCCCTGGGCAAGAAAGCAAAAACAGATAATGCAGCTAACACTTCCTGCACAAACAAAAACAAAAGAGAATACAACTTGCATGAGCTGCACAGCACAGGAAACAAATCACAGGAATGCAGCCCACCCGAGCACAAGAAACGAGGTAAGAGTTATAACAATACGCTGATGAAGAATGAAGTACACAAAATACAGATGAGGGACGAAAACAATCAAATTTGACATCTCACGAAGGTGATTCGGTATAAGATATCGTATCGTCACACATACCATGCCAGCATGCCCGCAATACCTCGCAGCCACCCTCGCAGCCACCCTCGCAGCCACCCTCGCAGCCACCCTCGCAGCCACCCTCGCAGCCACCCTCGCAGCCACCCTCGCAGCCACCCTCGCAGCCACCCTCGCAGCCACCCTCGCCTTCACCCTGACACTCATCTTCGCACCTCACTCTCGCACTCACTTTCCAACTCACTCACGCACACACTATCGCTCCCAACTTTTGCTAGACACGCCCACAGACACACACACTCCCTGCACTCTCACACTCATTCAAAAAGCGCGCATGCACTAGCACGCACACTCGCACACACCCTTGCACGCACCCTCGCACTCACCCTCAAACTCATTTTCGCACTCATGTTCGCACGTACCCTCGCTCTCACCCTCGCACTTACCATTGCGCTCACACCTGCACCCTCGCACTCACCCTTGCACTCACTCTTGCACACTCACTTGCACTCACACTCATACTCACACTCACTCTAACACTTGCTCTTGCACTGACCCTTGCACTCACCTTCACATTCACTCTCGCACTCACGCTCGCACTTCCTCTCGCATTCACCCTCGTACACACACTTGCATGCACCCTCAAGTGCATGCGTGCACTCACTCGCACTCACACCCGCGCTCATTCTCTCACACTCTCTCACACTCACGTTCGCAACCACTCACGAACATACAAGTACTTTTAACCGTACTGAGACACACTCACAGAAACACACACATAACCCTCACACTCACCTTCGGACTCGCGCTCGCGCTTACCCTTGCACTCACTCGAACACGCACACGCACATATAGCCGCACGCACACTCGAACCCAACTCGCACACACACCCACACTTGCACCTACAGCCACGCCCACACTCAGGCTCGCACTCCTTCTTGCAGTCCTACTCGCCCTCTATCTCCCACTTTCTCTTGCACATACTCGTACTCACCCTCGCACTCACTCTTACACTCACACCGTGATGACCCTTGCACTCAACATTGCAGCCACACTCACTCAACTCACTCACTCAGCCTCACACTCTCGCACTCACTCTTCACGCACACAAATATACTCTCAACTCTTCTTTGACAATCATAAAAACATACACACCCTTGCATATGTCCTCGCACTCACCCTCACACACACTCGAACGCACCCTCGTTTTCCTTTGCACTCAGCCTCACACACACGCGCGCACACACACACACACACTCTCACGCTCACACTCACCCTCAAACTCGCCCTCACACTCACACTTGCACTCACTCTCAAACTTGCTTTCTCACTCACCTTCTCACTACTCTCGCACTCACTCATGCGCTTGCTCTCTAATTCAACCTCGCACTCGCCCTTGCCCACAACTGCACGCGCATCTCACTTTCGCACTCACACCCACACAAGCACCTAGATTCACACCCGCACTCACCCTCTCGCACACTCTCGACTCACTCTTGCAACCACTCACACACACTCACGCCCTAACCACAAGCGCACCAGTGCAGAGCCCTAATCGCAAGCGACATAAGCGCAAGCGGATTAGGCGCAAGCGCCCGCGGCACCCACGCCAACGGCGCAAGCGCGCACACACTCTCTCTACCGCCTCTCTCTTCCACACGCGCTTCGTGCTCCCTCCAGCTCTTCATTCTCTCTCAACATACGCTGTCTCACACGCACTCCCTGCGTGCTCGATCCTGTGCGAACGCTCTCCCTCGCACTCCCTCTCTCCCCCTCTTCAATTGGTAGTGCAACGCAAGACGAGGCAAGTCTAAACGCAGAAACTACAAATAAGGTAGGAAACAATGGAATATCTGAGGGGTGGGAGGAATAAACGCACCTGCTAATGACGGTGCCTCGAAGACCAACCCGCGCTAGCGCACCAGCTCTCGTTCTCTCACCATCCTTATCCATGCTCTCAAACCGCCCCACGGCGGGACGGGAGGGAGTGGCGCGTCGGGGATGAGGGCGAGGAGAGGCGGAATGGAAGGGAGAGACGGCGGCGGGAGGGTAGGGAGTGGCGACGGCAGGGTAGGTGAGAGAGGCAACGGCGGGGTGGGAGGGGACGACGACGGTATGGGAGGGAGCGGAGGCGAGGCGATGGGAGGGAGCGGAGGCGACGGGATGGGAGGGAGCGGAGGCGACGGGATGGGAAGGAGCGGAGGCGACGGGACGGGGAGGGAGGAGACTATGGGGAGGGAGAGGCGACGGCGGAGGGAGAGGCGACGGCGGAGGGAGAGGCGACGGCGGAGGGAGAGGTGACGGCGGAGGGAGAGGCGACGGCGGAGGGAGAGGCGACGGCAGAGGGAGAGGCGACGGCGGAGGGAGAGGCGACGGCAGAGGGAGAGGCGACGGCGGAGGGAGAGGTGACGGCGGAGGGAGAGGCGACGGCGGAGGGAGAGGCGACGGCGGAGGGAGATGCGACGGCGGAGGGTGAGGCGACGGCGGAGGGAGAGGCAACGGCGGGGTGGGAGGGAGCGGCGACGGTGGGAGGAGGGAGCGGCGACGGCGGGTAGAAAGGAGAGGCGAGGGCGGGTGGGAGGGAGAGAGGACGGCGCGGTGGGAAAGAAAGGATGGTTGGGTGGAGGTGGTGGGTGCTATGACGAGGTGGGTGGGTGGGAGGGAGAGGCAACAGGTGGGTGGGATTGTCACGTGAAAACACACGCACATTCACGCGACACTGACTGGGCTGAAACAACTCATTAAAAATAGTGCAATGGTCCAATCGAAAGTATCATCTTTGTTCACTACATAAAAAAAACGATCAATGTGTCTCAATGTTTAAAAATCATAAACATCCAGATTGAAACTAATACATTCCACCATCAAGAAGCACTTGCCGTATACTTTAATACGGTAGACCTAAATTTGGAGCCAAATAAGAAAACAAAACTGCACTTCCTCTTTTTTTTTTTTGTCAATTAGGAATGTAACATCTACGCAACCCGTCCGACGTTAACGTCGAGTCTTGTTTCACAATTTTCATGTCTGACCTAAGTGTTCTGCCTGGTTCGAACAGATCGAACCAGGAGGCTCGGCGTTCTGATGCTCCATCCCATCCCCTCCCCCCATCCCCTGTGGCAGCCGAACATTGCCCAAGACCCCTTGAAAGGGAGGGGCATGGGTGGGATGGCCGAGTGGATCATGAAACGTCGGACGAAGGCGCTACTAGTTACGTCCAGAGGCTCCCTCTCAAATGGGAATTTCGTGACGGGATCAGAAAAAGGGAACGAGGGGATTGTTGGGCGTGGCGAACGGGGCCGTTGTGTCTTTTTCAGAGTTGTTTTACCACCGAAGCGCCTGTTTTCCAGCTCTCCTAACACGGGCTTGACTCGATGCCATGGAGAGTCACGGTCGTGGCGCGGTTGACGGAAGGCAGCTGCTGCTGCTTGCTGCGTCTACCTCCTTGACGTTTCTCGTCGTCACCGCGTCGATCGCCAGCGACCAGCCAAGTACGGAAGCAACGGATCGGGTGCTGAGACGCGTCGCAGAATAAGGGTCGATTCGAATTGAACTATCCGGTCGAGCGCACTGCAAGTTGTTAGCTTTCGTCTGCAAGAACTTTTAAGAAGTCGAAAGTGACGCAACGCAATCACGCGGAGAGCTTGGTGAAAAGAATGACGACTGTTGGGAAAGGAGCACCAGGATTGCCAGTGTGGTTTAGCAGGGAGGCGACAGGCAGAGAGGACTGGAGTGCCGAATATTCAACAGAGCTGGTTTTGTCAGCACAATGGCAAAGGCTCTGCCAATCAACAATAGCGGAGATATGCTGCCAGCGTTACTGACCCGTTACTGCATAAGTTTTTACTCGATCCCACCTGCATTGGTCCAGGCTTTTATGGAATGTCGCTCCTGGAATGTTGAACGGCTCAGCTTGTCGAATTCTAGGTCACGGTCACTAGCGTGTTAGTCATTAACGCCCCTCTCTCTCTTCCGTCTCCCTCTCCATTCACTCCTCCTCACCTCCACTCCCCCTCCTTCCCATAACCACTCCCAAGATACCTCTACCACTGCTTCGCTCCTCGCCTCACCTACTCGCATCCGCCACTGCAAACCCCTCAGATTGTGTGATCTTATGCTCCCCGTTTCCCACATTCCCCCCCACCCCCCTCCCCTCTCATCCCGCCCATTCCCCCCATTTCCCCCTCGATGCTCCCATTTCTTCCCCCCTTTCCACGCACCCGCCGTCCCCCCGTCCCTGGTCGCACCAGGCGCCAGGAGGCAGCAGGCGGAGCAGCGGAATCTGGTGGGCAGGGTGGAGGAGTTTGAAGGCGAGCTGGGATATCACGTGAAAGACAAATTCAGGTCCGTGCACACGCCACGTAGGCCAGTCCCACGTGCCACGTGGGTCAGTTCCACATGCTGCTCCCCCTCCCTCCTTCCCTCCCTCCCTCCCTCCCTCCCTCCCTCCCTCCCTCCCTCCCTCCCTCCCTCCCTCCCTCCCTCCCTCCCTCCCTCCCTCCCTCCCTCGCTCGCTCCCTCCATTCCCATCCCCATCCCCATCCCCATCCCCATCCCCATCCCCATCCCCATCCCCGTCCCCGTCCCCGTCCCCATCCCTATCCCCATCCCTGTCCCCATCCCCATCCCCATCCCCATCCCCATCCCCATCCCTATCCCCATCCCCATCCCCGTCCCCATCCCCATCCCTATCCCCACCCCCATCCCCATCCCCATCCCCATCCCCATCCCCATCCCCATTCCCACCCCCATCCCCATCCCCATCCCCATCCCCATCCCCATCCCCATCCCCATCACCATTCCATCCCCTGCAGGTCTCATCCCGAGCGTGCAGGGTTGCCCATCCGCCCCCTGGGATTCCCCCTGGACACGGCCCTACTGCCCAACATCATGATGGGTTATTATGACCGTTTGCAAGCGCCAAACCCCAAATCCTTCGACCCGTTCAGGCACCTGGCCAGGCATGGCGGCGCCTCAGGTGGTCCCTCAGGTGGCCCCTCAGGTGCCTCCGACGATGCAAGCTCTCTTGTGAAGCTGGCCTGCCACGGACCCCCCTGTCCCTCATTCGGACCCTGCTCAGGTGAATTCCCAAATATTCAGGCGTGCTGGAACGAACACCTGGTGGATGAGGCAGAAAAGGATATACCCCCGCCAGTCAACTGCCCCCTCAAGAGTCGACCCAAGGGAGCAGCAGCGGCCAGGGGAGGGAAGGCGAGGGGATTGACGGATTACAACGAGACGTGCTCGCACAGGCAGGACTTCACCCCGCACGAGGCGTCAGCTCTGCAGCTGTTCCGGGTGGAGGGCGTGTATGTGACGTTCGATGGGCTTGTGGTGAACCGCTCGCACGTGCTTGTGAAGAACGGGTGCCGCCGCTGGTGGCGCAAGGTGAGGGGCGTGGGGGAGGGGGAGTGGGAGGGGGAGTGGGAGGGGGAGTGGGAGGGGTGGGGAATGGAACAGAACAGGGAGCAAGGGGAGAGGGGAGGAGAGGGTGAGGGCAGAGAAGGGATGTGAAGAAGTAAATCCTAAACCCTAAACCCTTTCACCCGCCTACTTCAATTCAATCCACTGCCCCAAACATCTCCTCCTTGTTCTCCCCTACTGTTCCCCTCCACCTGGAAGGCCAACTACAGTCCGGAGCACAGGGTGCAGCACCTCTCAGGAGCGGCGTTCAACTGGGCGACGGTGCCCGCAGCCAACTTCTACCACTTCATGATCGAGCTTCTCCCGCTCTTCCTCGTCGCCCTGCCGCTCATGCCCTCGCCTCTACGGGACGTTCCCTGGCTCATACGCGAGGGCCAGGTGCGTGGGGGAGGAAGGAATGGGGGAAGAGGAGTGGGAATTAGGTAAGTGGGGAGGGATCAAGGGGGAGAGGTCAGGTAGTCTCGTTGGTGTGTCGCTCATGCCCTCGCCTCTCCGGCACGTCCCCTGGCTCATATGTGAGGGCCAGGTGTGTTGTGGGGGAAGGGAGGGTGGGAATGACACGAAGAGCCCAAGAGTAAGCAGTTTGAGTCTGCTCACAGCGCCCATAGTCCACACCCTAAACCAACGACTCTAAACCCACGGCCCTAAACCCATGGCCCTGAACCCATGACCCTAAACCCACGGCCGCAAACCCACGGCCCTAAACCCACGGCCCTAAACCCATGGCCCTGAACCCATGACCCTAAACCCACGGCCGCAAACCCACGGCCCTAAACCCACGGCCCTAAACCCATGGCCCTAAACCCACGGCCCTAAAACCACGGCCGCAAACCCAGGGCTTAAACCCACAGCACTCTCACTCTCATGCCTCATCCCCCATGCCTATCCCCATGCCTATCCCCATGTCTGTCCCCATGCCTATCCACATGCCTATCCCCATGCCTATCCCCATGCCTATCCACATGCCTATCCACATGCCTATCCCCATGTCTGTCCCCATGCCTATCCACATGCCTATCCCCATGCCTATCCCCATGCCTATCCACATGCCTATCCCCATGCCTGTCCCCATGCCTATCCACGTGCCTATCTCCATGCCTATACCCATGCCTATCCCCATGCCTATCCACATGCCTATCCACATGTCTGTCCCCATGCCTATCCCCATGTCTGTCCCCATGCGTATCCACATGCCTATCCCCATGCCTATCCCCATGCTTATCCACATGCCTATCCCCATGCTTATCCACATGCCTATCCACATGCCTATCCCCATGTCCTGTCCCCATGCCCCACCCCGCTCCTTTCCCCCTTCCAGTGGCCGCTGTACGAGCAGCTGGGTGCGCCAATCATCGGCATCAATCCAAGCGCCATCCGCTTGCTGCCCATGGTGGAGAACGACCTCTTCCATGCGCACGTGCTCTTCCAGGTGGCCTCACAAAGAAGGAGGTGACTTGTGAGTCGGCTCAAAAGCAGCCTAGCGCCACCCGCTTTTGAGTCGACTCAAAAGTCAGTTGCTCCCCATGGTTGAGAACTACCTCTTTTATGCGCACGTGCTCTTCCAGGTACGTTGATAAACAGCCAGAGACTTTCCATCTCCCAGGTGTGCATGCTTGTGTGTTTCAAGTGCCTCAAACGTACGGCCGTTTACGTGACGCGCCTGGAATATGGGGCACTGAGCCGCATCGCATTGCCATGTTGTACCCAGCCTGTGATTTTTTTAAACAACTAGAAAACTGCTGTGCCGCATCGCCATGCTGTACAACCAGCAAACCAGGTTCCTTCTCTCCCATCCTTCCCTCCCCTCCCATCCTACCCACGCTCCCGCTCCCCACACCCCCACCCGCCCACCAGCCCATGTTCCGGGATTGTGACCACCCCAGTCGTCCCCTCTGGCGACTGTTCAACCCAACTGCCTCTTTCAAACCAGCCTCCTCTTCCATTCTTTCCTTCCCTCCCGCCCTTTCCCACACTCCGTCCCCCACTCTCCCACCCACCAGCCCATGTTCCAGGATTGTGACCATCCCAGTCGTCCCCTCTGGCGTCTGCTGCGTCGTCACCACCTGCTGCACCCCACAGGCCTCCCCCTCTTCAACCCCAACTGGACCTACCGTGCCCAACCGCCTCTCACCGCACTCCAAGCGCGGGAACTCCCCAGTAACTGGGTTATTCTGCTGGCCAAGCGGCCAAAGGGGAAGCGGCGCTCTCTAGTAAACTATGAAGAGGTGGAAGCGGAAGTGATGCGGATTTTCAAGCATGAGAGAGTGGTTATATTCGAAGGCTTTCTCCCCATTCTCGAAGGTGTGTGTCTCGTGGGTGCTTTTCTGCCCCCTTGCTCGGTGCTTGTGGTGCGTAGTAACATTAGAGTTTTGAGATGCCTCGGAACAGAATTGACCTGTTCTGCAGCTCTTAGCACGCCCATCTGTAACGCCTAACACACCATGTCTATCTGGTCCTGCAAATCGTGTCACCTTTCTGAAGAGCCCCCACCTCCCTCACTCCCTCTGCTCTTCCCCTTCCCACCCTGCACCCCTTGGGTCACACCCAACTCTTCTTTCCAATCATGCACCTTTAACTTCATCAACCCCACCTAACCCTTCCCCCTCCCCCTCCCCCTCCCCCACCTCCACTCTTCTCTCTCAGCCCGTGCACTCTTCAGACGCACGCGCCTATTCGTAGCAAGCCATGGGGCGTCCCTCACCAACATGATCTTCATGCCGGAAGGAGCAACAGTGCTGGAACTTCGACCGGACGAGTGCCCAGTGACAGTATTCCACCTGCTCGCCAACGCCTGCTCCCTCTCCTACCACGTTGTGTTTGGTAAAGGGAACTGGTCGTCTGAATCCGTAGCTAATGTGCCTAGAGTATCGCGTGTGCTAGAAGATATTCGGACGATGTTCCTGGAAGAGGATAGAAGACTTGGGTAACGCCCTTCCTTGGCAGCTACAGCTTACAAGCCAAGAAAAGAGCATGTGACCGATGCACGTGCGCTAGAAGATATTCAGACGATGTTCTTGGAAGAGGATAGAAGTGTCAAAACACTAGGCAGAAACGATAGAACAGGAAAGAGGGGGTTTTCACTAGCAGGCAGTTGAGTACATATAGCGAACCCTAATTCGGGCTGTACTCGCTATAGAATACCCCACTGCAGGCTAGACAAACAACACATTCTGACACACCCCCATAGTCAAAGTGGGATATAATCAGCACAACAAGCAGGCAGAGTAGTAGGTTCACAAATACAAGCAAAGCTAGAGGCAGTCACAGAGGGCAAGAGGAGGGACTGTGGGAGGAGTGGAGATAGGAGGCGTCGGGTGAAGCCGCAGACACACGGGCAACAGGAACGGCGCGCACGGTGGCTATCGGAGCACTCAACCTCCGGACCACAGGAGTAACTGGCTCCGCGCTAAGCAGCAGCAGGAGCAACTGACCCACGTGCGACTGGCAGCAGCAGGCTCGATGGGCTACCGGAGTACTCAACCCCCGGACTACTGGCCCTGCTGACGTCACAACAGCTACCCTCGGTCAACCTCCCCCAACCGTCCCACACCCCTTTCACACACCCCCTGCTGTACCCCTAGCACTCGCTCACACGCCACCCCCCTCGTACCACTCCGACGGCTCCAACACATCCACCCTCCTCAGCGGCAGTTGCAGCAGTGGGAGACGAAGGAGGAGGAGCAGGGGACGGCACACACTCCCGTCACCCCCATACTCGCCACCCCCAATCCCTAACAGAGGCAGCACAGGGCAGGAGCGGGGAGGAAGCAGCTGTGAAGCAAGGAAAACAGGAATGAAATGACTAAGGAAAGATTGGGTACAAATACAACCCTAGAAACCCTGTACCCCATATGTGCTACCCCACTATAGCCTACAGCAACTATGTCATGTAAATCTGACACACCCCCATAGGCAAAGTGGGGGAGAACAAGGGGTCACAAGACCAGTCAAGCAAAGCAAAGCAAGCTCAGGGTGGATCACAAAGTCACCACACAGTCCGAGCACAAGAGTAGGGCCAGAGGCCAGTTCACATGCAGAAGTACAGACATATATATAAAACTAGACAAGCAAGAGCAGGCATATATATATGTCACAGTACAAGTGAAGTCAAGAGGAGAGCAAGTGAGGCAAGACAGGCACAAGACCCAGCTGGGTGCAAAAGCGCTGATGGTCACAAGGCGCGAGTGCCTTGGTGAACACATCAGCAGTGTTGGCCTCAGAGGCCACGTACGCAAGTCGCAACTGACCACGCTGCTGCAGCTCACGAGCAAGGAAGTAGCGGAGAGCAATGTGCTTCGTTCTGTGCTCCAAGCGCTGCTCTCGACACAAGGCCAGCATGGCCTTGTTGTCTACGTACAGCACTGGAGGAGAACGAGGCGGCTCTCCAAGGTCAGTCAGCAGGTAGGTGAGCCAGCGAAGCTCCTGTGCAGCCATGGCCCCGGCGTAGATCTCAGCCTCACAACTGGAGCCGAGAACCGAAGACGAGCGAGTAGACCGCCACGAGACAGAGCCGGAACCAAGGCTGAAGGTGTAACCCTGTGACGACCGCTGCGTAGCCTGGTCGTCAGCCCAAGAAGCGTCCGCGTGGCCGGTAAGGACCACTGGACTCCGCCCTCCAAGCACTAGCCCCATGCCCGACGTACTGCACAGGTAGCGCAATACCCTCTTCGCTGCAGCCATTGTCAGTAGAGCTACACTGTGAGATCCCCGATCGATCCTAGGGGGGGTTACAGGCGCGTTTGCCTGGGGGGTTATGGGCGCACTGACCCGCTACTGAAACAAGCCCTTTTATCCCAATGGTCTAGTGGTTGGGATTCTGACATGGTATCAGAGCGGTCTCGGGTTCGAATCCCGGTGTATGCACATGTTGGCCGTTGCCACTGTGCTCAGTCCTGGGCCTCCCAGTGTGGGGGGGTGTCAGTAGAGCTACACTGTGAGATCCCCGATCGATCCTAGGGGGGGTTACAGGCGCGTTTGCCTGGGGGGTTATGGGCGCACTGACCCGCTACTGAAACAAGCCCTTTTATCCCAATGGTCTAGTGGTTGGGATTCTGACAGCCATGTGCTCCGGTCTGTGTCTCCCAGGAGCAACATAGCGTGCAAGAATGCTCAGAGGGTATGCAAGGTCAGGTCGTGTGCAGGTCATCAGGTACATGAGGCAGCCAACAAGCTCTGCATACGGACCACTCGACTCTACGGACTCATCCGAAGGCAGAGCTGAGAGTGAGTGGCGAGTAGGCAGAGGAGTGGCCTGAGGCGAGGAGTACGTGAAGCCGAAGCGCTGAAGGACCTGCTGCACCATGTGTGACTGAGTCAAGGTAATGGTGCGGCGTGCTCTGTCCCGAGTGATCTGCAAGCCAAGGTAGCTGCGCAGTTCACCCAGGTCTGTGCACGTGTGTCTCTTCAGCAGCTTGGACTTCACGTAGGCGAGTCCAGAGGTGTCCGCTGTGGCAAAGACCAAGTCGTCGACATACACGAGGATGTAAAACGGCGGCAGGGAAGTGTCGGTGCGAAGAAACAGCGACGGGTCAGCAGTAGAAGGAGCAAACCCAAGAGCCGCAAGCGTAGTCCTCAGTGTGTCGTGCCACTCACGCGGTGCCTGGCGGAGACCGTAGACTGGCTGTTGGAGGCTCCACTGGGTGCCAGGAGGGAAAGTCCCAGTGAAGCCAGGTGGACGGCGAAGCCAGATCTCCTCGTGCAGGCTACCCTGCAAGAACGCAGTGCTGAAGTCGAGAGAGTGAAGCTCGTAGTCGCGCTGAGCGGCTATGTGCAGCAGCACCCGAAGAGTAGTCATCTTCGGGGTGGGAGAGAAGGTCTGAAAGTAGTCAACTCCCTGCCGCTGACTAAAGCCACGAGCAACGTACCGTGCCTTGAAGACAGGTGGAGAGCCCGGCGGTCGCTTCACCCTGAAGATCCACATGCCACTGACGATGTTCGCCCCAGGAGGGGGAACCGCGTCAACGTAGGTGCCTGTGGACTTCCAGGAAGCCATCTCTGCATCCATAGCTGCCTGCCACTGAGAGGAGTAGGGACCCTCTACGGCCTCCGCGTAAGAACGCGGAATCGGGATGTCTAGTGCATCCGGGTCTCCCTCAGGGGCAAGCAGTACAGACGCGAGATGAGGTGAAGCAGCCGCTAGACACTGTAACTCCTCCTGCCTGTCCTCTAGGACGTCCGTGCCAAGAGCACACTCACCCCCGACGGACGGAGGACAGACAGGCGCAGACTCAGCAACAAGACTTGCAGCGTAGTCGAGACGACAGCGAGCAGCAAAGTCGACGAGCTCAGCGACTAGAGCAGACGCAGCAGTGGACTCAAAAGAGGGGTCAGTGACGACAGTAGCAAGCAGACGCGTGACAGTAGGACTGGCAGCACGAAGAGAGTCCGACTCCGGGTCGGCAAGCGCAGGAAGAGAGGACTCAGGAGGAGAAGGCAAAGGGGCACGCAGAGGAGCAGTGGACGGACGCAAAGACATCCGGTGCGTGCCAAGGACAGGAGGAGGACGCTGACGCGAACTGCGACCACTAGCGCGAGCAGCACGAACAGGCGACGCGGGACGAGACGCAGGCTCACGACGCTCAGCAAGACCTCCAGTAGGACCAGTGTAAGGAGAGGGAGCAGGCAGTGGAGAGGAAGGCTCCAGCAGGGACTGCGACTGGACAGGCGGTGGACCCTCTACTAGAGGAGAAAGACCAAGAACCTGCTGTAGGAGCGGAACGAAGTACGGCCGAGGCCGCGCGGCAGCTCCAGACTCAGCAGGGACAGCACCACCACCCTCAGCGACAGCACCAGCGCCACCCACACCTCCAGCGGTAGGACCAACAGCAGTAGGCTCAGCACCAACGCCCTCAGCAGCTCCAGCTCCAGGAGGACCCGCAGGTCCAGCAGCTCCGGGACCGGCAGCACCCGCACCCTCGACGGTCGAAGAAGCTCCAGCTCCAGCTCCAGCAGCACCTCCAGACTCAGCAGCACGCCTCCAGCGGCGAGCGAACCACTCGCGCAGCTCCTGTGGAGAGAGGGGCTCCCGGCGAGACGCAGCAGCAGGAGAAAACCCAGGCTCAGCAGCTCCAGACGCAGCACCCCCAGGCTCAGCAGCTCCCGACCCAGCACCCCCAGACCCAGCACCTCCAGGCACAGCACCCCCAGGCTCAGCACCCCCAGGCTCCGCACCCTCCGCAGTAGCACCCTCAGGCCCAGTACCCCCAGCAGTAGCACCCCCAGGCTCAGCACCCCCGCGCACAGCACCCCCAGAGTCAGCACCCCCAGGCTCAGCACCCGCAGCAGCACCAGAGTCACCAGTAACCTCCACCGGGTCAACGGCGTCTACCTGGGACACACCTGAGGGGGCAGGAACCTGAGGGGGGAGGAGGTCTACCGGGGGGGGAACCGGCACAAGGAAGTCCGGGGGAGGGGGGAGGGAAGGAGTGCGGTAGGGGAAGAGACGGTAGAAGGGGACTGACTCGTCGAACGTGACGTCCTGGGAGGACAGAACACGACGAGAGGAGGGGTGGTAAAACTGCCACCCTGGGGCGTCAGTGGGGAAGCCAAGGAAGACACAGGGAGCAGCACGAGGGGACAGCTTGTCCGCAGACAAGTCGCGGACAAACGCCCGAGATCCCCAGACACGGAACACAGACGCATCGCCAACCTTCCCCGTCCACAGCAAGGCTGGGGACATCGCAGGCCGAGAGACCCGGGGGTGAAGGTTGAGCTGATGCGCCGCGTACCTCACCGCAAACGGCCACAGAAAATGGGGGGCAGCCGCATGCATCATGGACGTACGAGCGACATCCATGACCATGCCAATGCGGCGCTCAGCAATCCCATTTTGCTGTGGTGAGTCCGGAAGCGTGAAGGTCTGGCGAATCCCCCGTGCACGACAGTAGTCCCGCAGAAGGCGAGAAGAGAACTCTCCGCCTCTGTCAGAGTGCAGACGCAGAACAGGAAAGTCCGAGCCGAAGCTCTGCCTGAGCTGGAGACGAGCCTCGCGGATCCAGTCGATCAGCACCTCAGTGACTGCATCCTTGCTGCGCAAGGGGAGGACTGTGGTGTAACGCGAGTAGTCGTCAACCACCAACAGGAAGTAGCGCTCGTAACCCTGCCCACGGACGGGGGCTGGGCCCCACACATCCATGTGAAGCGTCTGCAGGGGAGCCTCTGTCGGGGGGAAGTGGGAGGAGTGAGGAGTAGCCCGGAGGCGACCCTCAACACAGGGGACACAGGAAGGTCCTGGCCCGGAGGGGAGAGGAGGGAGAGACTGGGGAAGACCAGAGACAAGGACACGGGAAGCCATGCTCCGAAGACGGGGCAAGGAGGGGTGGCCAAGACGGTGGTGCCACAGGAGAGTCTCGTGAGACAGGAGGCGACAAGAACAGGGGGCAGACTCAGGACCTGACCGGGACGCAGCAGCAAGCACCTGACGCGACGCAGCCACCTGACCAGACGCAGGGACAGGAGGAGACTCAACGGTCAGGGTGTAGAGACTCGACCCCGGCCGACGCGAGAACGTGGCCAGGTGTCGGCCTGTGCGTGCCTCCGTGCAGTGGGTCACCCGCTGACGCGCAGGAGTGAACTGGTGAACCCCCACATCCTGCAGGTCCGCTCCACTCACCAAGTTCGTAGAGAACGAGGGAAGGTACAGACCAGACAGGGTGCCCGAAGGGGCAGCCGGACACGGGAGGACAGTGGAGAAGTGAGAAAGGACAGGACCCCCAGAGGGGTCAGCAAGGGAGACCGCAACCGGCCGGCCGAGCGGCGTAAGGGTAGTGCGGTCTCGAAAGAAGGAGCGAGAAGCCCCGGAGTCAAGTGTGAAAGTGAGGGAGGACGAGGACGACGCAGTACCTGAGAGCGCAGTCTCACCAGTACCTGAGAGCGCAGTCGCACTGGCACCTAGAGCAGCAGCCTCACAAGCACCTAGCGCAGCAATACCAATGCCCGGGTCGGGCTGGAAACACCGGTAACCCTCATTCTCCTCACTATAATCCACAACATACATAGCAGCAAGGATAGCATCAAAATCAAGATCAAAGATCGCTACACCAGCCCTGAGAAGCTCATCCCAGCGAGGGATCTCACTAGCCCCAGGGAACTGCTGACGCCAAGCGTCCGTCAGGCGGCCAAAGCAGCGCTGGGTGGCGTGGGCACCCCCACACTGCTCACCCGCGCGGTCGCCGGAACGAAGAACGTAGGTGCAGGGACCAGTACCCCCACCCCTCTGACGCCCAGCGTACCACTCACGAAGCTGCTGAGGCGGAGGGATGTCCCGCGAGCGCTGCTGCTGCTGCCGCTGCGAGCGCTGGCCACCACCACCGCCGCTACGCTGCTGGGTACCACCTCGACCAGCTCCACCTCCTCCACCACCACCGCCTCCTCCGCTGCCGCCTCCACCGCCTCCACCTCCGCCGCCTCCACCACCGCCGCTGCCTCCACCACCACCGGTGGCACCACCACCACCGTCTCCGCCACTGCTGCCACCACCACCACCACCCCCGCCACTAGTCCCGCCGCCACCCCCACTCCCTCCGCCGCCACCGCCGCCACCGCCACCGCCCCCTCCAGCTCCACCTGCGCCCTTGCCCCCCTTGCCCTTGCTGGAGCGACGTCTCCCACTAGGGGCAGACGCCGCGCCGACCGACTCAAGACCAAGCAGGTCGGCAGCAGCAGCAGAGGCAACAGAGGGCAGCAAGGGGGAAGGAGAGCACCCCTCAAAGATGGGGGTGCGAGGGTCACCACGAGAAGCACCTACAGCGACTATGCTCTTCTCCGCTGCAAGGAGGGCCTTCTCGAGGAGGTCGACGGTGAGGGTGGTGGGACAGACTGCGAGAAAGTGGTCCCTGACGACGCGAAGGGAGTCAGGGAGGCGCGCGACTACGTAGTAGAGAGCGATGTACATGGGGGGGGGGTTCTTAGCGCAGAACTCAGCAGGAAGGGCGGCGCGGTAGCGAGTGTCACTAGTGCGGAGGTGAGTAATGAGGTCAGCGACAGTGGGAAAGGCAGAGAGGTCAGGAAAGAGGTAGGGAAGCATGAGACGGCTCAGTGCAGCAGTGGCAGGGGAGGAGTAGCGCGCAACTACAGCGTCGTACAAGGTCTGAGCACTCTTGTACTGACTAAAGTGCGCACGCTCAGAGGTAGGGAGGTGGCGACGCACAGCAAGACGTGCAGCAGTATCGCGGGTGGCCCACTTAGAGCGGACAGTGGGATCAGCATCAGCAGCAGGGGCAGGAGAGGCGCCAGAGGTGAGGTCAAAGAGAGAAAGGTCGTCAGCCCTGTCGCACTGTAAGAACAGCTGCAGGTCGTCTAACCAGACCTCAAAATCAATGGCGCGACCCTCAGCGTCAAAAGCTAGGACACTAGGGGTAGCCATGGCGACGACAGCGACGCAGTGCAAGCAGTAGGGAAAGAGCTCGCAGTGTCAGTGGGACTGTGCTCACCAGGCAGGGCAGGTCGTGCAGCTCTGCAGAAAGGCGGCTCAGCGACCGGGCGGCTCGGGTGCACAGCGGCTCGATGGCTGGGCGGCTGGGGCGCTGGGCGGCTCGGCTCCCGGACGGCTCGGCGGCAGGGCGGCTCGGGTCCCGGGCGGCTCGGCGGCAGGGCGGCTCGGGTCCCGGGCGGCTCGGCGTTGGGCGGCTCGGCTCCCGGGCGGTTCGGCTGCTGGGGGCGGCTCGGCCGGGAGATGCAGGGGCGGGGCCGTCAGGTGCAGCGGCGGGTCGACCGGTGCAGTGGCGGGCCGGCAGGTGCAGTGGCGGGCCGGCAGGTGCAGCGGCGGGCCGGCAGGTGCAGCGGCGGGCCGGCAGGTGCAGGCGGCGGGCCGTAGGGTGCAGCGGCGGGCCGTAGGGTGCAGCGGTGGGCCGGCAGGTGCATCGGCGGGGCCGTCAGGTGAAGCGGCGGGCCGCTGGGTGCAGCGGCGGGCCGGCAGGTGCAGCGGCGGGCCGGCAGGAGCAGCGGCGGGTCGGCAGGAGCAGCGGCGGGGCCGTCAGGTGAGGCGGCGGGCCGGCAGGAGCAGCGGCGGGCCGTAGGGTGCAGCGGCGGGGCCGGCAGAGGCGGCGGGCCGTAGGGTGCAGCGGCGGGGCCGTCAGAGGCGGCGGCGGGGCCGCGGCAGTAGAGGCGGGGCCGCGTCAGGGGAGGCGGCGGGGCCGCGTCAGGGGAGGCAGCGGGGCCGCGTCAGGGGAGGCGGCGGGGCCGCGTCAGGGGAGGCGGCGGGGCCGCGTCAAGCAGGCGGCGGGGCCGCGATCAGGAGAGGTGGCGGGGCCGCGTCTGAGGGACAGCGGGGCCGCGAGGGAAAAGGCGACCCGAGGGGTCGCTAAAAAAAAGGCGCGCCTTGGGGCGCGCTTCGGTGGGCCCTAAAAAAACGGTCCTAAGGCAGGACCCGCTCTGATACCATGTGAAGCAAGGAAAACAGGAATGAAATGACTAAGGAAAGATTGGGTACAAATACAACCCTAGAAACCCTGTACCCCATATGTGCTACCCCACTATAGCCTACAGCAACTATGTCATGTAAATCTGACAGCAGCCCCGCGGCGCATGGGGCAAGGGGCGGCGCGCGGGTCGGCTGGGGCGGGCGCGGAGGTCCCCAGGGGCGACGCAAGGGTCCACGGGAGGGGCGCGCGGGTCGACGGGGTCGGGCGCGCAGGTCCCCAGGGGCGACGCGCGGGTCGACGCGGGCGCCACAGCGGGCGACAGGGGGCCGCGCGCGGGTCCCCTGGGGCGCCACGACGGACGACGGGGGAAGCGCGCGAGTCCCCGAGGGCGCCACGACGGACGAAGGAGGGCCGCGCGCGGGTCCCCGAGGGCGCCGCAACGAACGACGGGGGGACCGCGCGGGTCGAAAGGGCCGCCGCGGAGGGCAACAGAGAGCCGCGCGCGGGCCCCCGGGGTGACGCGACGGTGGGAAACCGCCGCGTGCCTCAAGGCGCACGGCAGGCAGAAAACCGCCATGCGCCCTGAGCGCGTGGCGGGAAGAAAAAACGTCGCGCGCCACGGGGCGCGCGACAGACAAGACAGCAGCGGAAGCATAGGGCACGACCACCCACAGGATCGACCCAGGAGGGCCGACCTGCTCTGATAGCATGTCAAAACACTAGGCAGAAACGATAGAACAGGAAAGAGGGGGTTTTCACTAGCAGGCAGTTGAGTACATACATCTAACCCGAATTTGGGCTGTACTCAATATAGAGAACCCCACTTCAGGCTAGACAAACAACACATTCTGACAAGAAGACTTGGGTGACGCCCTCCCTTGGCAGCTACAACTTACAGGCCATGAAAAGAGCATGTGACCGATCGATTATGGTAGCACTTTTCGTGCTCGCATGAGTCAGTGTACTGCTTGCCCTGGCCCCGTATGCTTACAGCATGGGCTTACCTAAGGGCCTTGAGAGGTCAAATGCCTTTTGGGTGGCTTGGATCGCCTGGGTGTGCATGGTCAGCACTAGATTTTTACGCTGACAAGAGGGCACCTAGTGGTGGCTCATCTTTCGATCTAATGTTCATACATGGTACATTGGGCCCAGGGCCCAAAATATCAGGGTAAAATGCCCTTATTACCCTGGGGGCCGGCCGCTTTTTCAGGATTACACTGTCAAAATCAGGATTCAAAGAAAGTAACTTTCACGCAAAAAGAGTTTTCTTTTTTACTTTTTTCATTTTTTCACAGATAGGATATACGGTTAGCTTGATGGTATTAGGGTTGTATCTACACTACCCTAATACCAAAACTTTTTTAGCGCGGATCAGACCATTTTCCGCGTGCTGACTGTCAAAATCCCAACCACTAAACCATTGGGATAAAATGGTTTGTTTGTGTAGCGGGTTAGTGCGGCCATAACCCCCTAGGCCAACATGTCTATAACCCTTCCCTAGGATCAATCGGGGATCACCAGTGGACCTCTGACACTGACAGACTCTCACACTGTCACCGTTGTCACTTATAACCACATGCGGGACTGTATAATGTTGTCGGCAGCACGCGGTGTCGCCTTATTGGTTGTTTTACCCACTAGATTGCCAACGCACCCCCGCATGGTGTGACACCACGACACGCCCATTGCCAGCTGAGCAGAGTTGCGCGTCAGTGACATCTTCATGCTGTTCTACGCATTGCAGTCCCATTGCTGCTCTACCAGCCATGCACTGTGAAGAAATGAGGAATGAATGAACTAGCACAAGGTTGGGTACAAGTAGGAAACCCTAGGAAACTGTACCCCATAGTGACTACCCCACTATAGCCTAGACAAACTATATGACATGAGTTTGAAACACCCCATAGGCAAAGTGGGGGAGAACAAGAGGTCACAAGACCAGTCAAGCAAAGCAAAGCAAGCTCGGGGTGGATCACAACGTCACCACACAATCCGAGCACAAGAGCAAGGCCACAAGGCCAGTTCACATCCAAGATCATATATAAAGGTAAACAAGCAAGTGCAGGTATAGAAAGATCATAGTACAAGCAAGGTCAAGAAGTGAGCAAGTGAGGCCAAGTAGGCACAAGACCTAGCATAGTACAGAAGCGCTGATGATCACCAGGCGGAAGTGCCTTGGTAAAGATTTCAACAGTGTTGGCCTCAGAGGCCACGTAAGCAAGGCGCAGCTGACCACGCTGCTGCAGCTCACGAGAAAGGAAGTAGCGAAGAGCAATGTGCTTCGTTCTGTGCTCCTGACACAAGGCCAGCATGGCCTTGTTGTGTACGTACAGAACTGGAGGAGAACAAGGCTGCTCTCCTAGGTCAGTCAGCAGGTAGGTGAGCCAGCATAGCTCCTGTGCAGCCATGGCCCCCGCGTAGATCTCAGCCTCACAGCTGGAGCCGAGAACAGAAGACGAGCGGGTAGACCGCCACGAAACAGAGCCGGAGCCAAGGCTGAAGGTGTAACCCTGTGACGACCGGTGCGTAGCCTGGTCGTCAGCCCAAGAAGCGCCTGCGTGACCTGTGAGGACCACTGAACGTCGCACTCCAAGCACTAGCCCCATGCCCGACGTACTGCACAAGTAGCGCAACACCCTCTTCGCTGCAGCCATGTGCTCTGGTCGGTGTCTCCCAGGAGCAACATAACGTGCCAAGATGCTAAGAGGGTATGCAAGGTTAGGTCGTGTGCAGGTCATCAGGTACATGAGGCAGCCAACAAGCTCTGGGTACGGGCCATTCGGCTCTACGGACTCATCCGAAGGCAGAGCTGAGAGCGAGTGGCGAGTAGACAGAGGAGTGGCCTGAGGCGAGGAGTACGTGAAGTCGAAGCGCTCAAGGACCTGCTGCACCATGTGTGACTGAGTCAGGGTAATGGTGCGCTGTGCTCTGTCCCGGGTGATCTACAAGCCAAGGTAGCTGCGCAGTTCACCCAGATCTGTGCAAGTGTGTCTCTTCTGCAGCTCGGACTTAACGTGGGCGAGTCCAGCAGTGTCAGCAGTGGGAGAGACCAAGTCGTCGACATACACGAGGAGGTAGAACGGCGGCAAAGAGGTGTCAGTGCGCAGAAACAGCGACGGGTCGGCTGTTGAAGGAGCAAGCCCAAGAGCCGCAAGCGTAGTCCTCAGTGTGTCGTGCCACTCGCGCGGTGCATGGCGGAGACCGTAGATTGGCCGCCGGAGGCTCCACTGGGTACCAGGGGGAAACGACCCAGTGAAGCCAGGTGGGCGGCGCAGCTAGATCTCCTCGTGCAGGCTGCCCTGCAAGAAAGCTGTGCTTAAGTCAAGAGAGTGAAGCTCGTAGTCGCGCTGAGCGGCTATGTGCAGCAGCACCCAAAGAGTGGTCATCTTCAGGGTGGGAGAGAAGGTGTGAAAGTAGTGAACTCCCTGCCGCTGACTGAAACCTCGAGCCACGTAACGCGCCTTGAAGACAGGCGGAGAACCCGGCGGCCGCTTCACCCTGAAAATCCACATGCCACTGACGATGTTCGCCCCAGGTGGTGGAACCTCGTCGACGTAGGTGCGTGTGGACTTCTAGGAAGCCATCTCTGCATCCATGGCTAACTGCCACTGAGAGGAGTAGGGACCCTCGATCGCCTCAGCATACGATCGAGGAGTCGGGATGTCTGGTGCATCCGGGTCTCCCTCAGGGGCAATCAGCGTGGACACGAGATGAGGCAAAGCAGCAGCAAAACACTGGAACTCCTCCTGCCTGTCCTCAAGGACGTCCGTGCTAAGAGCACACTCACCCCCGACGAACGGAGGATAGACAGACTCAGACTCAGCAACAAGACTAGCAGCGTAGTCTAGACGACAATGAGCAGCAAAGTCGACAAGCTTAGCAACTAGGGCCGACGCAGCAGTGGACTCAAAGGAAGGGTCAGTGACAACAGTAGCCAGGAGACGCGTGACAGTAGGACTGGCAACACGAAGAGAGTCAGACTCCGGGTCAGCAAGAATAGGACGAGAGGACTCTACAGGAGACGGGAATGGGACACGCAGAGGAGCAGTAGAAGGATGCAGTGCCATCCGGTGTGTGCCTGGGACCGCAGGAGGACGCGGACGCGGAGCACGACGACTAGTGCGAGTAGCACGAACAGGCGACGCAGGACGAGACGCAGGCTCACGACGCTCAGCAAGTTCTCCGGTAGGACCAGCGTAGGGAGAAGGAGCAAGTAGGGGGGAGGCGGGCTGTAGCTGTGACCGCGACTGGACAGGTTGGGGTCACCCTAAGGGAGGAGCAGGACCAGTAGAGGGCGGGAGACCAAGAACTTGCTCAAGGAGCGGAACAAAGTACGGTCGCGGCTGCGCAGCGCCTCCAGAATCAGCAGGGACAGCACCATTACCCCCAACGGCAGCACCAGCGCCAGCAACACCTCCAGCTCCAACAGCGCCAACTCCAGCACCCTCAGACATACCAGCGCCAGCAGCACCACCAACGCCAACACCCCCAGCAGCTCCTGCTCCAGCAGCACCAACTCCAGCAGGACCGGCCGCACCAGTACCGCCAGCAACTCCAGCAGTACCTCCAGGAGGACCAACTCCAGCAGCCCCAGCAGCACCCCCAGTACCCGCAGCTCTAGAACCGCCAGGATGAGTACTTCCGGAACCAGCAGCAACACTAGTACCTCTAGTTCCAGCAGCACAGCTCCAGCGCCGGGCAAACCACTCGCGCAGCTCGTGCGGAGAGAGGGGCTCCCGCCTCGACAAAGCACCGCGAGAGGCCACACGAGTAGACCTTGCACCCCTAGGCTTCGCACCCCAAGGCTCAGCACCCCCGGGTTTAGCACCCCCAGACTCAGCACCCCCAGGCTCAGCACCTCCAGACCCGGCACCCGCAGGCTCAGCACCTCAAACATTACCAGAGTCAACAGCTTCCTCAACAAGCTCGAGTGCATCTACCTGGGACACACTTGACGGGGCAAGGCTCTGAGGGGGGAGGGGGTCTATAAGGGGAGGACCTAGCACAAGGAAGAGCGGCAGCGGGGGGAGGGGCGCAGTGCGGTAGGGGAAGAGATGGTAGTAAGGCATCGACTCGTCAAAGGTGATGTCCTGGGAGGACAAAACACGGCGCGAGATGGGGTGGTAAAACTGCCACCCAGGCGCGTCAGGGGGGAAGCTAAGGTAGATGCAGGGAACAGCACGGGGGGACAGCTTGTCCGTAGACAAGTCGCGGACAAACGCCCGAGATCCCAAGACCCGAAACGCAGACGCATCGCCAACCTTCCCCGTCTACCGCAAGGTGGGGGAGGTCTCTAGCAAGGAGACCTAGGGCTGAAGGTTGAGCTGATGCGCTGCGTACTGAACCGCAAACGGCCACAGAAAATGGGGGGCAGCCGCATGCGTCATGGACGTACGAGCAACGTCCATGTCCATGCCAATGCGGAGCTCAACAATCCCATTTTGCTGTGGAGAGGCCGGAAGCGTGAAGGTCTGGCGGATGCCCTGTGCTTGACAAAAGGCTCCCAGACGGGCAAACAAAAACTCCTCGCCTCTGTCAGAGTGCAGACGCATAACAAGAAAGTCCGAGCCGGAACTCTCTCTGAGTTGGAGACGAGCTGCGCGGATCCAGCCGATCAACACCTCAGTGACGTCACCCTTGCTGAGCAAGGGGAAGACTGTGGTGTAACGCGAGTAGTCGTCAACTACCAACAGGAAGTAACGCTCGTACGCCTGGCCACGGACGCGGGCGGGGCCCCACACGTCCATGTGAAGAGTCTGCAGTGGAGCCTCTGTGAGAGGAAAATCGGAGGAGTGAGGGGCAGCGCGCTGTCGCCCCTCGACGTAGGGGACGTAGGTAGGGGCAGGCCTCGGAGGTAGGGGAGGGAGAAACCGGGGGAGACCAGAGACAAGGGCACGGGAGGCCATGCCTCGGAGACGAGGCAGGGAGGGGTGACCAAGGCGGTGGTGCCAAAGGAGAGTCTGGTGGGATAGTAGACGACACGAGCAGGGAGCAGACTCAGGACCAGACCTGGACGCTGCAGCAAATTACTGACTCGACACAGCTACCTGACCAGACTCAGTAGCCAGAGGAGACTCAGTAGTAAGTGTGTAGAGGCTTGACCCCGGCCGACGGGTGAACGTGGCCAAGTGTCGGCCTGTCCAAGCACACGTGCAGTGGGTCAGCCGCTGAGTCGCAGGAGTGAACTGGTCAACCCCCCTATCCTGTAGATCAGCTCCACTCACCAAGTTCGTAGAGAACGAGGGGAGGTAGAGCCCTGACAGGGTGCTAGAGGGGGCTGCCGGGCACGGTAAGACAGTGGAGAAGCTAGCAAGGACAGGACCCCCAGAGGGGTCCGCCAGGGAGACTGCAACCGGCCGACTAAGCGGCGTAAGCATGGTGCGGTCTCGAAAGATGGAGCGGGTAGCACCCGAGTCAAGGGTGAAGGTGTGTAAGGCCTGAGCCGACGTAGTACCTGAGAGAGCAGACTCACCAGCACCTGGGGCAGCAGACGCAGTAGCACTTAGAGCAGCAGCCTCACCAGCACCTAGAGGAGCAGTCTCAATGCCCGGGTGAGGCGGAACATACAGGTAACAGTCACCCTCAACACTATCAGACACAGCATACATGGTAGCAAGAATAGCATCATAATGAAGATCAAAGATAGCAACCCCCGCCCTAGACAGCTCTCCCCAGCGAGAGATCTCACTAGCGTCAGGGAACTGGTGACGCCACGCGTCCGTCTGGCAGCCAAAGTAGCGCTGGGTGGAGTGCGGGCCCCCCCAGTGCTCACAAGCGCGGTCGCCGGTACGGAGGACGTAGGTGCAAGGACCAGTACCCCCACTGCGCTCACGCGCAGCATACCACTCACGAAGCTGGTGAGGGGACAGGGTCTCACAACTGCGCTGCTGCTGCTCGCGTGGACCACCACCTGACCCACTCCTCGGCGCAGAGCCGCAACCAGCTCCACTGCTGCCGCCATCGCCTCCGCCACCTCCGCCGCCTCCGCCACCTCCGCCGCCTCCGCCACCTCCGCCGCCTCCGCTCCCTCCGCCACCGCCGTCGCCTCCTCTGCCTCCACTACTGCCATCGACATCTCCACCCCCGCCACCACTCCCACCACCACCCCCACCCCCTCCACTGCCTCCACCACCACCTCCACCGCCCCCGCCAGCCCCTCCAGCGCCCCTGCCCCCCTTGCCCTTGCCGGTGCGGCGTCTCCCGCTAGGGGCAGACGCCGCGCCGACCGACTCCAAACCAACGAGGTCGGCCGCAGCAGCAGAAGCAACAGAGGGCAAAAGGGGGGAAGAGGAACACCCCTCAAAGACGGGGGCGCGAGGGTCACCACGAGAGGCTCCTACAGCGACTATGCTCTTCTTTGCTGCTAGGAGGTGCTCCTCGAGGAGATCAACGGTGAGTGTGGTGGGGCGAACTAAGAAGAAGTGGTCCCTGACTATGCGAAGGGAGTCAGGGAGCCGGGTGACTATGTAGTAGAGGGTGATGTACATGGTGGGGGGGTTCTTGGCACAAAACTCAGCAGGAAGCGCAGCGCGGTAGCGAGTGTCACTAGTGCGAAGGTGTGTAATGAGGTCAGCGACTGTGGGAAAGGCAGCAAGGTCAAGGAAGAGGTACGGTAGCATGAGGCGGCTCGGCGCAGCAGTGGCAGGGGAAGAGTAGTGTGCAACTACAGCGTTGTACAAGGTCTTAGCACCCTTGTACTGGCTAAAGTGCGCACGCTCAGTGGTCGGTAAGTGGCGACGCACAGCAAGACGGGCAGCAGCATCGCGTGTGGCCCACTGTGAGCGAACAGTGCTGTCAGCAGTAGCAAGCGAGGCAGGAGAGGCACCAGAGGTGAGATCAAAAAGAGAGAGTCCGTCTGCCCTATGGCACTGTAGGAATAGCTGGAGGTCATCGACCCAGACCTCAAAGTAAACAGCACGACCCTCATCATCAAAGTTAAGGACACTAGGGGTAGCCATGACTGCATTGGCCTAGCAGCAAGTGATCTCACCAGTCCGAGTAATTAGGGCCGGGGCGCGCCGGTAGGAACAGTAGCGGCTCGACGGCACGGCGGCTCGGCGGCCCGGCTGCTGGGCGGCTCGGCGGCTCGGCTGTTGGGCGGCTTGGCGGCTCGGCTGTTGGGCGGCTTGGCTGTCGGGTGGCTCGGCGGCTCGGTTGCTGGGCGGCTCGGCTGTTGGGCGGCTCAGTTGCTGGGCGGCTCGGTAGAGGCGGCGACGGGGCCGGTAGAGGCGGTGACGGGGCTGGCAGAGGCGGCGATGGGGCCGCTAGGGGCGGCTACGGGGCCGCGTAGGGGCGGCGACGAGGCCGCGTAGGGGTGGCGACGAGGTCACGTAGTGGCGGCGACCGGGCCGCGTAGGGAGGGGAGCGGCGACGGGGCCGCTAGGGGCGGCGACGGGGCCGCGTAGGGGCGCCGACGGGGCCGCGTAGGGGCGACGACGAGGCCACGTAGTGGCGGCGACGGGGCCGCGTAGGAAGGTGAGCGGCGACGGGGCCGTTAGGGGCGGCGACGGGGTCACTAGTGGCGGCGACGGGGCCGCGTAGGGGCGGCGACGGGGCCGCGTAGGTAGAGAGGCGGCAACGGGGCCGCTAGGGGCGGCGACGGGGCCGCTAGGGGCGGTGACGAGGCCACGTAGGGGCGACGACGGGGCCGCGTAGGGGCGGCAACGGGGCCGCGTAGGGAGAGAGGCGGCGACGGGGCCGCTAGGGGCGGCAACGGGGCCGCGTAGGGGCGGCGACGGGGCCGCTAGGGGCCGCGAGGGGTCTGTAAGGGCGGCAAACAAGGCGCGCCTCGGACAGGAGCGACTGACGCTCCGGTAAGAAAAAAAAATCAGTGGTGGGCCCAAGGAAGCGTTCCGACTAGGGAACCTGCTCTATACCATGTGAAGAAATGAGGAATGAATGAACTAGCACAAGGTTGGGTACAAGTAGGAATCCCTAGGAAACTGTACCCCATAGTGTCTACCCCACTATAGCCTAGACAAGCTATATGATATAAGTTTGACATGCACTTCCCGCCAAGTGGGGGAATTGGAGTTTACAAGGCCATGTGAGAGTCCAGCTCTACCGGAGGGGTCTTCCGGTTGTTCTCCATTCTCGCCCATTCGGTTGTCCTTCTATGTCAAACATGCCTGCCGGAGTGCCTGATCCACCTGGTAGCACAAGAAACGGACTCTCTGCACTGGGAGTTTTACCACGCCTTAGCGAGAACTAAACCGTTCCCATCTCGCAGCCGCCTCGTGAACCGTCTCCAGAATGTGACGTAGGAACGGTGTATCTGTTCAAGCCACCAGACTCATCGACGGCGTGGGAGCCACACCTTTCCATAGAGCTAGTTCTCGGAGGTGGCGAGGAATCGTCTAAGCCGCCAACTGCTTCACCTTCGACAGTCAGCACCGCCCTTGTCAAGCGACAGCGTGTGGGAGCGACGTACAAGCAGCAGAGGCTCTGGGGCGCTCCTCCTCCCCAAAACGCGCCTTCACACAAATGGACTGCTCCTCCTGCCGATCCGAAGCTACCCACCGTTCTGGCGGATGCTGGGTACGAATCCGTAAAGAAAACTTTTGTCTCTCAGTGGGCTGGTAGTTTCAAATGGCTACGCTTGCTTCTCATGTCTAACGGAATATCTTCAATGAAGTGTTCCATTTGTGTTAAGCACGGAGATCCACTAGTGCAAACAGCGTATGGGGCGAAGGGGGAAGGTGCTTGGGATCTCCAGATCGGCAGCATCCGCACTAACTCATCTACCCGTGCCCACAAGCAAGTAGTGGAGAACCAAGAGAAGTCGGAGGCGGAGAAAGCCAAGCAAACTTGAGGTGGCAGACCACCACGAATTCATATACACTTGTTGCGCACATCGTGGAGCAACAAAGGATGCGTTTGAAGACCAGGTACTCCCTCCGTGACACTGGCCACCACTTCGGCAGCGGGGATAAAATGCACCTGCCATAATTCATCAAGAACCACTAGGCGAAGGGAAAGAGAGAGATGAAGGCAGAGGGTGTAGATGGGGACGGGAATCTCGTCTCTTTTGTGTACAAGCTGCACGAGCGTCCACTTCCTAGATGTGAATCTGATAGCGACGTGACGACGTGCGTCAAGCTGTCGATCAATTTTGTACATGCCGAGGACGCCGAGCTGGAGTGGCGGATGCGCGACCTAAGCCTGCTGGAAGGTACGAAGCTGTTTTGCACAGCTTAGTACGTGTTCGACGACAACAAGAGAGTGGAGACATTCAAAAAGTGTCTGGGCCTTCTGCATAAGCTTTACAACCATAAGCTGCCAGGTAAGCCAAACAGCGGAGTTTGCACTTGTATTAGAGGGTGTTGTCACTTGCAATTCTGCCTCGTTGGTGACCCGTGCACGTCGTGCTCACCACTGCTCGTTGGACTAATGCCCCCCCCCCCTGAGAAGAATAGAACGAGGATGAATGAACTATGAATGAAGTCAGTACATATAGGAAACCCTAATTGGGTTGTACCCCCTATGGGATACCCCACTATAGCCTACACAACAGCATAAGCTATATAAAGTTCTGACACACCCCCATAGGCAAAGTGGGGAAGAACAAGGGGTCACAAGACCAGTCAAGCAAAGCAGAGCAAGCTCAGGGTGGATCACAAAGTCACCACACAGTCTGAGCACAACGACAAGGCCACAAGGCCAGTTCACATGCAGGAGTACACATATATATATAGAGCTAGACAAGCAAGAGCAGGTATATATATGTGACAGTACAAGTAAGGTCAAGAGGAGAGCAAGTGAGGCAAGAAAGGTACAAGACCCAGCTGAGTGCAGAAGCGCTGATGGTCACAAGGCGCGAGTGACTTGGTGAACACGTCAGCAGTGTTGGCCTCAGAGGCCACGTACTCAAGCCGCAACTGTCCACGCTGCTGTAGCTCACGAGCAAGGAAGTAGGGGAGAGCAATGTGCTTCGTTCTGTGCTCCAGGCGCTGCTCTCGACACAAGGCCAGCATGGCCTTGTTGTCTACGTACAGCACTGGAGGAGAACGAGGCGGCTCTCCAAGGTCAGTCAGCAGGTAGGTGAGCCAGCGAAGCTCCTGTGCAGCCCTGGCCCCTGCGTAGATCTCAGCCTCACAACTGGAGCTGAGGACAGAAGACGAGCGAGTAGCCCGCCACGAGACAGAGTTGGAACCAAGACTGAAGGTGTAACCCTGTGACGACCGCTGCGTAGCCTGGTCGTCAGCCCAAGAAGCGTCCGCGTGCCCCGTAAGGACCACTGGACTCCGCCCTCCAAGCACTAGCCCCATGCCCGACGTACTGCACAGGTAGCGCAACACCCTCTTCGCTGCAGCCATGTGCTCTGGTCGGTGTCTCCCAGGAGCAACATTGCGTGCAAGAATGCTAAGAGGGTATGCAAGGTCAGGTCGTGTGCAGGTCATCAGGTACATGAGGCAGCCAACAAGCTCTGGGTACGGGCCACTCGACTCTACGGACTCATCCGAAGGCAGAGCTGAGAGCGAGTGGCGAGTAGACAGAGGAGTGGCCTGAGGCAAGGAGTACGTGAAGCCGAAGCGCTGAAGGACCTGCTGCACCATGTGTGACTGAGTCAAGGCAATGGTGCGGCGTGCTCTGTCCCGAGTGATCTGCAAGCCAAGATAGCTGCGCAGTTCACCCAGGTCTGTGCACGTGTGTCTCTTCAGCAGCTCGGACTTCACGTAGGCGAGTCCAGCAGTGTCCGCTGTGGTAAAGACCAAGTCGTCGACGTACACGAGGATGTAGAACGGCGGCAGAGAAGTGTCGGTGCGCAGAAACAGCGACGGGTCGGCAGTAGAGGGAGCAAACCCAAGAGCCGCAAGCGTAGTCCTCAGTGTGTTGTGCCACTCACGCGGTGCCTGGCGGAGACCGTAGACCGGCCGTCGGAGGCTCCACTGGGTGCCAGGAGGGAAAGTCCCAGTGAAGCCAGGCGGACGGCGCAGCCAGATCTCCTCGTGCAGGCTGCCCTGCAAGAAAGCAGTGCTGAAGTCAAGAGAGTGAAGCTCGTAGTCGCGCTGAGCAGCTATGTGCAGCAGCACCCGAAGAGTGGTCATCTTCGGGGTGGGAGAGAAGGTCTGAAAGTAGTCAACTCCCTGCCGCTGACTGAAGCCACGAGCGACGTACCGCGCCTTGAAGACAGGTGGAGAGCCCGGCGGCCGCTTCACCCTGAAGATCCACATGCCACTGACGATGTTCGCCCCAGGAGGGGGAACCTCGTCAACGTAGGTGCCTGTGGACTTCCAGGAAGCCATCTCTGCATCCATAGCTGCCTGCCACTGAGAGGAGTAGGGACCCTCTACGGCCTCCGCGTAAGAACGCGGAGTCGGGATGTCTAGTGCATCCGGGTCTCCCTCAGGGGCAAGCAGTACAGACGCGAGATGAGGTGAAGCAGCAGCCAGACACTAGAACTCCTCCTGCCTGTCCTCAAGGACGTCCGTGCCAAGAGCACACTCACCCCCGACGGACGGAGGACACACAGACGCAGACTCAGCAACAAGACTGGCAGCGTAGTCTAGACGACAGCGAGCAGCAAAGTCGACGAGCTCAGCAACAAGCGCAGACGCAGCAGTGGACTCGAAAGAGGGGTCAGTGACGACAGTAGCAAGGAGACGCGTGACAGTAGGACTGGCAGCGCGAAGAGAGTCCGACTCCGGGTCGGCAAGCGCAGGAAGAGAGGACTCAGGAGGAGAAGGCAAAGGGGCACGCAGAGGAGCAGTGGACGGACGCAGAGACATCCGGTGCGTGCCAGGGACAGGAGGAGGACGCTGACGCGAACTGCGACCACTAGCACGAGTAGCACGAACAGGCGACGCGGGACGAGACGCAGGCTCACGACGCTCAGCAAGACCTCCAGTAGGACCAGTGTAAGGAGAGGGAGCAGGCAGTGGGGAGGCTGGCTCTAACAGTGACTGGGACTGGACAGGCGGTGGACACTCTACAGGAGGAGAAAGACCAAGAACCTGCTGTAGGAGCGGAACGAAGTACGGCCGAGGCCGCGCGGGGACTCCAGACACAGCAGGGACAGCACCAGCACCCTCAGCGGCGGCACCAGCGCCAACAGCACCTCCAGCGGCAGGACCTCCAGCAGCACCAGCAGCAGGACCTCTAGCAGCACCAGCAGCAGGACCACCGCCAGGACAGACAGCAGCAGTCTCAGCGCCAACACCCTCAGCAGCTCCAGCTCCAGTAGGACCCGCAGGCCCAGCAGCTCCAGGACCGGCGGCACCAGCACCCTCAGCGGCCGAAGAAGCGCCTGCTCCAGCAGCACGCCTCCAGCGGCGAGCAAACCACTCGCGCAGCTCCTATGGAGAGAGTGGCTCCCGCCGAGACGGAGCACCCGGAGAACCTCCAGGCCCAGCACCGCCAGACACCACAAGGGCAGGTCCAGCGGTCGCAGGCTCCGCACCTCCAGGCTCAGCAGCCCCAGACGCAGCACCCCCAGGCTCAGCAGCTACTAACGCAGCACCCTCAGGCTCAGCACCCCCAGGCTCAGCACCCCCAGGCTCAGCAGCTCCAGACGCAGCACCCCCAGGCTCAGCAGCTCCGGACGTAGCACCCCCAGACTCAGCACCCCCAGGCTCAGCACCCCAAGTCTTAGCACCCACGCGCACGGCACCCCCAGAGTAAGTAACCCCAGGCTCAGCACCCGCAGCAGTACCAGAGTCACCAGCAACCTCGACCGGCTCGACTGCGTCAACCTGAGACACACCAGAAGGGGCAGGACCCTGAGGAGGAAGGGGGTCTACCGGGGGGGGACCTGGTACAAGGAAGTGTGGCGGCGGGGGGAGGGAAGGAGTGCGGTAGGGGAAGAGACGGCAGAAGGGGACTGACTCGTCGAACGTGACGTCCTGGGAGGACAGAACACGACGAGAGGAGGGGTGGTAGAACTGCCACCCTGGGGCGTCAGGGGGGAAGCCTAGGAAGACACAGGGAGCAGCACGAGGGGACAGCTTGTCCGCAGACAAGTCGCGGACAAACGCCTGAGATCCCCAGACACGGAACACAGACGCATCGCCGACCTTCCCCGTCCACAGCAGAGCTGGGGAGGTCTCCGGTCGGGAGACCCTGGGGTGAAGGTTGAGCTGATGCGCCGCGTACCGAACCGCAAACGGCCACAGAAAATGGGGGGCAGCCGCATGCATCATGGACGTACGAGCAACGTCCATGAACATGCCAATGTGGCGCTCAGCAATCCTATTTTGCTGTGGAGAGTCCGGAAGCGTAAAGGTCTGGCGAATGCCCCGTGCACGACAGTAGGCCCGCAGAAGGCCAGAGGCGAACTCCCCACCTCGGTCAGAGTGCAGACGCAGAACAGGAAAGTCCGAGCCGAAGCTCCTCCTGAGCTGGAGACAAGCTGCGCGGATCCAGTCGATCAACACCTCAGTGACATCACCCTTGCTGCGCAAGGGGAAGACTGTGGTGTAACGCGAGTAGTCGTCAACCACCAGCAGGAAGTAGTGCTCGTGACCCTGCCCACGGACGCGGGCCGGGCCCCACACGTCCATGTGAAGCGTCTGCAGAGGAGCCTCTGTCGGGGGAAACTGGGAAGAGTGAGGGGCAGCCCAGAGGCGCCCCTCGACACAGGGGACACTGGAAGGTCCTGGTCCCGAAGGAAGGGGAGGGAGAGACCGGGGGAGACCTGAGACAAGGACACGGGAAGCCATGCCCCGAAGACGAGGCAAGGAGGGGTGGCCAAGTCGGTGGTGCCACAGGAGAGTCTCGTGAGACAGTAGGCGACACGAACAAGGGGCAGACTCAGGACCAGACCGGGACGTAGCAGCAAACACCTGACCCGATGCAGCTACCTGGCCAAACGCAGGGACAGGAGGAGACTCAGTGGTCAGGGTGTAGAGGCTCGACCCCGGGCGACGCGAGAACGTGGCCAGTTGCCGGCCTGTGCGTGCGTCCGTGCAGTGGGTCACCCGCTGACTCGCAGGAGTAAACTGGTGAACCCCAGCATCCTGTAGGTCAGCACCACTCACCAGGTTCGTAGAGAACAAGGGGAGGTAAAGACCAGAAAAGGTGCCAGAGGTGGCCGCCGGACACGGGAGGACAGTGGAGAAGTGAGAAAGGACAGGACCCCCAGAGGGGTCAGCCAGGGAGACTGCAACCGGCCGACCAAGCGGCGTGAGTGTGGTGCGGTCTCGAAAGAAGGAGCGAGACGCCCCTGAGTCAAGTGTGAAAGTGAGGGAGGCCGAAGCTGACGCAGTACCTGAGAGCGCAGTCTCACCAGTACCTGAGAGCGCAGACGCACTGGCACCTAGAGCAGTAGCCTCACAAGCACCTAGCGCAGCAGTACCAATGCCCCGGTCGGGCTGGAAACACCGGTAACAGTCACCCTCCTCACTAATAGTCACAGCATACATGGTAGCAAGGATAGCATCGAAGTCAAGATCAAAGATAGCTACACCAGCCCTAGACACCTCTCCCCAGCGGGGAATCTCACTAGCCTCGGGGAACTGCTGACGCCAAGCGTCCGTCAGGCGGCCAAAGCAGCGCTGAGTGGAGTGGGCACCCCCACACTGCTCACCCGCGCGATCGCCGGAACGAAGGACGTAGGTGCACGGACCAGAACCCCCACCCCTCTGACGCTGCGTGTACCACTCACGGAGCTGCTGGGGCGGGGGGATGTCCCGCGAACGCTGCTGCTGCTGCTGCTGCTGGCGCTGACCACTACCAGAGCCGCTCCAATGCGGGGCACCACCCCGACCAGCTCCACCCCCTCCGCCACCGCCGCCTCCACCTCCGCCACCACCGCCGCCTCCACTCCCACCGCTGCCGCCGCTACCGCCGCCTCCGCCGCTGCTGCCACCACCACCACCGCCCCCGCCACTACTCCCACCGCCACCCCCGCTCCCTCCTCCGCCTCCACCGCCACCTCCACCGCCCCCTCCAGCTCCACCCGCGCCCTTGCCCCCCTTGCCCTTGCCAGGGCGGCGTCTCCCGCTAGGGGCAGACGCCGCGCCGACCGACTCAAGACCAAGCAGCTCGGCAGCAGCAGCAGAGGCAACAGAGGGCAGCAGGGGGGAAGGAGAACACCCCTCAAAGATGGGGGTGCGAGGGTCACCACGAGAGGCTCCTACAGTGACGATGCTCTTCTCCGCCGCCAGGAGGGCCTTCTCGAGGAGGTCGACAGTGAGAGTGGTGGGACAGACTGAGAGGAAGTGGTCCCTGACTACGCGAAGGGAGTCAGGGAGGCGTGTGCCTATGTAGTAGAGAGTGATGTACATGGGGGGGGGGGTTCTTGGCGCAGAACTCAGCAGGAAGGGCGGCGCGGTAGCGAGTGTCACTAGTGCGGAGGTGCGTAATGAGGTCAGCGACAGTGGGAAAGGCAGTGAGATCAGGAAAGAGGTACGGTAGCATGAGACGGCTCAGTGCAGCAGTGGCAGGGGAAGAGAAGCGCGCAACTACAGCGTCGTACAAGGTCTGAGCACTCTTGTACTGACTAAAGTGCGCGCGCTCAGTGGTGGGCAAGTGGCGACGCACAGCAAGACGTGCAGCAGCATCGCGGGTGGCCCACTGAGAGCGAACAGTGGGGTCAGCATCAGCAGCAGGGGCAGGAGAGGCGCCAGAGGTGAGGTCAAAGAGGGAAAGACCGTCCGCCCTATCGCACTGTAAGAACAGCTGCAGGTCGTCGACCCAGACCTCAAAGTCAATGGCTCGACCCTCAGCGTCAAAAGCGAGGACACTGGGGGTAGCCATGACTACGACAGTGGAGCAGTGCAAGCAGTAGGGGAAGGGCACGCAGTGACAGCGGTACGGTGCTCACCGGGCAGGGCAGGTCGGGCGGCTCGGCAGTAGGGCGGCCCGGCGACTCGGCGGCTCGGCTGCTGGGCGGCCCGGCGGCAGGGCGGCTCGGCTTCCGGGCGGCTCGGCGGCAGGGCGGCTCGGCTGCTGGGCGGCTCGGGTGCAGGGCGGCTCGGCGGCTGGGCGGCTCGGCTGCACTGCGTCTCGGCGGTCCGTCGGCTCGGCGGCTGCTGCTGGGCGACTCGGCTGCTCCGGTACCGGGCGGCGTGGCGGGCGGCTTTTTGGGCGGCGGGGCCGCGTAGGTGAGGGCGGCGGGGCCGCGTAGATGAGGGCGGCGGAGCCGCGTTGGTGAGGGCGGCGGGGCCGCGTAGGTGAGGGCGGCGGTGCCGCGTAGGTGAGGGCGACGGTGCCGCGTAGGAGAGGGCGGCTGGGCCGCGTAGGTGAGGGCGGCGAGGCCGCAAGGCTCAGGGCGGCGGGGCCGCGATAGTAGGGCGGCGAGGTCGCGAGGGAAGGGCGGCAGGGCCGCGATAACAGGGCGGCGGGGCCGCGATGTAAGGGCGGCGGGGCCGCGAGAGCAGGGCGGCAGGGCCGCGACAGCAGGGCGACGGGGCCGCGATGTAAGGGCGGCGGGGCCGCGACAGCAGGGCGACGGGGCCGCGATCAAAGGGCGGTGGGGCCGCGAGAGCAGGGCGGCGGGGCCGCGATGTAAGGGCGGCGGGGCCGCGACAGCAGGGCGACGGGGCCGCGATGTAAGGGCGGCGGGGCCGCGACAGCAGGGCGACGGGGCCGATATGTAAGGGCGGCGGGGCCGCGAAAGCAGGGCGACGGGGCCGCGAGGTAAGGGCGGCGGTGCCGCGAGGCGTAGGGCGGCGGGGCCGCGATGGGTAGGGCGGCGGGGCCGCAAGGCGTAGGGCGGCGGGGCCGCGATAGCAGGGCGGCGGGGCCGCGATAGTAGGGCGGCGGGGCCGCGATGAAAGGGGCGGCGGGGCCGCGATAGTAGGGTCGGCCGCTAGGGCGGCTCGGTGAGAGAATGGCCCGAGGCGCGACTCGGGATGAGGGCGCTTCGGGCAGGAAAAAAAAAATCGAGTGGTGGGCCCTAGGCGCAGTTCCCACAGGGGAACCTGCTCGATACCATGAGAAGAATAGAACGAAGATGAATGAACTATGAATGAAGTCAGTACATATAGGAAACCCTAATTGGGTTGTACCCCCTATGGAATACCCCACTATAGCCTACACAACAGCATAAGCTATATAAAGTTCTGACAACCCCCCCCCCCCCCCCCCCCCCCCTTCCCTGCCCCTACACGTATCTGCGCGCATCGCCCAAGTATACACACCAACCCCGCCCCATAACCGGGTTCAACTACAAGAGGGCCGGACAGGAACCGTTGATGTTTACATTCACAATGTTCTCCCAACACAACAACGAGGAGTTTCATCAGGCGCTGGGGAACATGCTGCGGGACGATGCATGGCGTGTGTCCTTCCCCAACATCATGCAGTCAGTCGCCGTGCTGACATTGAGCACGGTTGAATGTGAGAGGGGTTTCTTGAAGCAGAACCTGACCAAGACTTGGGGACGCTGCAGCCTAGGCGACACAAGCCTAGAGCACCTGATGCGTTGCTCCCTGCTGCAATACAATCTCGACTGGTACGAGGTGGTCGCCAATTTCCATGGAGAGGAGCTCATACGATCCACCAAGCAGTTTGACGCCAACAGGGCTAGCGATACCGAGTTTGGAGAAGAAGTAGTTGGCAATGGGCGTGGCACTAAGTTGTGTTTTGTGTGCTACGTTGTTTTTATTTATGAAACAACTTAAAGGACAAAACAGCAGCAAAAACAGGCTAAGTGTAGATATGCCATGCTCAAATCAGTGTCCTAATAGATTTACCCTGCTGCCAACAGGGTCCATAAGATTTTACCCTACGGGTCAGGGTAAGGAGGGGCTGGAACCCTGATTCCCTAGGGTGGGCCTAACCAATTTTGAGCCCTGATTTTGCCAATGGTTGCCTCCTTTATCTGTGCGATGACTGTATTCGTCGTTGTTTCGCATGGACAGTTGGATATATATTGAATGGTAAGCCTAGAATGCTAGCCGCTCGTACTGGTGAGTCATGGATGCTGGTTTGAAGACGTAGATGATTTAAATCCCTGCTTGTATCTAATCAGTAAGAAAACGTTGTAATTTCTCGTTCATGAAAATGTATAGCTTGAAACCCCCCTTTCATATACAAATAGTATGTGGGATATACTTTTAGAGTGAATGTTATTGTTTACAGTTGGGCTTCGATTGGGTGCTGAATAGAAGTGCACTCTCTCTCAATGGGTGTCGTTATAAAGCGCTCATAGCGTCTACTTTTAGGGACGTACTCGAGCTGGGAGGGCCAAAACACTATGTCTCTACCTGCGCTTCCAGACAAACCTCGGTACCTGCGTCAGGTGCGCAATGTTAAGCTGGTTATTGTTGATGCTCGACGTTCTTCATACATTTCACTTATCGTTCTGTTCTGGCATCGTCGTTTCTGACTCTCGTGGTCCTACTTCTCAAGGAATATTTCGCCACTGTAACCCTTCTGGTGAGGGGCACCAATCGTGGTTTCACTTAAAACCATGGTGTGAATGCTGAAAGCAAATAAGTAAGTTTGGACCTATCTTGCCGTTACGAGACGAGAGCATTGAAACTGTTCCCACCAATCCTGTACTAGCATTGCGAAGGTACAGTCCAGTTTTGGCAAGGAAAGTCACGAACGTCTTCCCGGGAGAGGCTCTTCTGCAGGTACTGTATTGAGAAGAATCTCGGGAGCCGTGTCGCATGGAGTAGTTCAGGAGGGAACGAGTGGGCCCACATCGTTCACACGCCAAACCGAACCGCGCCAAAAAAATTCTATATTTTTGTTACAGATCTGGTCAGGATATGAAATGAAAAATTACCTTAACATTCTTCATTCACTATCTTTAGTCGAATAATGTTATCATCTGTTCGTGGGTTGCCCTGCAATGACCTGGAAATATGTTGAAAGTGTTCATAAGCGAACTTGAAGTTTTATTTAAGAAAAACTTTACCGTACCCTCTCCTTAGTTTGGGTAACGAGCAACAACGTTCTCCCCCCACTCACAAGCATTCACCCACGCCATTCACCTTTTCGAGCATGCTTGATCAGGAACGTTCCTCGACGTTCATACAGTTGCCTTTGCCATGCTGTGGCATCTGAACAAGCAAGTTTAGCTTGGCTGTGGTTCTCCCTCGTTGGCGCTGCGCATAGGCCGTGGAGGGCTGATGGGCGGCTCCTTCGGCTCTGTCGGCAAAATGCTGGCTCGACGTCGATTGGCCTTGTTGCCAACCTGATCGCACGTCATCATCAACTTGTCCCTCTTCCTCGCAAGAGGATGGCTTGGTTCGGTTTGGATGGAAATGGATGTGGAAGGGACGGTGTGCGTGCAATCAGGGCTGTCGATTGGTTTGGAGCCAGAAACTTGAGAGGCTGAGGTGCCCCAAAAGTTGCCCTGAAATTTACGGGCTGAGAGAAAACCTGGCACTTGAAATCAGGGCTACCAACTTTCCTACACTTTTGCTAGGGAAAACCTACATCTCTTCGGGTCCGTATCCTAGGCAAACTACCAAGAGCCAGCTAGGCAAAAGTCTGAGGTTCGAAACATGTCGATGGATTTTACGGGGATGGGAAAAGGAATAGGGGAGTGTATGGGAGGAGGTGGGGGGACTGGTGAGCGATTGGGAGGGAGGGAGGTATTAGTATGGGACGATAAGGGCTAGACGCGGGAACTGCACTTAAAATCCGGGTCAGGCCCACAACCAGCACTTGCGGGAAAGGGCTGCCCTCAAAGCCAGCCATTAAAATTCGGAAGCTGGGCCGAACCCAGCCCTTAATGTTCAGGGCATTAAGGGCATTTGCCCTTGAATCGTCAGCCTTGTGTGCAACGCGGATGCACAGCACCCTGAGCATCGATGTGTTTGGGGGAGGAAGGACTTCGCTCACGACACGCCTGGTGCCTGGGCGCCGAATCCAGGACGTTCGGAATTTGAAACCCCCTCCCCGGCCTTCCTCCCCAAATCACCCCTGCACTGTACCTTTCCCAAACCAATCCAGTGCGAGCCAAGCCTCTTTCAACACACCCACAGAAACCTGGCAGATCGTCGTTGGCGGCGCTCCACCCCACACACCCCACACCCACCAGAGAAGCTGACGTGTACTGTTCTGTTGTTTACTGTAGAGTCGTAGGATTACGTTCCTCCGGAACAGCACCGCGAAGGCAAGGGGACCAGCATTTCTGAACGGAAGTGGTAAGTTCGAGCTCGCACGAGTGAGTGTACACTGTACACGAGCAAACTAGGCGATCAATCCCCCCATTTCCTTCAAGTGAAGCAGTTTGGGGCTTGCCTGCCACAGTCCCTTCATGCTCCCCTCTCTTCTGCCATTTCTCCTGCTCGTGCCGATTATTTCTGGGGTGTGCTGTGTACACCGAAGCCGTCTTGTTCTCCCTTTTCGGACTTGACGTGCATCGCAAGGAGCAAAGTAGCCCTTCCGATAGTAATTTGCGCATCCACGCCTTCCTCATCTTCTTTCACATCTAGCTAGACCCGTGTTTACTCACCGTAAGAAATAGCTGAATTGCTAACTACAGATAGTCTGACGCGAACCACTCGATCGTAACTTAGGCGTCTCGTTGTAGTACCTTCTGCCGCTTATTCGTAGCCTTTTCGTGGCGCTGCTTTACAACTAGCAAATTAATCGGCCTCTCTTCACGCCACCTCGACGAACCTTTGAGTACAGCTCTCCGTCGCCGTACGACAGTCTCCCTCCCGCCCCTTTGATTGGATATAAACACAATTCACAATGATTCTCGTGGCGGAAAATCTTCACCGCTTTCTCCCTGCCACCGAATCCACCTCCTTCTCCGCCGTTCCCTCCTCCTCCGCCTCCTGTGAACCCTGCGCCTCTTCCGCCTCCGCGCAGCCCCTTCCTCAGCTCGTTCCCATGGGGGATTCCTTGATGCGCACAACTCCCCGGCACCTGCGCATTCCGCCCATATGCATCAACCCCCCGCTAGCGGAAATGGTCGACTCGCCGACGTTTCCCCGATGCGCGGGCCCTTTCTCCCCCGATGCCAGCGAGCCGTCGAGCCCTCTACCTGTCTCTTTTGGTGGGTTCGGATCACTACACGACGAGGACATGCCGGATATTCCAATTCCCGACCTTCAGGGCCTCGATGCCGCAGCAGCGAGCAGCGTCGCAGGCAGCGTCGCAAGCACCGGTGACGCCGCAAGCGACTGCGGCAGCGACAGTTTCAGCTGGGGCAGCAGCAGCGCCGGCAGCGCCGCAAGCGCTGATAGTTCTGAGACAAAAGCACCTCCTTCGTCGTCGTCGTCGACGTCATCGTCGCATGGGGCGACGAAAGGCGGTTACCGTCCCGTGCACATAATTCGCAGCAGCAACGGGGTCGCTACGCCAGTTCGCGCGCCTCAATCCGCCCCCATCGCTCCCCCCAAACGCCTAGTCATTCCTCTTGCGCCCACGGTCCCGCTCGCTTCCCCCACGATGCTTAGTCCGAGCGTGATGAGCCAGTTCCTCGCTTCCGCAACCACCGACCGCATCGTCCGCCTCCCTTCCCCCGCCCCCGCATCCTCCGCGCCCTGCGCCACAATTGTCAGCGCCGGCGGCGAAGCCTTCAAGCAAGCCGCAGCGCCGGCGGCGGATTTTGTGCCAGCGCCGTTGCCAGTGCCGGCTACGCCGACGGTGACGCTGCAGGCAAGGCAGGTGGTATCTGGCGCCGTGGATGTAGCAGCCTGGGCTAGCGCGGCTGCGAGAGCACCCCAGGAGCAGCCGCATCAGGTGGAAATGGCCGCATGGCGGAGCCTTGAGGACGATATAGACACCTCACCAGCAGCAGGAGGGAAAGCCGCGGGTGCGTGGGAGGTGACTGGGTGGTTCCGGCAAATGGCGGGTTGGCAGGCTGTGAACACGGTGGACTCGTCAGAAGAACAGCTGCTGCCAGGGAAAGAGGGGCCCCAGACGAGCTTTGTCTGGAGTAAACCTCAGCGTACTGAGGTTTGGTAGAAAAGGAGTACCTATGGTACAACATCACCTGAGAAGTCTTGAGTAGAATAGGCACTGTCTTTTTCCCCTCCAGCAGACTGAAGTTTGCTCCTCCGGGGTTCCAGAGGATGTCATAGGGCTTCGGGTCCTAGGAGTAGTCCCCGTTCTATGTGAAGCGTCAGTTAGCTCCATAGGGCATTGTACAACCAGATTAGTTTATTCATTCATTCATCTACCGTATATTTTTCTGCTCCTGAAAAAGTAAACGTGAACAATACGATATTGATTGAAGGGATGAACAACACATTGATGATGATGGCAGACCCTCACTGCCACAGCAAGTCAACCTGGTTACCTTTAGCACTCCACGGGAGCTCCAACTCAACCTGTCCACTTGTCTGATCATAGGTAAACTGAGTCTTTCCCCCATCAACAAAACACTCGGCTGGAACAGTTGAAGCGTAGGCAATGAACCTGCCACTGCCCTTGACACAAATGCTCATCCAGTGGAGAGCGGTGGTGGAAGCTGGAAAGTTCTTCTGGTGTGTGGATGTGGACAACACGGCTCCACCACTGTTGTACATATCAGCCAGACCAATAGGAGCACACTTGACATGCCCAGCCCTCTGCAACAAGGGAAGGAGGCATGAAGCAGACGTGTTGAGAAACCGTGGACACAGTTGCTTTCTAGCATCAGATGAGCCCTGATTATCCGCAGCAACCCTACCTGGATGGGAGACACTGTGAAGATTTCAAATTCCAGTCGCTTGAGCATGGTGACGAGGGATGCTCCCAAAGGAAGATCAACAAGCTCTCCTGTGACAGGCAGAAAAGCAGTCAGTTGTCGTACACGTGAAGTCAGCACTACGTAACCCTCCATAAGTTAGACAGGAGTGGCACCTGAGTTGTGGGAGTAAATTGCAACGTCTCCTTCCCAGTCAGGCCCAGTGAGTTGCTCCAGCCCTTCTATGTCGGCAGCGCAGATGGTTCCCGCAAGCTCCTTGGACTCGGAATCATGAAACTTGTACTTGCGTGAGTCTTTGCACCAGGCCGCGCCCTGCAGCCGATTCCATGGAGGGTTATTCGCAAAGAACACAGTAGTCAGTTGTTATAAGGACCGCAGTCAGGTTGAGCCCTTAATACCTGGCAATTGAAAGCTCCAAGGACTCCATTGCAAGCGTTGATGTTCCAGACTTTTAGCAAACTGAAACAAACGAGAGGTGAACATTAACACAAGAAACTGGTGTGTAGTAGTAACAAACTTGTGCCCCCCCCCACCATCAATTCAGGGAAGGAAGAGGGTGGAGGGTTGGGGTGGGGGGAGGGGAGAGGAAGGGGGAAAATAGGTGGTAGTGCTCGCTCTTACCTTCGACCATCTCGTGCTGTGTCCACAAACAAGCAATCCCTGGTGGGTCGCCCAGGGAGCCTGGCTCGAAGAATGGACCCATCGTGGAGGACCAACTTTCTCAACACCTCAAAGTTGTGCTGGCCAGGCTTGTCACTGCATTGAGAGCACAACAGACTTGAATGAATCAGTCACAAAACTGGGATCAGTTACCTGGCAACGACCATAACGATTCATGACACCAACTCACAGACCTTGCTGAATCGCTAGAGATGTATGCAAAATGCTTACCTTACATAGACCGGGCAACCTCCAACAGCTCTCGCAGCAGCATGGAATTCAGCTGCTGGATGGAGGGACTGCGAAGAGGCACAAGCAAGATCAGCTGTTACTGGAGATTGGCTGGTGCAAGAAAGAAAAAAAACAGAATGGAACGCAAGGACTCACATGAAACATGTCCCAATCAGGTTGCATGAATTCTCCCAAAAACATGCTGTTGTAGGCCACCTGTAATTGAACATCCATGACAGGTTATAGAGAACAGAAACGAAGATAGTGGTGAAAGATTGTGGATACGGGCAAATCCCTTACCGCAAGCAGGTGGATTGTGTGAGATGCAGGATCATTCGGCCAAAAGTCGTCAGAAGCTCGGACCACTGCTGTCCGCTGGGTCCTGCAAGCTCATAAGCATGAGTGAAAATGGCAGATGTTATCAAATTCTGTCACTCAGACAAGGTGCAGCAAGTGAAACGCCACGTACATGTAAATGCCATCGGTACTATGGCTCATGCACGCAATCACACCATTCTCTTTGAAATTCTTGGCCACTGATGCCTCCAGAGCTGTGTGGTATGCCCTTGCAATTTCAACCCTTCCTCCATGCCCTCCACCAACCAGCTCCAACATACTCTGAACATCCACCTTCACCCCATCCACGCCACTCGAGGCCAGGTAGCTGTGCATCTCGTCGTAAAACTCGTGGATCTTGGATGGGCCGATTACCCCTAGACCATGCTTGGTTATAAGGTCCAGCACAGTGTCAGGCTTGTCCAGGACAGAAGGGGAAAAGTGAGGGTATTTCAGAGCTGCCAGGAACTTTTGCGTGGAAGCAGCAGTTGGGTTGACGCCTCCCCAGTATCCCATGAGAGCATGCCAGACGTAGATGTATCTGCACACCGTTATTTGGAACAGTCAACAACAATTTATTACACCACCCATGGCCGGGTGCAGGTAGTTAGCTCACTTCAGGCCATAATCGTCCTTTGCTGAAGTAACCAGCTCTTTCAGATTTCCATGGCCGTCCGCACAAGCCTCCTGTTCATTGTCACAGTGGAACTTCTCGTTGGGTTTGATATCCACAAGCCGGCTGAAATGCCTGCATAATATAAACAAGAAAGCCCTGTTAGAATCAACCAGGAACATAAAAGATTTTGGTCAAGAAAACATGACAAACTTACTGTGTTTCAGGAGTCAGAGTCGCCTTCGCGTGAAAATCAGCAGCAACCGCTTGCCAACCATCATCAATAATCAGGAACTTTGCTGGTACTCCTCCCTCTGCAAGACTGTAGACAGCGAGAACGTGGAACGGTCATGTAGATATTTGTTAACGATGAGACCTACACAGCAGGACCGGTTCCTGTGCTTCTGCTCACCTGGACAGGCCCTTGCGAATTCCATTTTTATCAACGTCAGTGTAGAAGGCATCCCACGTGCACCATCCGAAGTAGTCAACAAATCCCGGGAGCTGAAAAAACACACAGAACAACGTGAGATTCACTACAGAAGTAATATACAGAGAAAAAAAGCTACAAAGAATACTTACAGTCTTCTTCTCCCTCTGCTGGAAGTTTCCTGAGTGCTTCTCAAGAGACCTGCATAAACACGAGAAATTTCCACCTTATGAGCGCCTTCGTTGAAGCGAGGAAAAAAAGGCGGACCCCATCTGAACGACAAACATTATAGACTCATTCAGTAGCTTGTAGGGGTTCCTGCCCGCGTTTACAAGAACAGCCTTCGTGCTTTCGAAGGTTCGTACATCTGGATCTTCTGTGATTGCAGTCATACGAGTACGTCAGGGACAACACTAAGGCCCAGTACCAGCACACTAACCATAACGTTTTAGACTTACCGCTCTCTGAGCAGATTTCAAGCATATTATCGGATGAGCCCTGAATGGCTGCTCGAAAAGATCCATCAACGAGAGGGAGCATCACAACGTAAACTGGCTCAATCGAAGATTGACTGTCACGATCTGTCTCCAAGAGCAAAAACTGTGTCTCGTTAGGCACTTCTTTTCCGTTACTGCCAACTCGCTGAGTCATCCACCACAGCTTGAAGCGGTGGCAGCACAAAAACCGAAGGTTTCTGCACAGATTAGGAAAAGACGACATGAGTAGCTGCGGCAGATCCACGAGAACTATTGACACAAACGCTTGCTCCAACCTGAGAGTTCCAATTGGAAAAACGTGGCGACTCTTAGCGGAGTCAAAACGAGCTCCGAGAAAAACGCCGGAGCAGCCGACGGGTTCATCCATGGGTGTGACAGTCACGTTCTAAGGCACGTCAGTGAGGATGGAGTGTCCGAACGAGGTGAGCTCGTCACCCGTCAACGCCAACTCGCATGAGTCGAGCATCTTGGGAAGACGATCCAGCACAGGCATTGCGAGGGAGCAATTCAGGCGGGAAGGAATGAAGCTGGTAAGCAAGCGCCGAGAGCTGGCGTAAACTGACCGTCCCGTTAGTAGAGAACTCAAGTAGTTGAACTGGAAGAAGGTGGGTTTCAGCGTTGGTCGTTGTGCGGAGGACAAGGAGCCGGATGGCACAAGTTTTGACAAAAACCCGGCCTGGGAGAGGCGGGTGCACAAGACTGAACTGAAGCGCATTTGGTCGGGAATTTCGGCTGCTTGAAGCTGACTGCCTCGTAAGTGAGTGTCGATCGTGGATGGATCGGAGAGCAACAGGGAACCTCTTCGTTGCTCACATCGCGCATTCTCGATGGAACTTGCAATGTCGCGGCTCTTAACGACTGCCAAATTTTCTCCATATAGCGACTCCGGAGTTCACAGCACGGAGTGACAGAAAGGCGAGTCGCAGCCATGAAGTTATCGAGTGGGTTGAGAGCGTGCCAGGTGGAGAAATGGGGTTGAAGTGCAAAGCTCGTATGCTCCCTGAGCTCTGTCCTCCGAGATCATCATCACAAGTCACGAAGACCCTTCTCCTGGTTACATTACGATATTTTTGCGCCCTACCATCACTTAATGCGCTCAGTTACGGCTGTTGATGTCTGCATGTAAATGTAGTGCATCTTACAAAAGCAATATGACATGTGCTTTGCATCTCCGATATGAGCTCCCTCCCACGCTACAAGCTTGCTGTGGCGAAGGGGGGTAATGATGTAAGGACTGAAGGATCGTAGTGAATACGATAAGGTTGCCAAGTATAAGGAAGAGAACTGTGAAGTCTCTATAATGTCCTTGTTGATTAATTGAAAGAGGACAAGATGATTATAAGATAAAAGTACAAGGATACAAATATCATTCCTAGCTAGCCATGTACTCTGAGACAGTAACCCACGACTATTGCTATTCTAGACAGTTACCGTGTTGCACTTCGCAACTGCCTTGTGCGGTTACTGGGTAACGACCGTTGACTTTCTTCGACTGTTGACCTTCGGGTGACCCTCGAACTTCCGCGTGCTCTATATCAGCTATTGCGGTACTAGTACAGGCGTGCACTTCGTTATGGAGTGACGCGAGAGTGGAGAACCTTCGTGAATGTTTATAATAACATTTCGGTTGTTCCAACATTCCCCTTCATTCCTAAAGGTGGGCCACCTGGGACTTCTTGGTGATCCCGCAAAGGTTGGCGCAGTGCTGGAACTGTTGACATGGCAGTTTCTTTGTCAGGAAGTCGGCTGCCATGTCACCAGTCGGGCAGTACGTGAGCTTGACCTTGCCCTTGTCGATTTCGTCCTTAACGAAGAAGTAACGAAGGGCGATGTGTTTCGTGCGGTTAACGAAACCGGGCTTGTTCGCGATCTTGATCACACTCTGGTTATCGCAGAGTAACGTGAAGTGCCCGTTCATCGTCATTTTCGCTTCCTACAGAAGCTCCATCAGGTACAACCCTTCGCGAACAGCTGCGCTGACGGCGATGAATTCTTCATCGGTTGACGAAAGGGTGATGAGTTCCTGCTTATGAGAGTTCCATGAAATGAGCCTAGTAGGTTGGAGTTGAAAAACGAATCCAATGCGAGAGCGTCTGTTGTCAACATCTCCTGCATTATCAGCGTTGTCAGATTATTATAGCTGATGCATGTTTGTAGGCTATAGTGGGGTAGCACATATGGGGTACAGCTTTCTAGGGTTGTATTTGTACCCAACACTGACTTAGTCATCCTCATTCCTGGTCATTTATTTCTCACATGGTATAGAGCGAGTTCCCTGTGGGAACGTTGCCTAGGGCCCACCGAAGCGCGCCCCGAGGCGCGCACCTTTTTTTTAGCGACCCCTCGAGTCGCCCTTTCCCTCGCGGCCCCGCCGTCCCTCAGACGCGGCCCCGCCACCACCTCTGACGCGGCCCCGCCTCCCGATCGCGGCCCCGCCGCCACGTCGCGGCCCCGCCACCCGATCGCGGCCCCGCCGCCAGCTACGTCGCGGCCCTGCCGCCTGCTCTAACGCGGCCCCGCCGCCCGCTACGACGCGGCCCCGCCGCCTGCTCTGACGCGGCCCCGCCGCCACCTCTTACGCGGCCCCGCCGCCACCTCTGACGCGGCCCCGCTGCCTGATCTGACGCGGCTCCGCCGCCACCTCTGACGCGGCCCCGCCGCCTGATCTGACGCGGCCCCGCCGCCACCTCTGACGCGGCCCCGCCGCCTGCTCTGACGCGGCCCCGCCGCCCGCTACGACGCGGCCCAGCCGCCGACTACGACGCGGCCCCGCCGCTCGTTACGCCGCCGGCCCCGCCGCCTGCTCAGCCGCGGCTCCGCCGCCCTCTCTGCCGGCCCCGCCGCTCCACCAGCCGCGGCCCCGCCGTCCCCGCCTCTGCACCTGACGGCCCTGCTACTTCGGCCCCGCCGCCTTTGGTCTCGCGGCCCCGCCACCCTACCTGCAGCAGCCGAGCCGCCCACCTGCAGCAGCCGAGCAGCAGTGCAGCCGAGCCGCCCCGCACCCGAGCCGCCCTGCCGCCGAGCCGCCCGAGAGCCGAGCCGCCCTGCCGCCGAGCCGCCCGGAGCCGAGCCGCCCTGCACCAGAGCCGCCCTGCCGCCGAGCCGCCCGGGAGCCGAGCCGCCCAGCAGCCGAGTCGCTGAGTCGCCGAGCCGCCCTTCTGCAGAGTTGCCCAGCCTGACCTGCCTGGTGAGCACAGTCCCACTGTCACTGCGTGCTCTTCCCCTACTGCTTACACTGCTTCGCTGTCGTCGTCATGGCTACCCCTAGTGTCCTAGCTTTTGACGCTGAGGGTCGCGCCATTGACTTTGAGGTCTGGGTAGACGACCTGCAGTTGTTTTTACAGTGCGATAGGGCAGACGACCTCTCTCTTTTTGACCTTACCTCTGGCGCCTCTCCTGCTCCTGCTGCTGATGCTGATCCCACCGTGCGCTCTAAGTGGGCCACCCGCGATGCTGCTGCACGTCTTGCTGTGCGTCGCCACCTCCCTACCTCTGAGCGCGCGCACTTTAGTCAGTACAAGAGTGCTCAGACCTTGTACGACGCTGTAGTTGCGCGCTACTCCTCCCCTGCCACTGCTGCACTGAGCCGTCTCATGCTTCCCTACCTCTTTCCTGACCTCTCTGCCTTTCCCACTATCGCTGACCTCATTACGCACCTCCGCACTAGTGACACTCGCTACCGCGCCGCCCTTCCTGCTGAGTTCTGCGCTAAGAACCCCCCCCCCCATGTACATCACTCTCTACTACGTAGTCGCACGCCTCCCTGACTCCCTTCGCGTAGTCAGGGACCACTTTCTCGCAGTCTGTCCCACCACCCTCACCGTCGACGTCCTCGAGAAGGCCCTCCTCGCAGCGGAGAAGAGCATAGTCGCTGTAGGGGCTTCTCGTGGTGACCCTCGCACCCCCATCTTTGAGGGGTGCTCTCCTTCCCCCTTGCTACCCTCTGTTGCCTCTGCTGCTGCTGCCGACCTGCTTGGTCTTGAGTCGGTCGGCGCGGCGTCTGCCCCTAGTGGGAGACGTCGCTCTGGCAAGGAAAAGGGGGGCAAGGGCGCGGGTGGAGCTGGAGGGGGCGGTGGCGGTGGCGGCGAAGGCGGCGGAGGGAGCGGGGGTGGCGGCGGGAGTAGTGGCGGGGGTGGTGGTGGTGGTGGCAGCAGCGGCGGAGGCGGTGGTGGTGGTGGCAGCGGTGGTGGTGGTGGCAGCGGCGGAGGTGGAGGCGGCGGAGGAGGCAGCGGAGGAGGCGGTGGTGGTGGAGGGGGTGGAGCTGGTCGGGGTGGTACCCAGCAGCGGAGCGGCGGTGGTGGTGCCCAGCGCTCACAGCAGCAGCAGCAGCAGCGTTCGCGGGACATCCCTCCGTCTCAGCAGCTTCGTGAGTGGTACACTCAGCGTCAGAGGGGTGGGGGTACTGGTCCTTGCACCTACGTCCTTCGTTCCGGCGACCGCGCGGGTGAGCAGTGTGGGGGTGCCCACCCCACCCAGCGCTGCTTTGGCCGCCTGACGGACGCTTGGCGTTAGCAGTTCCCCGGGGCTAGTGAGATCCCTCGCTGGGATGAGCTTCTTAGGGCTGGTGTAGCGATCTTTGATCTTGATTTTGATGCTATCCTTGCTGCTATGTATGCTGTGACTATTAGTGAGGAGACTGAGGGTTACCGGTGTTTCCAGCCCGACCCGGGCATTGGTACTGCTGCGCTAGGTGCTTGTGAGGCTGCTGCTCTAGGTGCCAGTGCGTCTGCGCTCTCAGGTACTGGTGAGACTGCGCTCTCAGGTACTGCGTCGCCCTCGTCCTCCCTTACTTTCACACTTGACTCTGGGGCTTCTCGCTCCTTCTTTCGAGACCGCACCACCCTTACGCCGCTTGGCCGGCCGGTTGCCGTCTCCCTGGCTGACCCCTCTGGGGGTCCTGTCCTCTCTCACTTCTCCACTGTCCTCCCGTGTCCGGCTGCCCCTTCGGGCACCCTGTCCGGTCTGTACCTTCCCTCGTTCTCTACAAACTTGGTGAGTGGTGCGGACCTGCAGGATGTGGGGGTTCACCAGTTCACTCCTGCGAGTCAGCGGGTGACCCACTGCACGGATGCACGCACAGGCCAACACCTGGCCACGTTCTCGCGTCGGCCGGGGTCGAGTATCTACACCCTGACCGTTGAGTCTCCTCCTGTCCCTGCGTCTGGTCAGGTAGCTGCGTCAGGTCAGGTGCTTGCTGCTGCGTCCCGGTGAGGTCCTGAGTCTGCCCCCTGTTCTTGTCGCCTCCTGTCTCACGAGACTCTCCTGTGGCACCACCGTCTTGGCCACCCCTCCTTGCCCCGTCTTCGGAGCATGGCTTCCCGTGTCCTTGTCTCTGGTCTTCCCCAGTCTCTCCCTCCCCTTCCCTCTGGGCCAGGACCTTCCTGTGTCCCCTGTGTCGAGGGTCGCCTCCGGGCTGCTCCCCACTCCTCCCAGTTCCCCCCGACAGAGGCTCCTCTACAGACGCTTCACATGGACGTGTGGGGCCCAGCCCCCGTCCGTGGGCAGGGTCACGAGCGCTACTTTCTGTTGGTCGTTGACGACTACTCGCGTTACACCAAAGTCCTCCCCTTGCGCAGCAAGGGTGCTGTCACTGAGGTGCTGATCGACTGGATCCGCGAGGCTCGTCTCCAGCTCAGGCAGAGCTTCGGCTCGGACTTTCCTGTTCTGCGTCTGCACTCGGACAGAGGCGGAGAGTTCTCCTCGCGCCTTCTGCGAGACTACTGTCGTGCACGGGGGATCCGCCAGACCTTCAGGCTTTCGGACTCTCCACAGCAAAATGGGATTGCTGAGCGCCGCATTGGCATGGTCATGGATGTCGCTCGTACGTCCATGATGCATGCGGCTGCCCCCCATTTTCTGTGGCCGTTTGCGATGCGGTACGCGGCGCATCAGCTCAACCTTCACCCCCGGGTCTCTCGGCCCGCGATGTTCCCAGTCTTGCTGTGGACGGGGAAGGTTGGCGATGCGTCGGCGTTCCGTGTCTGGGGATCTCGGGCGTTTGTCCGCGACTTGTCTGCGGACAAGCTGTCCCCTCGTGCTGCTCCCTGTGTCTTCCTTGGCTTCCCCACAGACGCTCCCGGGTGGCAGTTCTACCACCCCTCCTCTCGTCGTGTTCTGTCCTCCCAGGACGTCACGTTCGACGAGTCAGTCCCCTTCTACCGCCTCTTCCCCTACCGCACTCCTTCCCTCCCCCCTCCGCCGGACTTCCTTGTGCCGGTTCCCCCCCCGGTAGACCCCCTCCCCCCTCAGGTTCCTGCCCCCTCAGGTGTGTCCCAGGTAGACGCAGTTGACCCGGTCGAGGTTACTGGTGACTCTGGTGCTGCTGCGGGTGCTGAGCCTGGGGGTGCTGACTCTGGGGGTGCTGTGCGCGGGGGAGCCGGGCCTGGAGGTGCTGCTATTGGGGGTGCTGAGCCTGGGGGTGCTGGGCCTGGGGGTACTACTGCGGAGGGTGCTGAGCCGGGGGGTGCTGTGCCTGGAGCTGCTGAGCCTGGGGGTGCTGAGCCTGGGGTTTCTCCTGCTGCTGCGTCTCGACGGGAGCCCCTCTCTCCACGGGAGCTGCGCGAGTGGTTTGCTCGCCGCTGGAGGCTTGCTGCTGGAGCTGGAGCTTCTTCGACCGTCGAGGGTGCTGGTGCTGCCGGTCCCGGAGCTGCTGGGCCTGCGGGTCCTCCTGGAGCTGGAGCTGCTGAGGGTGTTGGTGCTGAGACCACTGCTGTCTGTCCTCGCGGTGGTTCTACTGCTGGTACTGCTGGAGGTCCTGCCGCTGGAGATGTTGGTGGCGCTGGTACTGTTGCTGAGGGTGTTGGTGCTGTCCCTGCTGAGTCTGGAGCTGCCGCGCGGCCTCGGCCGTACTTCGTTCCGCTCCTACAGCAGGTTCTTGGTCTTTCTCCTCCGGTAGAGTGTCCACAGCCTGTCCAGTCGCAGTCACTGTTGGAGCCATCCTCTCCTCTGCCTGCTCCCTCTCCTTACACTGGTCCTACTGGAGGTCTTACTGAGCGTCGTGAGCCTGCGTCTCGTCCCGCGTCGCCTGTTCGTGCTGCTCGCGCTAGTGGTCGCGGTTCGCGTCAGCGTCCTCCTCCTGTCCCTGGCACGCACCGGATGTCTCTGCGTCCGTCCACTGCTCCTCTGCGTGCCCCTTTGCCTTCTCCTCCTGAGTCCTCTCTTCCTGCGCTTGCCGACCCTGAGTCGGACTCTCTTTGTGCTGCCAGTCCTACTGTCACGCGTCTGCTTGCTACTGTCGTCACTGACCCCTCGTTTGAGTCCACTGCTGCGTCTGCTGCGTCGCTGAGCTCGTCGACTTTGCTGCTAGCTGTCGTCTAGACTACGCTGCTCGTCTTGTTGCTGAGTCTGCGTCTGTCTGTCCTCCGTCCGTCGGGGGTGAGTGTGCTCTTGGCACGGACGTCCTAGAGGACAGGCAGGAGGAGTTACAGTGTCTGGCTGCTGCTTCACCTCATCTCGCGTCTGTACTGCTTGCTCCTGAGGGAGACCCGGATGCACTAGACATCCCGACTCCGCGCTCTTACGCGGAGGCCGTAGAGGGTCCCTACTCCTCTCAGTGGCAGGCAGCTATGGATGCAGAGATGGCTTCCTGGAAGTCCACAGGCACCTACGTTGACGCGGTTCCCCCTCCTGGGGCGAACATCGTCAGTGGCATGTGGATCTTCCGGGTGAAGCGGCCGCCGGGCTCTCCACCTGTCTTCAAGGCGCGGTACGTTGCTCGTGGCTTCAGTCAGCGGCAGGGAGTTGACTACTTTCAGACCTTCTCTCCCACCCCGAAGATGACCACTCTTCGGGTGCTGCTGCACATAGCCGCTCAGCGCGACTACGAGCTTCACTCTCTCGACTTCAGCACTGCGTTTATGCAGGGTAGCCTGCACGAGGAGATCTGGCTGCGCCGTCCACTTGGCTTCACTGAGACTTGCCCTCCTGGCACCCAGTGGAGCCTCCGACGGCCAGTCTACGGTCTCCGCCAGGCACCGCGTGAGTGGCACGACACACTGAGGACTACGCTTGCGGCTCTTGGGTTTGCTCCGTCTACTGCTGACCCGTCGCTGTTTCTGCGCACCGACACTTCACTGCCGCCGTTCTACATCCTCGTGTACGTCGACGACTTGGTCTTTGCCACAGCGGACACTGCTGGACTCGCCTACGTGAAGTCCGAGCTACTGAAGAGACACACGTGCACAGACCTGGGTGAACTGCGCAGCTACCTTGGCTTGCAGATTACTCGGGACAGAGCACGCCGCACCATCACCTTGACTCAGTCACACATGGTGCAGCAGGTCCTTCAGCGCTTCCGCTTCACGTACTCCTCGCCTCAGGCCACTCCTCTGTCTACTCGCCACTCACTCTCAGCTCTGCCTTCGGATGAGTCCGTAGAGTCGAGTGGCCCGTACCCAGAGCTTGTTGGCTGCCTCATGTACCTGATGACCTGCACTCGACCTGACCTTGCATACCCTCTGAGCATTCTTGCACGCTATGTTGCTCCTGGGAGACACCGACCAGAGCACATGGCTGCAGCGAAGAGGGTATTGCGCTACCTGTGCAGTACGTCGGGCATGGGACTAGTGCTTGGAAGGCGGAGTCTAGTGGTCCTTACAGGCCACGCGGACGCTTCTTGGGCTGACGACCAGGCTACGCAGCGGTCGTCACAGGGTTACACCTTCAGTCTTGGTTCCGGCTCTGTCTCGTGGCGGTCTACTCGTTCGTCTTCGGTTCTCAGCTCCAGTTGTGAGGCTGAGATCTACGCCGGGGCCATGGCTGCACAGGAGCTTCGCTGGCTCACCTACCTGCTGACTGACCTTGGAGAGCCGCCTCGTTCTCCTCCAGTGCTGTACGTAGACAACAAGGCCATGCTGGCCTTGTGTCGAGAGCAGCGCTTGGAGCACAGAACGAAGCACATTGCTCTCCGCTACTTCCTTGCTCGTGAGCTGCAGCAGCGTGGTCAGTTGCGACTTGCGTACGTGGCCTCTGAGGCCAACACTGCTGATGTGTTCACCAAGGCACTCCCGCCTTGTGACCATCAGCGCTTCTCCACCCAGCTGGGTCTTGTGCCTGTCTTGCCTCACTTGCTCTCTTCTTGACTTTACTTGTACTGTGACATATATATATACCTGCTCCTGCTTGTCTAGTTTTATATATATGTCTGTACTCCTGCATGTGAACTGGCCTTTGGCCCTACTCTTGTGCTCGGACTGTGTGGTGACTTTGTGATCCACCCTGAGCTTGCTTTGCTTGACTGGTCTTGTGACCCCTTGTTCTCCCCCACTTTGCCTATGGGGGTGTGTCAGATTATTATAGCTGATGCATGTTTGTAGGCTATAGTGGGGTAGCACATATGGGGTACAGCTTTCTAGGGTTGTATTTGTACCCAACACTGACTTAGTCATCCTCATTCCTGGTCATTTATTTCTCACAAGCGTCTACGTAGACGTGCAGCTGCAGGGTGGCCATTAAGTTAGCTTCGTAGGTGAGGCCGACGTCAGGAGTAGAGATGAAGTATTGAAGTGCGCGGGGTAGATCCTGTAGATTCTCCCCTTCAGGTCGCTTCATGTACTGAACGAGCTGGCTTGCGACGTAAAAGAGGTGACGGCGGCGAACAGAGGGCACCCGAGATGCTGCTGATAGAGCCGATGATCCTCAAGAGAGAGATGCGTGGTGTCGGGTTCGTGGTTAGGAGGAGGAGTGCGAAAGGGGGTGGAGAGGTTGATGGGTGCGATGCCGAATTTCTTCGCGAGTGTTTCGGCATACTTGGCGGCGGAGAGGTGAATGGAGGAAGCAGACTGGGTGATGTTGAGACCCAAGAATTGAGTGATGTCGTGGTTGACGGTGACCTCTAGCTGCTCCTTGATATCCGCTTCGAACTGGTCCAGTAGCTCCGTGTCGTCGCCGGTGTAGAGGAGGCTGTCGACGTAGGCGACGAGGAGGATGAATTTGCCATGCGACTCCTTCCTGTACATGCCGAGGTCGTGGGGCAGTTGTTGGAAGCCGAGGTTCGTCAGCACCGTGTGCAGGTACTGCTGCCACAGGCGAGGTGCTTGCTTGATCCCGTTGAGGGATTTTTGGAGCAGGCAAACGGCGCCGTCGTTCTCTTTAAAGGCGTGCGGCTGCTCGACGAAGATGATGGCGTCAACTTGAGCGCAAAAGAATGTGCTACCGACGTCCATTTGGCGGAGTGGGCGCTGCTTGACGGCTGCGATGCAGATGAGGATCCGTATTGAGGTGTGCCGTCCGACCGGTGCGTAGGTGAGATCGAAGTCCACCATGTGTGTTTGCTCGAAGCCGCGCACCACTCATCGCGCTTTGTATTTGTCGATTGATCCATCCGCCAGTGTCTTGATGCGGAACACCCATTTTCCGCAGAGAATTTTTCTCCCCTTCGCAGATGTCCGGGGAACGAGCTTCCAGGTACTACGGCTCTTGAGCAACGCGATCTCCTTGGCCATGGCTGCCTTCTATTTCTCACTGTCGGGGTCGGAGAGAGCCTGGCGAACAGTGGTGGGTTCCTTGGGGGAGTTGTGGCGAATAGCGACGGCGAGACCAAGGATCCGGAGTCCAATTTCGTTGGTCTTTTTGTAGTACAGGCGATCGTAGTCGTGAAAGCTGGTTACTTCGACCACATCGTCGTCACTTTTGTAGCCGGGGCGAATGGAGTCTGGCGAGGTGTTTGGCTGTGGTAATGCGACATCTGGTGTCTGGCAGGTGTTGTTGTCGAAGTCGTGGGCTTCGCGAGTTGTATCATCGGGATCAGGTTGGTGTAGAGGGATGAAGGTCGGAGTTTGGAGCGGACTTGTAAGGGGGATGTTGGGTGCGCTGTCAAACTGGGTAACATTTGCTGCATCCACATCTTCCGCCAGGTCAGCTTCATCGTGTGGAGTTGCGAAGCTGCGATGTCCCTCGGAAACTCTTTCCGGTGATTTGTCAGCTTCGCGGTGTTCGTTGAACAGTGGCAAAGTCAGCTTCTCGTAGAAGATGCAGTCACGTGATTTCATCAGTTCGTGTGTCGCGTAGTCCAGCACGATCCACGCCTTGTATTCTTTTTCAATTCCGAGGTGGATACCCCAGCGAGCTCGGTCAGCAAATTTTCTAGACCGTGTTGTGTGTGGCCTGTACTGTACCATGCAGCCGAAGACCCGAAGCAGACGCGTGTCCACTTTTCTGCTCGTCCATGCCTTGTAGGGGGAGTTGTTGTTGTCGAGGCTTCAGGAGGACAGTAAGTTGTGCAGTCGGACTGCATGGTTCACGACGAACGACCAGTACTGTGTTGGGATGGCCGACTGCTTCATCAGGGCCCTCATCCTAGTGGCAAGGCTCTTGTTTTTCCATTCTGCTACTCCTTGCTGCTCGTGAGCGTAGGGCAGGGACACCATGTGTTCAATCCCTTTCTTCCGGAAGAGTTCCTTGAACTCGTCTGAGAAGAACTCCAGAGCTCCGTCCGTCTGCCAGCTTTTCAGCTTGAGTCCCGAGTGTCGTTCAGCTCGCTTCATCCACGCGATGAAGCACTCGAAGGCGAGTGACCTGCAGTCGATGTTGACAGCCCAGACGTAGCGAGTACTCGCGTCGATGAAGGTCAGCGTGTAGTATTCGCCATCGAGTCCTTCCCGCGTCAAGCACATGAAGTCGCTGTAGACCTTATCGAGCGGTTTGTAGCGTTTGTAACCGGGCGGTAAGTCAGGGAAGGGCTTGTGAGCAAGCGACGCGGTGGGACACACTGTGCAGGACGGGTCGTCGGAGTCTGCGGTAAGGAATCTTCCGCGTGGAAGGAGTAGTGCTTCGTTGTCGAGGACGCCAGCCCGCAGAGAGTTCTTGAGTGTTGTATGAGAGGGATGCCCGAGCCGCTGATGCCAGATTTCTGGTTCCGCATGATAACCGACAGTTTTCTGATAATATTTGTGCCTTGCTTCTTCGTCGTTTACCTCCCCTTCAGGTCCTGCATCGGCGGCGAACGCGCGAATTGACTTTCGTTCCAAAAGCGCGTGTGGAATACCGATGATGTCGTCGGTGTTGGCGGCGTCGACTTGGTCTCCGGTAACAAGCAGGCACTGATTGGGCCAGACGCGGACTGGGAGTCCCTTCATGGGAATGCGATAGTAGTTGAACTCGCTCCCGATGACCTCAATTTCTTGTGGTCCTTGTTCTGGCGGCTCCGGTACCTCGGTAGGTCCTGGTAGTTCAGCTGCTTCTCCAAAAAGTTCGTAAGTCACTTCTTCTTTTGATTCTTCCTGCATTGGTTCTGGTGTGTCACGGGCGTACTAGTCCGGAAGAGGAGGGCCACCCTAGCTGATGCCTCGTGTTGCCCAGTAGGGGTCAATCTCTACTGTTTCGGCTGAAGGGAGTCCCGGAGCTTCGGGATATGGAGGGGCTGCCTGCCCCAATTTTGCTTTGCCTATAGAGGCGCCCCAGCCGCTTCCGCTTGCAGAGGTGCCCCAGCCGCCGGGGTTGTCTTCAGTGCCCCAGCTGCCTTCGGTGCCCCAGCCTCCTTTGGTGGCACCGCTTGCTTCTGTTGCCGAGATGGTGCCCCGGTCTTCTGGAGCTGTCTCTTCTGGTGTTAGGACTTCTCCCAGGGGACCGAGTGCAGGGCCAGGACTACCTGATCCGGTTCCGACCTTCTCGTTTTCTTTAGTAGTTTGTTCCACAGGTGCCGCTGTCTTCTTCCATTGATGCAGGTCTTGTTTCAGCTGGGTTGGAGGTCGAGGGTGTCGGGACGGTGCGCATTCGCAGGAGGCCATCCGAGGCGGGTCGCTTGAGATCCATCTCTGTAGGATGCGACCAGGTCAGTGTTTCTACACTGGTTGTTTTCAGCAGCAAAGTGCGGTTAGAATCTCCGGTGGTCCCTTGAGTTGAGAACTGCAGCACGAAGACCCCGTCGTTGTCAACGGCTTTCCCGATGTAAGTGTTGCCATAGAAGAGTTCGAAGGTCTTGTCTTTGCGGTTGCTTTGAATGTCTACTCCGCACCGCATGAGTTGTACCGAGGAAAGCAGATTGTACCGTGGATCTGGAGCGACGAGCACGTCACCAATGTGAATTGTGAAATGTGTATCGTCAGCTTCAATGAAGATTTCACCGATGTCGTATGCCTTAAGTGTGTCGTCGTTTGCCACTGTGATCTCGCAGGGTCGTCACATGCGTCTGGAGTTGTTAATGATGTTAGAAACTAAGGACGGAGTCAATGAAGATTAGGAGCCTAAATTTCTCAAAATCGTTGGCTTGAAATTCTGGACAGAATCGTCGAGTTCACAAGAAACGCCGTCGACGAAAAACGCACCGTCAAAACATCACGAATTTCAGATATGTTGTAGCTCTAGTTTATGGCTACAATTCCCAATTTGAATCGTATCAAATGGTGGAGTAAATCTCGAGTTATGATTTTCGGCGCACTAGGGGGTATGCTGCCACATGCTTAACTCAATCACAATGGTTCTCACAAGTTCCACAAAGTTACACACAAGAGAGTTAGGGTAGCACTAAACCAGGTAGGAGGAAAGAGGAGGACGAGAGGGAAGGTCCGAAGAGAGAGTCCCCAACCAAGGAAAACTCCATGCCACACAATTCCCTTCCCCATAGGAAACCCCACTTTCACTTTTGTCACTTTCCCAACCCATGCCATCCACCTTAACCCAACTTGGCCACACTTGCCAACCTGGTTTGGTTTCTCCCAACCACATGGCAGCAACTACAGTAGAAAAGACGAATTTCCCAACCCCCAAAAGTCTGTACCCCATATTGAGTCAACCCCACAACTCCCCATAGTCACCACAACCAAATATCAAAAGCATACGAACTCCAACGTTCGTAACTTTCTTGTTCGTGCTCCGATTGAAGCGATACTTGGTTCGTCGGAAAGCTCTTGAGCAGTGGAGTCACTTCAGATATCTGCTCAAGCCAAATAACATTCACACACACTCAGAAAATCCAAACCACAGAAAAACACAAATTCTTGCGCACGCTCATTTCACACATGCAACGCACGAACACATGATGGGAGGCAGACAGACGTGAATGCAAATGATAGCATCACATAACAAACTCCCCCTCTGGCTGCCAACCATCATCCCACATGCCATAGCTCAAGCATGCACCCTCAATGCACATTCATTCCCGCAAGCTTCATTCACTTCCAACACTCATCTCAATGGACAATCATCTCCTTCCAACATCCCACTTCCAACATCTCCTCTTTGCTCAAATCTGTAGCACACTCTGCAGCGTCTGTTTCAAAACACTATCCACCAAACCATCTCATTGCAGCTCCATAGCAATACGCTATCTCATCCTCATCCATCTGTTCCGCCACACTTCCAGCCGGTACCACACTTGGCGTGCCACGGCTCGCATAGGTCAGCCGGTTAGGAGGGCACACATCCCTCCTAGGACGGTCAGACGGACGTGCGGCACCTTGTGGAGCATTTTGCTGCTGCTGCTGCGGCTGCTGCTGCTGCTGCTCCTCCACCTCAGGTTCTCCCCCATCCTCAGTCACCCCAGAAATCTCCTCCTCTGAGACAGTGACCTGCACTTGCCTCGAAGGCCGCTGCACCTCATCAGCCTCAATGATCAGCGGTGTAGTGGGAAGCTTCTGCTGCTGCTGCTTCCACTCCTTGTAGTACAAGGACTCAAGGAACTTCACATCCCTCGACACAGTCAGTTGCTGGCTGGTCAAGTCCCAAATCAGCCAGCCCTTGTGATCCTTAGCAAGCCCCAAGTGCACACCCCATCTCCCAGAAGCTTCCAGTTTTCCCCTCTTCTCCTTAGGCACATGAAACACCACCATGCAGCCATAAGTTCTCAGCATGTTGACTGCAGGCGCACTCCCATACCACTTGGTGTAGGGGACCCATTGCTTGTCCCCCACAGTCGCCAGCACCCGGTTCTTCACAACAACGACCTGCCGCAGTGCTGTCACCCAAAACGGATCCGGCAGCCCTGCACGCCCAAGGAGAGTGCGAGCACCTTCCTGCAGGGTCCGGTTGAACCGCTCAGCCACGCCATTCTGCTGAGGGTTGTAAGGCACTGTGAGCTGATGCTGGATCCCCTTCCGCTTCAGCTCCTTCTCAAAATCAGCGCCGATGAACTCTCCTCCGTTGTCAGTGCGGATCACCTTCACCTTGTGTCCGCTCTCCCTTTGTGCTCTCGGCATCCACTCCTTAAGAACAGCCGCTGCCACCTCCCCCTTAGTCTTGAGAGGGTACACCCACACCGCACGCGTGTGGTCGTCCACAATTGTCAAGAAGTAGCGGCTGCCCGAGAGAGAAAGGGCCCTCGTGGGGCCCACCACATCCATGTGCACTAGTGCAAGTGGTGCCTTTGCTGGTCCTGTGCTGCTGCTGAAGGGAAACTTCGTGAATTTGGTCTCAAGGCAGGTAGGGCAGCTCCCAATCTCCTTTTCTCCCCCCTTCACCTCCAGCCCCTTCAAGCACCCATCCTTTACCAACTTCTGCAGCATAGGAATGTTCACATGGCACAGCCTCTCATGCCACGTCTCCCAATCAGCCTCACCACTCCCAGATGAAGCCTTTGCCCATGCAGCTGTCGCATCCACACCAGCAAGCACCTCACCATGTGATTGCTGTGGCTGCTGCACCTTCTTGACTGCATCCAGGGCCCCAGCAGTTGGTGCAGTCTCCTCTCCTCCCGCAGCTGCTTTAGCCGCTGCCGCTGCCTTTGCCATTGCTGGAGGTTTCCCATTCCAAGGGATGATGGGCAGCTGCCACAGGTCCTTGATGCAGCTGCTCTTCTCCTCCAAATCCCACAGCAGCAACTTCCCAAGCTTTGCACGGCAGCTGGTTGGGCCGAACGTAACTTTGGCCTTGCTTTTCTGCAGCCGGCGCACAGAGAAGAGGTTAGCGGATAAACCTTCAACCAACAGCACATTTCCCAGCCCCACAAGCCCCCCATTAGCTCCCATAACCTTGGCATTCCCAACACCAATCACAGGGAGCAAGGCACCTGAAGCGGCAGCCACAAACTTTATCTTCCCAGGGGGCTTCACCTCATCAAGCAAATCTGCCCGTGGAGTCATGTGACTTGTGCAACCTGAATCGATCACCCAGTGAGTGAGGGGGTGCATCACAACCTTCCCAACTGAACCCACATCACCCCCACTCCCTTGCACGTCCTCAACCATGAGGAACATACCAGGGTCGGCTTTACCTTGTGCACCATCACCTTGTGCACCTGAACCTTGCACAGCACCACCTCGTGCACGTTCACCACTTGGCGGCTTCATGCCTGGAGGCGCCCATCCTTCAGGCCGGCTGAAACACTTGAACCATGGGTGTCCAGCCTTCTTGCAGTACCAGCACGCACCCTCCATTCGGGTACTCCCCCTGCCACCAGAGTTCCCATGCCCCTCATTGTAGTCACCTCGGCCTCTCCCTCTACCAAAGCCTCTCCCACGGCCTCGGCCTCTCCCTCCCCCTCTTCCTCTGCTGCCTCCTGCAGCTCCATACCCCTCAGCAGTTTTGTTGGCAGCACCACCTCTAGTGTGGTGCCTGCGGAAGTCCTCCTGCAGGATCTGCTGCCGTAGCCACTCAGGCGTCCATTTGTCCTGCTGAACGTTGAGGGTGGGGATGAGGTTGTCCCACGAGTTGTCGAGCACCGAGATGATCTTGGTGCACTGTTGCATCTGCGACACTTCGCTGCCCGCCGCTGCCATCCTCGCATAGGTGTCCTTGATCTTGTCAAGGACCGGCTTCACATCATCTCCCGGCCGCATGGAGAGGGCAGCCAACTCCTTCTCCAATACGATCACCATCGGCAGCGTGTTGGGTTGAACCACGTCGCGTAGCAGCTTCCACGCCTTCGGTCCCGAGTCATCGAGCTCCACCAAATTCTTGATATGCTGGAACATGTCGTTGTTGACCGACTGTAGAATCAAGTCGTACAGCACCGCGCTCCGCTCAATCCACCGATCGCGGGCATCTCCTTCCTCCGGCATCTTCTCTTCTCCCATAGCCAATTTTAGCAGCTTGTAGCGCTTGAAGGCGCTCCTCATCCGCCCACTCCATTCCTCATAGTTGGAGCCATCCAAAGCTTCGATCTTGGATGGTGGCGGTTCACTCCTCTTCTCAGCTGCATCTCCACTCCCTTGATTCATCTCCTCTGCTCCCAATCAGAGGTTTCAGCTCCCCCCTTTGCTGGTCACAATGTAGATCCACACAATCTTCACAAGTGACGGCGCCAACGAAATTTCGGCAGAGTTTCCCCTTAGCGGAAGTCACATCCAACCTCCAGAACTCCACTTAGGCACGCCCACAGGCCATGGTGGGTCTAGGAGGGTCTTCACACTTCAGTAGACTCTCCACAAAGTCCTTAATCGCTCTGATACCACTTGTTAGAGATTAAGGATCGAGTCTGTGAAGATTAGTAGCCTAAATTTCTCAAAATCGTTGGCTTGAAATTCTGGACAGAATCGTCGAGTTCACAAGAAACGCCGTCGACGAAAAACGCACCGTCAAAACATCACGAATTTCAGATATGTTGTAGCTCTAGTTTATGGCTACAATTCCCAATTTGAATCGTATCAAATGGTGGAGTAAATCTCGAGTTATGATTTTCGGCGCACTAGGGGGTATGCTGCCACATGCTTAACTCAATCACAATGGTTCTCACAAGTTCCACAAAGTTACACACAAGAGAGTTAGGGTAGCACTAAACCAGGTAGGAGGAAAGAGGAGGACGAGAGGGAAGGTCCCAAGAGAGAGTCCCCAACCAAGGAAAACTCCATGCCACACAATTCCCTTCCCCATAGGAAACCCCACTTTCACTTTTGTCACTTTCCCAACCCATGCCATCCACCTTAACCCAACTTGGCCACACTTGCCAACCTGGTTTGGTTTCTCCCAACCACATGGCAGCAACTACAGTAGAAAAGACGAATTTCCCAACCCCCAAAAGTCTGTACCCCATATTGAGTCAACCCCACAACTCCCCATAGTCACCACAACCAAATATCAAAAGCATACGAACTCCAACGTTCGTAACTTTCTTGTTCGTGCTCCGATTGAAGCGATACTTGGTTCGTCGGAAAGCTCTTGAGCAGTGGAGTCACTTCAGATATCTGCTCAAGCCAAATAACATTCACACACACACAGAAAATCCAAACCACAGAAAAACACAAATTCTTGCGCACGCTCATTTCACACATGCAACGCACGAACACATGATGGGAGGCAGACAGACGTGAATGCAAATGATAGCATCACATAACAAATGAACGTTGGTGATCCCACCATGTGTTGTCCGCAACAACTGTCTAGGTACCAGGTGTTGATGTTCTCGCGGCTCTGCCTCGCGATGTTGGCGATTTATGGCGTGACCACGCGATCCCTTTCTTCGGTGTATGGCGAGAGAGCAAAGTACCGGTTCGCCGCAATGCTTGGAGGCAATTCCGGTGTCGGAGGTGGCAGCTCGGAATCAGGTGGGTGCCTTTGTGGTGAGTTGGTCCAGGAAGGGGCAGTGGGATCGTTGTCTTGCCTTGGCGAGACAGGGTTGATGAGATCGTGGAACGCGAATCTTACTAGATCGTAGTATCGATAACCTCTGTTGCGGCAAGCCATGCAGCTCATGATTGTTCCCTTGCCTTTCTCCTTGGTCGTAATGCGCGCAGGTGCCTGCGAGATACTTGCAACAGAGGGAGGCGAGACGGTGGTTGTTGCGGCGGGAGTCGAGGGAGCAAATGTCAGATGGTTTGAAGAGTTGTTGCGCCTTTTGTTGGCGGCCTTTCGCTTGTAGCACCGATCGATAGTGTGTCCGGGCTTCTTGGAGTATTTGCAGAAAGTCCCTTTCTTTTCGTGCTGCTCCCCTTCAGTGGCTCCGACGTAGAAGACTAACTTTTCCCGCTTGTTGTCCTTCTCGTTGTACAGGTCGATCTCCTTTTGCTCGGAGAGAAGTGTAGCGCACAGAGCCGATTCGGAGACCGTTGCTCGAGCGCGGAGCAGGGATTGGCAATTGCGGAGAGTCACTCCACAATGGTAGTGAGCTAGACTACGAGGGTTGGTACGAACTACTAGAGGTGATCGTAGCTTTGCTTGGTTCCTTAGTGCTTGCACATTCACGGGAGAAATCGGCAAGAGTTTCCACTAGCAAAGTTGGAATTACAGAATGATGGAACAAGAAATAACAGAATGCCTACATCAGGCACCTAGCAACCCTGCAGCTAGCCTCGTCGACCGCCAGCACAGCTCGGTCGACCGCCTGCCAGCGTTGTGTAGAGGAGCCGCGCCAGCACTACAGAAGGGCGACCTACCAACAGAGCAGGTCGACGGTGTGCCAACGCTGCAGCAGAGCGGCTGTCCAGCGTTGCCCTGTAGAACACAGCCGTGCGCACGCGCGCAGATGAGCACAGACGATTGGCCCGACTTGCCTCGTTGGGCATCCGTCGGCTGTTGTCTGCGCTTGACGAGCCACATCGACTCCGGGATACGAGCCCGCAGCCGCCTGCGCCATCGCAACCTCGACGACGTTCGCGCGCCTCCGCAGAATTCGTCGAGCAGGTTACCCGGTCGACCCGGTGGACCAACAGGTGCTTTCGGTCGACCACCACTGCTTCTGGTTGACCACCAGGTCCCTCTGGTCGACCACCAGGTGCCTCTGGTCGACCACAACTCCCGTCAAGCTACCCCCTGGTCCGTCGACCAGAACCATCAGCGGTTGTCGCCGAGCTCCCCTCGTCGACCGCTGCTCACTTGTCAGGTCGACGGACTGCTCCGTCGACCTCCCGGCCGAACTGCAGGTCGACGGGATGCTCCAAAGACCTCCCGGTCGAGCGGCAGGTCGACGGGATGCTCCGGAGACCTCCCGTTCGAATGGCAGGTCGACGGGATGCTCCGGAGACCTCCCGGTCGAGCTGCAGGTCGACGAGATGCTCCGGAGACCTCCCGGTCGAGCTGTAGGTTCTGGTCGACGTCCCACCCGTCGCCCAGACCAGTAAGTTGGAGCCGTCGAGCTCCTTGGTCGATAGTGTCAAACATTATATATGTTGTGTTAGTTTAGGCTACAGTGGGTTAGCCTATAGCGGGTACACAATTCTAGGGTTAGGTACTTGTACTCATTTTACTGTTAATTCATTCATTCCTGTTCAGTTATTCTAACATGGTATAGAGCAGGTCCTTCCTAGGACCGAAATTTTCTAAGGGCCCACCACTACCAAACTAACCTACCTACCTACCTACTTGCGCCCTAGGGCGCCTCGACTGTGTCACGCCCCTAGAGGCCCCTCTTGACGGCCCCGCGCTAGCCCCGTTCAGGCCCCGTCGGCCCCACGCCCGCTCTCCCTAGCGGCCCCGTTCAGGCAAAGTGGGGGAGAACTAGGGGTCACAAGACCAGTCAAGGCAAAGCAAGGCAACACAAGCTCAGGGTGGATCTCAAGGACACCACACAAATTCCGAGCACAAGCAAGTGGTCACAAGACCAGTTCACATGCAGGTTTATAATAGAGCAAAAGGTATAATGATCACAACCTAGCAAGAGTAAACATGCAGGTATATATATATAGAGATCACAGTACAAACAGACTCAAGAAGTAAGTAAGTGAGGTCCAGTAGGCACAAGGCCTAGTAGAGTGCAAAAGCACTGATGGTCACAAGGCTGAAGCGCCTTGGTGAACACATCAGCAGTGTTGGCCTCAGAGGCCACGTAACGCAGGCGAAGCTGGCCACGCTGCTGCAGCTCTCGAGCAAGGAAGTAACGCAGAGCAATGTGCTTCGTTCTGTGCTCCAGTCTGTGCTCCTCACACAAGGCAATGGCTGCCTTGTTGTCGACGTACAGCACTGGAGGAGAACGAGGCTGCTCTCCAAGGTCAGTCAGCAAGTAGGTGAGCCAGCGTAGCTCCTGGGCTGCCATGGCTGTGGCGTAGATCTCAGCCTCACAACTGGAGCTGAGAGCAGAAGAAGAGCGAGTAGAACTCCAAGAAACTGAGCCAGAGCCAAGACTGAAGGAGTAACCCTGAGACGACCGCTGAGTAGCCTGGTCGTCTGAGTGCCTAGTGAGAACAACTGGGACTCGCCCTCCAAGCACTAGCCCCATGCCCGACGTACTGCACAAGTAGCGCAACACCCTCTTAGCTGCATCCATGTGCTCCTTCCGGTGACGGCCGGGAGCGACATAGCATGCAAGAATGCTGAGAGGGTATGCAAGGTCTGGTCGAGTGCAGGTCATCAGGTACATGAGGCAACCCACAAGCTCTGGATACGGGCCACTCGGCTCTACGGACTCATCTGAAGGCAGAGCTGAGAGCGAGTGACCGGTAGGCAGAGGAGTGGGCTGAGGCGAGGAGTACGTGAAGCGGAAGCGCTGAAGGACCTGCTGCACCATGTGTGACTGAGTCAAGGTGATGGTGCGGCGTGCTCTGTCCCGGGTAATCCGCAAGCCAAGATAGCTTGTCAGTTCACCCAGGTCTGTGCACGTGTGTCTCTTCTGCAGCTCCGACTTCACGTGGGCGAGTGCCACAGTGTCAGCAGTAGCAAAGACCAAGTCGTCGACGTACACAAGGACGTAGAACGGCGGCAGTGAGGTGTCGGTGCGTAGAAACAGCGACGGGTCAGCAGTAGAAGGTGCGAACCCAAGAGCCGCAAGCGTAGTCCTCAGTGTGTCGTGCCACTCACGAGGCGCTTGGCGGAGACCGTAGACTGGCCGTCGGAGGCTCCACTGGGTACCAGGAGGGAACGACCCAGTGAAGCCAGGTGGACGGCGCAGCCAGATCTCCTCGTGCAGGCTGCCCTGCAGGAAAGCAGTGCTGAAGTCAAGCGAGTGGAGCTCGTAGTCACGCTGAGCGGCGACGTGCAGCAGAACCCGAAGAGTGGTCATCTTCGGGGTCCGGGAGAAGGTCTGGAACAAGTCAACTCCCTCTTGCTGACTGAAGCCTCGTGCAACGTAACTCGCCTTGAAGACAGGCGGAGAGCCAGGCGGCCGCTTCACCCTGAAAATCCACATCTCACTGACGATGTTCGCCCCAGGTGGGGGAACCTCGTCGACGTAGGTGCCTGTGGACTTCCAGGAAGCCATCTCTGTGTCCATGGCTGACTGCCACTGAGAGGAGTAGGGACCGGCCATCGCCTCTGCGTAAGAGCGTGGGGTCGGGATGTCTGGTGCATCCGGGTCTCCCTTAGGGGCAACAAGCATGGACACGAGATGGGGCAAAGCGGCAGCAAAGCACTCAAACTCCTCCTGCCTATCCTCAAGGACGTCAGTGCCAACAGCACACTCACCCCCGACGGACGGAGGACAGACAGACTCAGACTCAGCAACTAGGCTAGCAGCGTAGTCTAGACGACAGCGAGCAGCAAAGTCGACAAGCTCAGCAACTAAGGCAGACGCAGCAGTAGACTCGAAGGAAGGGTCAGTGACAACAGTAGCCAGGAGACGCGTGACAGTAGGACTGGCAGCACGAAGAGAGTCTGACGCAGGGTCAGCAAGAGCAGGAAGAGAGGACGTTGGAGGAGACGGCAGTGGGACACGCTGTGGAGCAGTGGACGGACGAAGCGTCATCCTGTGAGTGCCAGGGATAGCAGGAGGACGCTGACGCTAGACACGACTACTAGAGAGAGCAGTGCGGACAGGCGACTTAGGACGAGGCTCAGGCGACGCAGGACGAGACTCGGGCTCACGACGCTCAGTAAGACCTCTAGTCGGACCAGTGTAGGGAGCAGGACCAGGGAGAGAGGAGGCAGACAGTAAAGGCGACTGCAGCTGGACAAACGGAGGACACGCTAAGGAGGGAGGAGGACAAGGAGAAGGAAGCTGACCAAGAACCTGCTGAAGGAGCGGAACAAAGTACGGCCGAGACCGTGCAGCGACAGCAGAGCCAGCAGGGACACCCGCACTAGGGTCCTCAGCACTAGCAGTAGCTCCAACTCCCGGGTCCGCAGCACCAGCTGCAGCTCCAACGCCCGGGTCTGTAGCACCAGCGGCAGCTCCAACGCCTGAGTCCTCAGTACCAGCAGTAGCTCTAACGCCCGGGTCCGCAGCACCAGCAGCAACTCCAACGCCCGGGTCCTCAGCACCAGCGGCAGCTACAACGCCCGGGTCCGCAGCACCAGCAGCAGCTCCAGCGTCCAGGTCCTCAGCACCGGCGGCAGCTCCAACGCCCGGGTCCTCAGCACCAACAGCAGCGGGGTCCGGAACACGAGGCACGCCACTCCGAAGAGTGCAGTGCCGCTCGTCTTTTCACGGATCCGCTCGCGGGAGGGGAGCTCCCAAACGGGAGAAGAAGCACTAGTACCAGTCCCAGCAGTACGTCCGTCACGAGCAGAACCCCTCTGGAGGGTGCAGTACTCTAAGTACCACGTACGTAGCTGCTCCGAGGAGAGGACTCCTCCAGGTGAAGGACTCCCACTCGCAGTACCTCCAGACTCAGAGCCCCCAGACTCCGAACTCTGCGGCTCAGCACCACGAGGCTCCACACCCACAAGCTCAGCACCCCCACGCTCCAGACCCCCAGGCTCCTCACCCCCAGGCTCAGCACCCCCAGGTCCAGCACCCCCAGGCTCAGCACCCTCAGCATGACGAGAGTCGACAGCTACCTCAACAGGCTCAACTGGGTCTACCTGAGACACACCTGAGGGAGCGGCACCCTCAGGGGGGAGGGGGTCTGCAACAGCAGCACCTGGCGCGAGGAAGAGAGGCGGGGGGGGGAGCGGGGCAGTGCGGTAGGGGAAGAGGCGGTAGTAGGGGACGGACTCGTCAAAGGTGACATCCTCGGAGGGCAAAGACTCGGCGTGAGGTGGCGTGGTAAAACTGCCAACCAGACACGTCCGTGACAAAGCCGAGGAAGACGCAGTAAAACCGAGCGGCGCTGCACTCTGGCTCACTCTCTACCACCTAGTCACCCGCCTCCCTGACACACTGCGTGCTGTCAAGGACCACTTCCTAGCTCGTTGCCCCACTGAGCTCACCATTGCCCTGCTCGAGAAGGAGCTACTTGCAGCTGAGACTAGCATAGTCGCTGTAGGTGCCTCTCGTGGCGATCCCCGTACCCCGTTCTTTGAGGGGTGTTCTCCTTCCCCCCTTCTTCCCTCTGTCGCCTCTGCTGCTGCTATCGACCTTCTCGGTGCTGAGAAGGTCGGCGCTGCGTCTGCCTCGAGCGGGCGCTGCAGCGACAAGGGCAAAGGGGGCAAGGGTGGTGGCGGTGACGGCGGGGGAGGCGGCGGTGGGGGCGGTGGAGGCAGTGGGGGTGGTGGCTCGGCTGGAGGGGCGAGTGGTAGCGGTGGGGGTGGTGGCGGCAGCAGCGGGGGAGGTGGCAGAAGTGGAGGCGGCGGTTGGGGTGGCGGTGGACGAGGCGGCGGCAGGGGTTGGGGTGGTCGAGGAGGTGGCAGCGGTGGTGGTGGCCGTGGAGGCGCTAGCGGTGGCCAGGGCCAGCAGCACACTCCTTCGCCCCAGGAGGTCCGTGAGTGGTACTCTCAGCACGGGGGTGGGGGTGGTCTTAGCTGCACGTACGTCATTCGCACTGGTGACCGCACTGGTCAGCAGTGTGGACTACAGCACGCCACACAGCGCTGCTTCTCTCGTCTCGACGACGCTTGGCGTGTTCAGTTCCCTCAGGCCACTGAGCTGCCCCGCTGGCTTGATCTCCTGAAGAAGGGGATTGATATCTATGCTCTAGATTTTGATGCTATTCTATCTGCCATGTATGTGATGTCTACTAGTGGAGAGGGTGCTGAGTACTTGTGTGTGCCGCCCGACCCAGGCATTAGGGCCAGTGCGTCTGCCGCTCCAGGTACTCGCGTGTCGGCTACCCCAGGTGCTGGTGAGGCTGCTGCTCTAGGTGCTCTTGTCTCTCCCCCCCTTGGTACTGCGTCGACTGCTGCACTGCACACCTTCACACTGGACTCAGGTGCTTCTCGCTGCTTCTTTCGTGACCGCACTGCCCTTGAGCCGCTTGCTCGGCCAGTTGCTGTCTCCCTTGCTGACCCCTCTGGGGGTCCAGTCATTGCGACCTCTTCCACTGTCCTTCCCTGTCCTGCGGTCCCGTCGGGCACACTATCAGGTCTCCACCTCCCCTCGTTCTCTACGAACTTGGTGGCAGGATGTGCGCTCCAGGATGGGGGTGTTCACCAGTTCACCCCTGCCTACGAGCGTGTGACACACTGTACGTGAGCTCGTACGGGCCGTCACTTGGCTACCTTCACTCGGCAACCGCGGTCGGACCTGTACACACTGACTACTGAGTCCCCTCAGGTAGCTGCGTCTGCGTCCGCGTCAGGTCAGCTGTCCGCCCCCTGCTCGTGTCGCTCTCTGGCACACGAGACTGTCCTCTGGCACCACCGCCTTGGCCACCCGTCTGTGCAGCGGCTTCGTGCCATGCACTCCCGGTACCTTGTCTCTGGCCTGCCCAGGGTCCTTCCTGCCCTCCCACCCTTGCCTGCTCCTACCTGTCTCCCCTGTGTCGAGGGACGGCAGCGCGCCGCTCCTCACTCCTCCTCGTTTCCCCCGACGACTGCTCCCTTGCAGACGCTCCACATGGACGTGTGGGGCCCAGCCCGCGTCCGTGGTCAGGGTCAGGAGAGGTACTTCCTGATAGTTGTTGACGACTACTCGCGCTACACCTCGGTCTTCCCCTTGCGCACCAAGGGTGAGGTCCCTGATGTCTTGATCCCTTGGATCCGCAGAGCCCGTCTCCAGCTCAGCGAGCGTTTTCACTCGGACTTTCCTGTCCTACGCTTGCACTCTGACAGAGGTGGTGAGTTCTCCTCCGACCTCTTGGCAGCCTACTGTGCTGAGCACGGCATTGAGCAGTCGTTCACGCTTCCGGCCTCTCCACAGCAGAATGGGGTTGCGGAGCGCCGCATTGGCCTGGTCATGGAGGTCGCCCGTACCTCCTTGATCCATGCGGCTGCCCCCCACTTTCTGTGGCCGTTTGCAGTCCGGTACGCTGCGCATCAGCTCAACCTCTGGCCCCGTGTCTCCTTGCCGGAGACCTCGCCCACACTGCTGTAGACGGGGGAGGTTGGCAATGCGTCGCGTTTCCGGGTCTGGGGGTCTCGAGCTTTTGTCCGCGATACGTCTTCGGACAAGCTCTCCTCCTGTGCTATTCCCTGCGTCTTCCTCGGCTTTGTCCCGGACGCGTCTGGTTGGTAGTTTTACCACGCCACCTCGCGCCGAGTCTTGCCCTCCCAGGACGTCACTTTTGACGAGTCCGTCCCCTACTACCGCCTCTTCCCCTACCGCACTGCCCCGCTCCCCCCCCCGCCTCTCTTCCTCGCGCCAGGTGCTGCTGTTGCAGACCCCCTCCCCCCTCAGGGTGCCGCTCCCTCAGGTGTGTCTCAGGTAGACCCGGTTGAGCCTGTTGAGGTAGCTGTCGACTCTCGTCCTGCTGGGGGTGCTGAGCCTGGGAGTGCTGAGCCTAAGGGTGTGGAGCCTGGGGGTGTGGAGCCTGGGGGTGTGGAGCCTTGGGGTGTGGAGCTTGGGGGTGCTGAGCTTGGGAGTGTGGAGTCTCGTGGTGCTGAGCTGCAGAGTCCGGAGTCTAGGGGTTCTGGGTCTGGAGGTACTGGGCCTGGGAGTCCTACACCTGGAGGAGCCCTCTCCTCGGAGCAGCTGCGTGCGTGGTACTTAGAGTACTGCAGCCTCCGGAGAGGTACCGCTCGAGCCGGACGTACTGGTGGGACTGGTGCTAGTGCTTCTTCTCCCGTTAGGGAGCTCCCCTCCCGCGAGCGGATCCGTGAGTGGTACGAGCGGCGTTGCACTCTTCGGAGTGGCGTGCCTTGGACCTTGCTGCCGTTGGAGCTGCTGCTGGTGCTGAGGACCCGGGTGTTGGAGCCACCGCTGGTGCTGCGGACCCGGGTGTTGGAGCTGCTGCTGGTGCTTAGGACCCGGACGTTGGAGCTGCTGCTGGTACTGAGGACCCGGGCGTTGGAGCTGCCGCTGCTGCTGAGGACCCGGGCGTTGGAGCTGCCGCTGGTGCTGCGGACCCGGGCGTTGGAGCTGCTGCTGGTGCTGAGGACCCGGGCGTTGGAGCTGCTGCTGGTGCTGAGGACCTGGGCGTTCGAGCTGCCGCTGGTGCTGCGGACCCGGGCGTTGGAGCTGCTGTTGGTGCTGAGGACCCGGGCGTTGGAGCTGCTGCTGGAGCTGCGGACCCAAGTGTTGGAGCTGCCGCTGGTGCTGCGGACCCTGGTATTGGTGTCCCTGCTGACTCTGGTGTCGCTGCACGGTCCCGGCCGTACTTCGTTCCGCTCCTTCAGCAGGTTCTTGGTCAGCTCCCTCCTCCTTGTCCTCCTCCCTCCTTCGCGTGTCCTCCGTCTGTGCAGCTGCAGTTGCAGTTGCCGTCTGCCTCCTCTCTCCTTGGTCCTGCTCCTTACACTGGTCCGACTGGAGGTCTTACTGAGCGTCGTGAGCCTGAGTCTCGTCCTGCGTCGCTTGAGTCTCGTCCTGAGTCGCCTGTCCGCACTGCTCTCTCTAGTAGTCGTGTCCAGCGTTAGCGTCTTCCTGCTGTCCCAGGCACTCACCGGATGGCGCTTCGTCCGTTCTCTGCTCCACAGCGTGTCCCAGTGCCGTCTCCTCCTGCTTCCTCTCTTCCTGCTCTTGCTGACCCTGCGTGAGACTCTCTTCGTGCTAACAATCCTACTGTCACGCGTCTCCTGGCTACTGTTGTCACTGACCCTTCCTTTGAGTCTGCTGCTACGTCTGCCTTAGTTGCTGAGCTTGTCGACTTTGCTGCACGCTGTCGTCTAGACTACGCTGCTAGCCTAGTTGCTGAGTCTGAGTCTGTCTGTCCTCCGTCCGTCGGGGGTGAGTGTGCTCTTGGCACTGACGTCCTTGAGGATAGGCAGGAGGAGTTTGAGTGCTTTGCTGCCGCTTTGCCCCATCTCATGTCCATGCTTGTTGCCCCTAAGGGAGACCCGGATGCACCAGACATCCCGACCCCACGCTCTTACGCAGAGGCGATGGCCGGTCCCTACTCCTCTTAGTGGCAGTCAGCCATGGACACAGAGATGGCTTCGTGGAAGTCCACAGGCACCTACGTCGACGAGGTTCCCCCACCTGGGGCGAACATCGTCAGTGAGATGTGGATTTTCAGGGTGAAGCGGCCGCCTGGCTCTCCGCCTGTCTTCAAGGCGAGTTACGTTGCACGAGGCTTCAGTCAGCAAGAGGGAGTTGACTTGTTCCAGACCTTCTCCCCGACCCCGAAGATGACCACTCTTCGGGTTCTGCTGCACGTCGCCGCTCAGCGTGACTACGAGCTCCACTCGCTTGACTTCAGCACTGCTTTCCTGCAGGGCGGCCTGCACGAGGAGATCTGGCTGCGCCGTCCACCTGGCTTCACTGGGTCGTTCCCTCCTGGCACCCAGTGGAGCCTACGACGGCCAGTCTACGGTCTTCGCTAGGGGCCTCCTGAATGGCACGACACACTGAGGACTACGCTTGCGGCTCTTGGGTTCGCGCCTTCTACTGCTGACCCGTCGCTGTTTCTACGCACCGACACCTCACTGCCGCCGTTCTACGTCCTTGTGTACGTCGACGACTTGGTCTTTGCTACTGCTGACACTGTGGCACTCGCCCACGTGAAGTCGGAGCTGCAGAAGAGACACACGTGCACAGACCTTGGTGAACTGACAAGCTATCTTGGCTTGCGGATCACCCGGGACAGAGCACGCCGCACCATCACCTTGACTCAGTCACACATGGTGCAGCAGGTCCTTCAGCGCTTCCGCTTCACGTACTCCTCGCCTCCGCCCACTCCTCTGCCTACCGGTCACTCGCTCTCAGCTCTGCCTTTGGATGAGTCCGTAGAGCCGAGTGGCCCGTATCCAGAGCTTGTGGGTTGCCTCATGTACCTGATGACCTGCACTCGACCTGACCTTGCATACCCTCTCAGCATTCTTGCACGCTATGTCGCTCCTGGCCGTCACCGGAAGGAGCACATGGATGCAGCTAAGTGGGTGTTGCGCTACTTGTGCAGTACGTCGGGCATGGGGCTAGTGCTTGGAGGGCGAGTCCTAGTTGTTCTCACTGGGCACTCAGACGCTTCTTGGGCAGACGACCAGGCTACTCAGCGGTCGTCTCAGGGTTACTCCTTCAGTCTTGGCTCTGAATCTGTTTCTTGGCGTTCTACTCGCTCTTCTTCTGTTCTCAGCTCCAGTTGTGAGGCTGAGATCTATGCCACAACCATGGCGGCCCAGGAGCTACGCTGGCTCACCTACTTGCTGACCGACCTTGGAGAGCAGCCTCGTTCTCCTCCAGTGCTGTACGTCGACAACAAGGCAGCCATTGCCTTGTGTGAGGAGCACAGACTGGAGCACAGAACGAAGCACATTGCACTGCGTTACTTCCTTGCTCGAGAGCTGCAGCAGCGTGGTCAGCTTCGCCTGCGTTACGTGGCCTCTGAGGCCAACACTGCTGATGTGTTCACCAAGGCGCTTCAGCCTTGTGACCATCAGCGCTTTTGCACTCTTCTAGGCCTTGTGCCTACTGGACCTCACTTGCTTACTTCTTGAGTCTGTTTGTACTGTGATCTCTATATATATACCTGCATGTTTACTCTTGCTAGGTTGTGATCATTGTACCTTTTGCTCTATTATAAGCCTGCATGTGAACCGGTCTTGTGACCACTTGCTTGTGCTCGGAATTTGTGTGGTATCCTTGAGATCCACCCTGAGCTTGTTTTGCCTTGCTTTGCCTTGACTGGTCTTGTGACCCCTAGTTCTCCCCCACTTCGCCTATGGGGGTGTGTCAAACATTATATATGTTGATTTAGTTTAGGCTACAGTGGGTTAGCCTATAGGGGGTACACAATTCTAGGGTTAGGTACTTGTACTCATTTCACTGTTAGTTAATTCATTCCTGTTCAGTTATTCTAACAGATAGCAACACCACAGCGGTCCCCTACAGCCCGACGAAGCCTGTCGAGCAGCTCTCCCATTGTGAACGGTCAGCTGCTACTCCCGTACATCCGACCAAGTCGTCGGTGTTGCCCAAGCGAGGGCGGGGCCAACACTCCATTCCTGTTAACACTCCCCTGCCGCGCTCACGATTGGGCCTCCAGCCCACACGGCAGTACTCCACGGAGAAAACTTGTCCTCGGCGTGCACCCCACACACAGCACGCCGTCACCACACCAGCCGTGCAGAAGGGCACGGCACCTACTGTTGCATCTCGTTGTCATTGTCGCCAACGTCGGCTAGACAAACTTGGCCGATGGCGACCGAGCACCGCTTGAAAGCCGGAAAATTAAGCGCCTTCGTCAGGAAGTCCGCCGGATACTTGGTGGTCGGGATATATTTCAGCAAGAATTTCCCGCGCCTCACCATGTGCTGCAGCCAGGCGTAGCGTCGTTCCATGTGCTTGAGGTTGCCCGTCAACCCCAAGCCCTCGGCGATCGTGATTGCCGACTTGTTGTCGACGCGGAGGATTGTCGGCTTCCCAGCGTCGAGCAGCTTGAATTCCGCAAGGAGGAAGCGAAGTCGACGCCCCTCCTTGCCGACATCCGTGGCCGCCACATACTCCGACTCGGTCAATGACAATGTCGCGCCCTTGATGCGCGAGCTCGACCATGAGACGGCGGCCCCTTCATAAACAAACACGTAGCCTCCTGTGCTCGTCCGATTCTGCTTGTCGCCCGCGTCGTTGGCATCGACGTAGCCGATCACCTCCAACAATTCTGGTCCACCGCCGAACTCCAGGGCGGTGTCGCGGGTGTCGGCGAGGTAGGCGAGGCAGCGGTCGACCTCTCGTTAATGCTGGTCGCTCCTCACCGTGAGTCCGCTCCCCAGCTTGCTGCAGGCGAACACGATGTCCGGCCTCGTCGTCGTCGCCGCGAACTGCAGCGATCCGACCTTCTACCGGTAGTCCTCCTCTTCGCGCTCCTAAGCCTCCTCGTCGTTGAAAGTCAGCTGAGCGTAGGCGTCGACCAAGACCGGGGTCTTCGGGACTCAACCGCCCTGCTCCTCGTCGATGAAGCACCTCCGCAGCTTGTCGGCGTAGCCCTGCTGGTGCAGCCACAGCTTCCTGGCCGGCCTGTCACGCACGATCTCCAGCCCAAGGCACTTCATCATCGGCGAGATCTCATGCAGCTCGAAGGTGGCCTCCAGCAGCTCGTTTAGCTCCTTCAGCATCGCGGTGCTGTTGCTGGCGGCGAGCAGGTCGTCGACGTAGACCAACACCCAGCAGGTCACCCCGTCGTCGCCGACCTTAAAGTAGAGAGCCTCGTCGACCTGGCTCTTCTTCCAGCCAGCGCCCAACAGCACACTGTCGAGAGCCCTGTACCACAGCAGCGGCGACTGCTCCAGCCCGTAGAGGCTCTTCAGCAGCTTACACACCCGTCCGGTCCCGTCCTCGAAGTAGTCCGGCTGGTACATGTAGAGCACCCTGTTGAGCTTGCTCTGCAAGAAAGCGTTCTTCATGTCGAGTTGCATCAGGTTGAGGTCGAGGACGGCGACGATGCTGAGGAAGATCCTCAGCATGACGTAGCTGCTCACCGGCGAGTACGTCTCGTCGTAGTCGGCGCCGTACACCTGCGTGAAGCCCTTCACGACCAGCCTCGCCTTCTCGCACTCGACGGTATCGTCAATGTGGTACTTGGTCGTTAGCACCCACCGGTTCTTCATGATGTTCACCCCGCGTGGGCGTTCGACTAGCTCCCAAGTCCCCATACCGATGAGGCTGCGGATTTCTTCTTCCATGGCAGCCTTCACCGCCTCGCCCTTCCAGCTCGACAGCGCCTCCTTCACCATCATCGTGGCGATGTCCCAGCGGTGTTCAGGATCAGCATGCACGTCAGGGTCGAGCTCCGGCAGGTCTTCATCCTCCTCGGCGTCGTCGTACAACAGGTCGTCGTCAACCTCGTCAAACACCGTGGTGAAGGCAGCTGGCGGTAGGCAGGCGTGGAAGCTCAGCCGCTCCGGTGGCCGTCGAGCTCGACCTGTGCGTCACACCTCAGGCTTCGTGATCGGCACTTCCACCACGTCGCTGTCGGTGGACTCCTCACCCGCCGACTGCTCCCCTTCCTCGTCGACGTCCTCGTCGTCGACCAGCTGCTTCGACCCATCGACCGGCTGCTCGTCTGCTGCTGACTTTGATAGCTCCCCTGTCGACCGCCCCGGCTGCTGCTCCCCTGTCGGCTGCACCGCTGGTGTTGCCTCGTGTTCGACCGGCTCCCCTGTCTGTTGCTCCCCTGTCATTGACGGCTTCCCATCCTGGTCGACGAGCTTGGCGCCTTGTCGACCGCCCCCAATGCCATGGGCCGGTGCCACAAGCGACGCCTTAAGGCTCCCCTCATTGTCGGTGGGCGACACAGGCGCCGACCCAGGCCGATCCGCGACGGGAACGGAGGAGCAAGGACAGGGGGAGGGGGAAGAGCCTCCACAACATCCTCATTAGCACGCTCGTCGACTTCGGCGAGCAACGGAATCGTTGCCGTCGAGGTGTCCGTCCGCGGGTGCGCCTGCGTCCGCTCCGACGCCGGCCCATACTTCGCCTTCCACACCTCAAGCGACAGTGTCTCGTAGAAGATCACCTCGACCGACGTGACCACCTCATTGTCGGTCAGGTCGAGCACCTCCCAGCCCTTGCTCTCCGGCGAGACACCTAGGTGAAGCCCCCAACGAGCCTTCGGCGCCAGCTTCCCACCGCGCTGCTGCTCGGGAACCATGAACTGCACCATGCAGCCCCACACCCGCGCCAGCGTAAGATCGGGCTTCTTTCCGGTCAGCAGCTGGTACGGAGTCGTCCCCGGCGGCGTCGTCGACCGCTCCAAGCAGTTGCGCACCTAGACAGCTTGTCGTAGAGCAAGGTGCCACCAGTGGTGCCGCACGCCCATGTGTAGCAGCATTGTCCGCACGGACTCGACGACCGTGCGCATCTCCCGCTCAGCCATGCCGTTCTGCTGCGGAGTATAAGGGCACGTCAGGTCGTAGACAATGCCCTTCCCGTCGACAAAGTCAGTGAACGCCTTCCCGAGGAACTCCCCTCCTTGATCGAAGCAAAGCGACAGCACCGACTTCTTTGTCTGTTGTTCCACCAGCACCAACCACCTCTGGAACTCCCACAGCACGTTGCTCTTCTTAGCGACCGGCATTGCCCACACGAGCCGAGTATGGCGATCCTTCAGCAGCAGGAAGTACAAGCTGCCATCCTTGGCAGCCACCCGAAATGGCCCGCACAAGTCAATGGGCACGACAACCAGTGCCTCTTCAGCGTCCGAGCCCTTGTTGGGGAAGGTGTGCCGTGACAGCTTGCCTTCAACGCACGAGACACACGGCGGGTCTGCTCCGGTCGACGGCGTGATGTCGAGCCCAACAGCAACTTCATGCTTTGTCGAGCTCTTGATCGTGTCGACGCCGACCTGTGCGAGTCTCGCATGCAGCCGATCAGGGGTCGACTTCGTCGCCGAGACGATCGTCCGCAGAGCCACCACCTCGGTCGACTGCGACTGCGTCGAGCAGGGGCGAAGGTCGGTGCAGAGGACTCGTCCGGTGTAGCGTGCTCAACCGAGCACCTACCCGGTAGCGGCGACGAGCAGCATCGCGTCGCCATCGCCCTACAGCAGCACTCTGCTCTCCTTCAGCTGGCCAGCAGATAGCAGGTTTGCCTGTACGCCCGAAACGTAGAGTACGTCGGGGATGAGGACCCGCTTCCAGGCCTCCCCTTGCAGAGCGATGGTTCCGCGACCCTTGACAGGCTGCAATGCCCCGTTGAACCCACGCACGTGCTTCACCCCATCGCTCGGCCCCATGTCGACCAAGACCGACTTCGTCCCCATCAGGTGGTGGGAGCACCCGCTGTCGAGCAGCACCGCCATCGGGTTGGCCTGCACGGCTGCCGCCACTGCCTGGAAGTCCTCGTCAGCCTCCGGCGCCAGCGAGACCGTCGGCTCCACCACGCCGGCCATCGAGCACGACGCCTCCCCATCGCCTCGGATCTTTCCGTTGGAGCTGTTGACGTCCTTCGTTGACGACGTCTTCTTCGACGCTTGATTCTCCTTGCGCGGCTTCTCATCTCGACGGGGGCGACGACTGGCCGATCGACCATGGCCTCCCTTGTTGTTGTCATCGTCGCTCCTCTTCTCGTTGATGTCCTTCGTCGACCGCCCACCTCCGCTACCACCTCCGCCCGGTTTCGCGCGCTGCCCTTGCTGCTGATTCAGCTTCGTCGATGTAGCGTAGTTTGCCTGCGGAAGGATCTCTGTGGGCTGCTCGGCCTCTTGCTTCGCCTCATCTTGAAGAATGTAGCTGGTGATGGAGTCCTCGTCGAGGGACACACGCGTGCCGAGCAGCATCATCATTCTCTTCATGAGATTGTAGCTGCGCAACAAGCCCTTGACGATGTGGGTGATGTAGGACGCCGTCGAGTATTCGGCGCCCGCCATCCGCATCTCAACAAGGATCCGTCGAGCACGGTTGAAGTAATCCGTCGCCGACTCCTGCTCGCCCATCCGAATGTGAGTCATCTTCTCCTCCAGCTGCCCGATGTACAGGTCGTCCCTGACCTGGTACGTCGACATGATGAAGTGCCATGCCTGGTGACCAGCATCGAGTCGCTCTCAACAGCTCCTGAGCGCTAGCTGCACCACCGGTGAGCAGCACCTCAAGATGACCATGAAGGTGAGCAGAACGAAACTCCCCGCGCAGCTCGACATCCTCCTCAGGCGGAATTGGCACTATGCCGTCGGCGAAGCCCTTCAGCTCGACGACCTCCAGCTGAGGTTCTATCGACTCCCTCCACGTGATGAGGTCCCGTCGACCTTGCAGCGGTGCGTTGGTGATCCGGTCCGGCGAGAATTTGAAGTAGCCATACGCCGGTGCTATCGCGCCTGCTGTCACATGGATCTTCGCCGAGAGCCCTCCACCGCTTCGTAGAGGAGAGCGACGTCGCACATCGACGCCGGCACGCAAGCTGCTTGCAGCAGCCGTCGACCGCTGCACTCGCGCCTGGATTCCGTCGACACCACCGTCGACCTTAATCACCCCTCTCTGCCTCGTGCCTTTGCTGCCGCTGACTCGTGCACCACCATCGACCTCGTCGTCGACGCCACCTTCGTTGCGCACCGGTCGAGGAGAAGCAGGACGGGAAGGGTGTTCCGTCACCCACTGCGACCAGATGCCCAACTCGGCGATCACCAAGGGGATCGTCCCGTACTCGCCATCCGCGTCAGCCAAACGTGCCTCCAAGGTTTCCGCTACGCCCTCATCAACTACGGGGTCGACCATGGCGACTATCGCTGCTGCCGGCCTACGAACGACTTAGTAGGTGCAAAAGTCGGCTCCTATCCGAAGGTATTTGCGGGGCCGTCCACGCTCACCGCACCATGCGGAGAGTCACTGTACAATGGTAGTGAGCTAGACTATGGAGGTTAGCACGAACTACTATAGGTGATCGTAGCTTTGCTTGGTTCCTTAGTGCTTGCACATTCACGGGAGAAATCGGCAAGAGTTTACACTAGCAAAGTTGGAATTACAGAATGATGGAACAAGAAATAACAGAATGACTACATCAGGCACCTAGCAACCATGCAGCTAGCCTGGTCGACAGCCAGCACAGCTCGGTCGACCGTCTGCCAGCGTTGCGTAGAGGAGCTGCGCCAGCACTACAGAAGGGCGACCTGCCAACAGAGCAGGTCGACGGCGTGCCAACGCTGCAGCAGAGCTGCTGTCCAGCGTTGCCCCGTATAACAGAGCCGTGTGCATGCTCGCAGATGCGCGCAGACGATTGGCCCGACTTGCCTCGTTGGGCATCCGTCGGCTGTTGTCTGCGCTTGACGAGCCACATCGACTCCGGGATACCAGCCCGTAGCCGCCTGCGCCATCGCAACCTCGACGACGTTCGCGCGCCTCCGCAGAACTCGTCGAGCAGGTTACCCGGTCGACCAACAGGTGCTTTCGGTCGACCACCACTGCTTCTAGTCGACCACCACGTCCCTCTGGTCGACCACCAGGTGCCTCTGGTCGACCACAACTCCCGTCGAGCTACCCCCTGGTCGACGGACCCCTTCCGTCGACTAGAACCATCAGCGGTTGTCGCCGAGCTCCCCTCGTCGACCGCTGCTCACTTGTCAGGTCGACGGACTGCTCCGTCGACCTCCCCGTCGAACTACAGGTCGATGGGATGCTCCGGAGACCTCTCGGTCGAGCGGGGGGTCGACGGGATGCTCCGGAGACCTCCCGGTCGAACAGCAGGTCGACGGGATGCTCCGGAGACCTCCCGGTCGAATGGCAGGTCGACAGGATGCTCTGGAGACCTCCCAGTCGAGCTGTAGGTCCTGGTCGACGTCCCACCCGTCGCCCAGACCAGTCAGTTGCAGCTTTCGAGCTCCCTGGTCGACAGCAACACCACAGCGGTCCCCTGCAGCTCGACGAAGCCTGTCGAGCAGCTCTCCCACTATGAACGGTCGGCTGCTACTCCCGTACATCCGACCAAGTCGTCGGTGTTGCCCAAGCGAGGGCGGGGCCAACACTCCATTCCTGTTAACAGCATTGACACCAGTCAGGACCGAGACCAGAGAGAATCATCGAGATGAACATGTCGTCAGGAACGGATCCGCCGCACTTCTTGATGTGGTCGCGCAGATTGCGACATCAATTGATATATGGTCCCGCTTTCTCCCCTTGATGCATTTTGACCGAAGTGAGTTGGCTGAGTAGGCGACCCATAGTATCTGGATCTGTTGCCATGTATGAGTTGCGCGAGTGCTCCTAAGAGGCGTGCGCGGGCACCCACTCTGATTTGTTGGAGCGAATGCCGAGCTGTTTGTCGGGGGAGAGATTCCGGAGAATATTGGTGTACGCGAGAAGAGATTCGTGGTAATACTGATTCTTCTCTTAGGTGGTGCCTCCCGTTGGAAACGGTAAGCTCCTGTCGTAGTACATCCAGATTTGTGCAGTTGTCGCGAGGAGCTCAAACTCGAAGCTCCAAGTGTAGAAATCTTTTTCGTCAAAAGGAACTGATGTCTTCAGCTTTGATGTCAGAACGAATTTTGTCTGCATTGTTGCAATTGTATCTAAATGTGTGCGTTGTTGACTGTCTTGCGCAAGAGCTGAAGCTTGACGGTTGTCAAATGTGAATGACCTCTCGGAGTTGACGCGGCGGTCTTCTCCAGGGAGGGGGAGTACAGCGACACCACGTGCATGGCTTGAGCCATCAATGCTCATCGCCTGATGGCTCTCGAGAGCGTTGATGCGGGCGACCAGCTACTCAACGAGAGCGGCGCTGACGGAGGTCACCGTAGATGGTGCAGTGGGTGTTGCTGGTGGTGGGCCGGGAGAGCCTGCAGTGGCTTTTCCTTCTGGAGCCATAGTGATGCAGTGTCCTTTAATGCTGTAATGAGTAATTTACAAGAAGGTTGTTCTGGTAAGGACAAGGACTTGGCAGGCCTTATGATCCACTCTAGATCTGATACCATGATGTTATGACTGAAGGATCGTAATGAATAGGATAAGGTTGCCAAGTATGAGGAAGAGAACTGTGAAGTCTCTGTAATAACCTTGTTGATTAATTGAAAGAGAACAAGATGATTATAAGATAGAAGTACAAGGAAATAAATAGCATTTGTTAAGGGTGCAATGGATCGTGGTTGCGAGGATTGCACTAGAGTGTCAAACGAGTACAAAGATGTGAGCGAAGGCATGAGCGAACATTTATATGTGAAACATGCAAACGGTAGCGCGGTGCGTGCGAGCTAGCTAGTGCAACGCTGGCGGCGAGGCTCGGGCTAGTCCCGAAGCGTAGGCCGACACGGTCGGGCCAGCAGTGTGAGGTTTGGCAAAACGGTGTGCGCGAGGTTGGCGAAGTCCCGATAGCAGTAACGGGCGAACAACGGCTATTGCTGTACGCAATGTAGTCGGGCTCCATAAGGAATGCCGAGAAAATTCCTTACACTACCCCCCCCCTCAAGAAGCCCCCTCCGCTACACGAGTACGTGTATATCGCGGAATCCCCGGCTCCTCAGGTACACTTGCAGGGCAGGGTGGTTTTCAATGTTGGCCACGGGCACCCACCTATCTTCAGTTGGCGTGCGGTCCTTCCAGCGAACGAGGAATTCAATCCTCCTGATTCCCGTGGGGTGGCGAATCCGGTGGCTCAAATTTTTTTCGGGCTCAATGATTGGCTCCGATGTAGGACGAGTCATGGAATGCGGGCGGTGACGGGGCAGTTGGCTGGTGGTTGGGATGTACGGGCGAAGTAGGCTGACATGGAACGATGGGCTGCTGTACCGATCGGTCGGTAACACTAGGTGCGCGGTTACTGGCATGATCATGTGGCTGATTTGGAATGGGCCACAGTAGCGCGGTCGAAATTTCGGTATGTCGCGCAGTCGCAGATATTGCGTGTCGAGCAGTATGTAGTCCCCTGACTGGTATGTGACTGGGCAGTGGTGGCGGTCGGCATTGCGCTTAGCGATGATGTTTGCCTTTTTTATTGCTTCTTCGGCTCTGGTGCGGGCAGCTTGCAGAATTTCGGCGAATTGCGGTGCACGTGGTGTTGGGTTGTCCGGACTCGGTGTCATGGGCACTGTAGGGTTTTGCCTGTAGTTCAGGTTGAAGGGGGACTGCAGCGTCGTCGCTGACGTGGCACTGTTGTACGCGAACTCGATCAGCGACTGCTGCTGCTCCCAATTGGTCGGGTCGTCGCACGTGGCACGAATCAACTGCTCCATCGTCTGATTCGTCCGTTCCGTTGGACCGTCAGTCTCGGTGTGGTGCGACAAGCTGAACTGTAGCCGTGTCCCGAACTGCTCCCAGAGGTTCTTCCGTAAGTTGCTGGTGAACTTCGGGTCCCTGTCGCTGATAATCGCTGCTGGTATCCTGTGCAGGCGAACAATGGTTGCGATGAACAGGCGAGCGGTCTCCTCGGATGAGATCGACTTTTTGCACGCAGCAAAGTGTGCCATCTTCGTCAGCCTATCAACGACGACCATCACCGCGTTATTACCCCCAGGGTTCGAAGGTAACCCTGTGACGAAGTCCATGGTAACCTGCTACCAGGCGCGCCCGGGCAGTGGTATCGGCTGCAATTGACCCGCCTTCCGCTTCCTCGAGCTCTTCATCTCGTGACACGTGGGACACGAGCCCACGTGCTGCTGCACGTCGGTCAACAGCTCTGGCCAGTAGTAATACCGCTACAGTTGCTGTCGCGTTTCTTCTACCCCGAAATGTCCCGAGGTAATTCCGTCGTGTGCCTCCTGCAGTTGCAGCTCCCTCAGTAGTGAGTACGCGGGTACCCAGATGCGGTTAGTGCCTGTTTTTACATAATAAAATCCTTTAGCTTCTACTAGTTGCTGTGAATTTCCGGTCATGAAAAATGGGTCTATGCGGTATCCGTGGGTGAATAGGCCTGTTAAAAGTGAGTTGGTTTGGGCAAGTAGGATGGCATAGAGTTGGGCGGTAGGGCGGGTGAATCCGTCGGCGATGTTGGAGGCGCCTTCTTTGTACGTAACCGTGTAGTGTGGACTCGAGGTAGTCCGGCCAGCGAATCTGTCGCAGATTGAGATTCGGTTGGGCGCACCGGTAATGTAGTGATCGGTGGTGTGTCCGTACTGTCACGTCGGTGCCAGTCAGGTTATTCCGCCAAACCTTGAACGCGTGCACGATCGCCAACATTTTGCGGTCGTGTATCAGGTAGTTGCGTTCGGGCGGGTGCAGCTTGCAGGACTCGTACGCGATTGCCTGGAGGCCGTTGCCGAAATCCTGCAACAGAACTACTCCCACAGCGATGTCACTTGCGTTAGTGACGAGCTCGAACGGACGGTGCGGATCTGCGATGTGAAGCACGGGCGGTGAGCACAAAATGTTTTTGAGGGCCGAGAAGGCAGCTTGCTCTTTCTCCCCCCACGTGTACTCAACCCCTTCCTGAGCAAGTCTGTCAGCGGGGCAGTCAGCTTCGCCATGTCGGGGAAGAACCGGCGCATGTAGTTGACGAACCCCAAAAAACTCTTCAATTCGGTCGAGTTGGTCGGCGCGTGCCATGCTTGAATCGTCGCAATTTTCTTCGGGTCTATTTCCACTCCTCCAGCTGAAATAACGTGTCCCAAAAACTCCACTCGGTCCTGTAAAAGCTCACACTTCGACGCTTTTGTCAGTAGGCGGTTCTCACCCAGTATCTTAAAAACTGCTTCGATGTCCTGTAAGTGCTGTGCTCTGTCGGGGCTGTAAATAAGTATATCGTCCAGGTATACTATGACACACTTATCTAAAAGCGCACGGAAATCTTCCTTCATGGTCATTTGAAAGGTGGCGAGGGCGTTGGTCAGTACAAAGGGCATGACGGTGTATTCGAAGGATCCGTAGCGTGTGCGAAATGCGGTCTTAGGGCAGTCGGGCAGATTGACCCAAATCTGGTGGTAACCCCCTCGGAGGTCGATTTTCGAGAAAACCCGGGCTGTGCGCTGTTGGTCCATCAATTCGTCGGCTCGTGGGATGGGGTAACGGGATTTGATGGTAACCCTATTCAGTGCTCTGTAATCTATGCACATGCAAAATCCCCCGTCTTTTTTCGGTGTGAACAGTATCGGTGCTGCGAAGGGCGACGAACTAGGGCGAATGAATTCCTTCTCGAGCAGGTAATCGAGCTGCTTCCTCAGTTCGTCCAGTTCGGGTTGGGTCAGTCGAAATTGTCGCTGTACTGTTGGCTGTGCCCCCGGTTCTAGTTCTATTCTGTGGTCGTGCGGTCGCTGAGGTGGCAGTCCCGTCGGTAGGTCGTCCGGCAAGATGTCGCTGTACTGCTTCAACAGTGCTGCCAGATCACTCGGTACGTCGGCCATCAATTTCTGTAAATCCCCTCCTTTGTCTACTGCCTCGGCTTTCCGAATGTCGACCGCGTACACGACAGCTCCTGCCGCTACGGCGCGTTTGATCGTGCTCGTGTTAAGAAATGAGGAAATGAATGAACTAGCAAGCAGGTGGGTACAAGTAGGAAAACCTAGAAGTGTTGTACCCCATATTGTCTACCCCACTACAGCCTACATAGACTATAGCATATGAGTTTGACACACCCCCATAGGCAAAATGGGGGAGAACAAGAGGTCACAAGACCAGTCAAGCAAAGCAAATCAAGCTCAGGGTGGATCACAACGTCACCACACAATCCGAGCACAAGAGCAAGGCTAAAAGGCCAGTTCGCATGCAAGATCATATATAAAGGTAAACAGGCAAGTGCAGGTACAAGTAGGCACAGTAGGCACAGTGAGCAAGTGAGGCCAAGTAGGCACAAGACCTTGCATCGAACAGAAGCGATGATGATCACAAGGCGGAAGTGCCTTGGTAAAGATATCAGCAGTGTTGGCCTCAGAGGCCACGTAAGCAAGGCGCAGGTGACCACGCTGCTGCAGCTCACGGGCAAGGAAGTAGCGAAGAGCAATGTGCTTGGTTCTGTGCTCCAGTCTATGCTTCCGACACAAGGCCAGCATGGCCTTGTTGTCTACGTACAGAACTGGAGGAAAATGAGGCGGCTCTCCTAGGTCAGTCAGCAGGTAGGTGAGCCAGCGTAGCTCCTGTGCAGCCATGGCCCCAGCGTAGATCTCAGCCTCACAGCTGGAGCCGAGAACAGAAGACAAGCGGGTAGACCGCCACGAAACAGAGCCGGAGCCAAGGCTGAAGGTGTAACCCTGTGACGACCGCTGCGTAGCCTGGTCGTCAGCCCAAGAAGCGTCTGCGTGACCCAACGTCCCGCAAGGCTGACCACTCCGAGTACTAGTGCGAATGAGGTACGGATAGCCAGCAGTACCCCGTGACCCGTCACGCTCAGCGTACCACTCACGAAGCTGCTGGGGGGTGAAGGACTCACGCGTGCGACGCTGCAGCTGCACATGGCCACTACAAGCAGCTGAGGAACGACTCATTCCAGGACGACTCCCACTACGGCCACCCCGACAACCCCAACTAGCGTACCACTCACGAAGTTGTTGGGGGGTGAGGGACTCACGCGGGCGACGCTGGAGCTGCATCTGGCCACGCCACGAGAAGCAATAGCAGTAGAAAGAGCAGCAGCAGTAAGAGCAGCAGTAACAGCAGTACGGGCAGGGCAGTGCTCACCAGTGGCGAGAAGGGCAAGCGTACGACGGCGGCAACGGCGATGCCGCTACCACTAAAGAGCGAGAGCTCCGCGGCAGCTACAGGGGTGGCTGCTCTAGGGGCGGAAGTTGTAGGGGCGGCTGCTCCAGGGGCGGCTGCTCCAGGGGCGTCTGCTGTAGGGGCGGCTGCTGCAATGGCGGCTACTCCAGGGGCGGCTGCTCCAGGGGCAGCTGCTGCGGTGGCGGCTGCTCCAGGGGCGGTTGCTGGAGTGGCGGCTGCTCCAGGGGCGGGTGCTGGAGTGGCGGCTGCTCCAGGGGCGGCTTAGCTGCTGGGCAGCTCGGCGACTCGGCGGCTCAGCTGCTGGGCGGCTCGGCGGCTTGGCTGCCCGCTAGGGGCGGCGACGGGGCCGCTAGGGGCGGCGACGGGGCCGCGTAGGGGCGGCTACAAGGCCACGTAGGGGCGACGACGGGGCTGCGTAGGGAGAAAGGCGGCGACGGGGCCGCTAGGGGCGGCGACGGGGCCGCGAAGGGGCGGCGACAGGGCCGCGTACGGAGGGAGGAGGCAACGGGGCCGTTAGGGGCGGCGACGGGGCCGCGTAGGGGTGGCGACGTGGCCGCTAGGGGCGGCGACGGGGCCGCGTAGGGGCGGCGACGGGGCCGCGTAGGGAGGGGAGCGGCGACGGGGCCGCTAGAGGCGGCGACGGGGCCGCGTAGGGAGGTCAGCAGCGACGGGGCCGCTAGGGGCGGCGACGGGGCCGCTAGGGGCGGAGACCGGGCCGCGTAGGTGCGGCGACGAGGCCGCGTAGGGGCGACGACGGGGCCGCGTAGGGAGGGGAGCGGCTACGGGGCCGCTAGGGGCGGCGACGGGGCCGCGTAGGGGCGGCGACGGGGCCGCTAGGGGCGGCGACGGGGCCGCGTAGGGGCGGAAACGGGGCCGCTTAGGGAGGGAGGCGGCAACGGGGCCACTAAGGGCAGCGACAGGGCCGCTAGGGGCGGCAACAGGGCCGCGTAGGGGTGGCGACGGGGCCGCTAGGGGCCGCGAGGGGCCTGGAAGGGCAGCTACGGGGCCGCTAGGGGCGGCGACGGGGCTGCTAAGGGTGGCGCGAGGGGCCGTGAGAGGGGCCTCTAAGAGAGCTCGACAGAAGGGCAGCCCATAAGGCGCGCCTCGGGCAGGAGCGACTGTCGCTCCGGTCAGAAAAAAAGTTTCAGTGGTGGGCCCAAGGAAGCGTTCCCACTAGGGAACCTGCTCTATACCGTGTTAAGAAATGAGGAAATGAATGAACTAGCAAGCAGATGGGTACAAGTAGGAAAACCTAGAAGTGTTGTACCCCATATTGTCTACCCCACTACAGCCTACACAGATTATAGCATATGAGTTTGACAGATCGCGTTGACACGCACCGACGAAGACTCAGGCGAGCCCCAGCGAGGTAAGGCGATGTTGTTACCGTTCACTCGCACGGTGCAGTCACCCGTCGTCCAGTCGATTCGCGAATTGTGTCGTCGCAGCCAATCACGCCCGAGTAAAATATCGGTTCCGTCGAGGGTCGTTGCGAGCATTTCCTGGCTAAACGTGAAGTTACCCCCACATCGAATCCGAACCTGGTCTACGCGTTCCCGTATCGCCACCGGCGTGCCGTCTACCAGTCTTGCGTCGATCTCAGGTAAACATCTGTCTAGTGGCAGTCGCGGTTTCGGTGCTGTGGTAGTGTCGATAAGGCTGTGGCTGGCTCCCCTGTCAACGAAGATTTTAACTAAGCCCGTCCCAATTTCCCACTAACCAGTATGGGGCTGTCTACCATAGTACCCTCCTTATTCGGCCGGGTGTGGTCGATTGCATGAACCGGCACAATCACTCGGTGAGGGTCGGTTGGGTCGGGCGAGCGGCGTGACCTGTCAGTAGAGGGCCCGTCTGCTACTGACTCCCAGCATTTCCGTGCTGCTTGGTCTGTTTCTGCTGCTCAGCTTCCCCCTTTCCCTTAGCGCTTTTCGGGCATTCCCTCTTGCAATGTCCCGGCCGATAGCACGCAAAGCAGCGCCCTTTGAACGGTGCGGCAGCGGCATTTGCGGCGACGGCACGTATCGTAGCGCTCTCGTTTGTCCCACGAAGCCGATGTCCCCAATGGCTGCTTCTGTAGGACCCCGGTCTCGGTCGGCGGAAGAAGTCGAGTTTCTCCACCATAGCAATAATTTCTTGGAAGTCGGTGACGCCGCGAAGCCGGATTTCCTGAGCGATGTCTTGCTTTAGGCCGACGATGTAGCGGTCGATGCGCTCGCTCTCGTGCATGTATCCCACCTGCTCGCATAGCATCAGAAATCCGCTCTTGTAGTCTTGGACGGAACCGAGTTGGCGCCAAGTGCAGAGCTTCTGTCGTGCCGCGATCGAAGCCGCGATTGGCTCGAAACGAGCGCGCAAACCTGTGCACCACGCGTCCCACATGCGATACTGGGGCACCTCCACGAAATACGACGGCGCCCAGGGTCAGGTTTGTCCTTCCCGTGTTGGTAGTGTCGCGTAGTCCATCGGCTTCGTGACGATGACGCGCCACCAATCCATGGCGGGTCCTCGCAGCAGCGACACGGCGTAGCGAATTTTCGCCGTATCCTCCAAGACGTAGTTGGCGTCGAAAAACACGTTCATCGTGAACAACCACGCCTGAACGGTAGGGCCACCCTGTTGGCTGGGATCGAAGCATAGCGGACGCTGCAGCTTCAGCGGCATCGGTGACGGCAGTGCCGAACCGCCGGTTTGTGCCGAAATTGTGACGCGTGGCTGGCTTCGGGCTGTGTCGTGCCGTGGTCGTCGTCTCCGTCGGGGTGGACGACGCCATCACTGGCCGCACTCGCGGGTTGCCCCACGCTTCCGTGTTGTGATGCTTGTGGTGCGGAATGTTGCGGAGTGCCAGGTGCTTGAGATTGTACTTGTTGTGCTCGTGTGAGGTCATTTTGCAGGGACGAGCGTTCTGCCGTCAGCGTCGCGATTTCCTCAGCGCTCTCGCGGATTTGTCGCAGCAGATCGTTCAAGTGCTCCTGCGTGAGAGTCGTGATATCAATGTGCTCAGCCATTGCGAAGGGTGTCGGCTCGTCTTAGTCTAGGCGCAGTCATGGCTGCACGCGTTTACAAGAGAACGCGAGGACAGCGTCTCCTAGGTGCTAAGGTGCGTGAGTCCATTCGAGTGAAAAATCAAAAGTTGATTTCCTAGGGTGCGGAGATGCGCGGTCAGAAAGAAAGAGGCTCTGAATACCAAGTGTTACGGGTGCAATGGATCGTGGTGGCGAAGATTGCACTAGAGTGTCGAACGAGTACAAAGATGTGAGCGAAGACATGAGCGAACATTTATACGATAAACATGCAAACGGTAACGCGGTTCGTGCGAGCTAGCTAGTGCTACGCTGGCGACGAGGCTCGGGCTAGTTCCGAAGCGTAGGCCGACACGACCAGGCCAGCAGTGCGAGGTTTGGCAAAACGATGCGCGCGAGGTTGGCGAAGTCCCGTTGGCAGTAAAGGGTGAACAACGGCTATTGCTGTACGCGATGTAGTTAGGCTCCGTAAGGAATGCCGAGAAAATTCATTACAGTATTCCTAGTTAGCCATGTACTCTGAGGGGTATATTCCCTTATTAACTGAATTGCATTACTATAGTAAGCCACGACTATTGCTATTCTAGACAGTTGCCGTGTTGCACTTCGCAACTGCCTTGTGCGGTTACTGGGTTATCAAGGGTCACGACTGTTGAGTGTCTTCGACTGTTGACCTTCGGGTGACCCTCGAACTTCCGCGTGCTCTATATGAGCTATTGCGGTACTAGTACAGGCGTGCACTTCGTTATGGAGTGACGCGAGAGTGGAGAACCTTCGGGAATGTTTATAACAACCTTTAGGTTATTCCAACAGGTAATAAGATGAATTTGAATATGCACATTTTCAATCACTTCTGTTCATACTTGCTCAATATATCCATATTATTTTTTCTTATATGCCTTCAAATATAGATACAAGAGCGTTGGCTAATGTTTGTAAGAATAAAATCTTACACAATATCAATGACATCAAGATCAACATTGAAAATGACCCATGTGTTTGCTTTGTTCTTTTGTCTGAGGTGTGCTCCTTTTTAACTCTCCATGAGCTAGGAATCAACATCAGGGGTGTAATGTAACGGTCGGTGTTGAGGGAGACGAATTTGTTTCGTAACGAATTGCGTGGACCTTGTGGTCGAGGAAGGGAAGCTGGGTGTCTTGGAGTCCCTCAAACGCAGCACTGGGCGCGAAGTCTAGGATCTCGCGTGTAACACAACACAGCTGAGCGTGTAACATGGCTTGTTCGCCTGTCAGTTGTCGTGACCACATTGGGATGGCGGCAGAATGAGACACCAACACCCAAATCCCAAACCAAAATCCCGAAGCAGAAGGCATTCAACCTGGCGTCGCCATGACGTGTCAAACCAGGCAAGCGCCTCCGGAAGTCACGCGCTCAGGGCTTCCAGTCCAGGCACCCGCCCAAACCGAAACAGCGTCTGCTCGAACATTTTCCTTTGAAATAATCAGGGCAGGTATGGGTGTTTTATCGCTGCTCCGAGTCAAACGACCTTCTTTTCGGTCCATTACTTATCGAGGTCCATATTGGTTGCACAAGCACCAGCAGTGACCCCTCCATGCAAAGGATTTCAAAGGAAGGGGGGTAATAGGAATTTCTACAGCACATTTAGCCGGGTGAGATTCTCAACAAACGTCCGTTGCTGTCTACCGCCGTCCGTCTGGATGTGCGTGAGAGCCAAGGCTACGACATCCAAACCGCTCTAACTGACCTTTCCCGAGCAAGGCGCGAACCAGCGTACTTTGTGGTGTCCGTTCCAGATATTCCCACCGAACCAGACTCCGAAGCGGGCCAGATCACACACCATACCTCTTGCTCAACCCCATACAGCACGCAACACTATCGAACCAAAGCACCTTTGCTCGTCAAGCAAACAGCTGTTTGCATTCTCTTGTTTCGTGAGCTTTGCTTGTTCAAGTCTGCCTGCCCTAGAGCTTTTGAAGAGCGATTCTTCTCCCAGCCGCCGTGTTTATATTCTTTCCCACACGCACAGGACACTTTATTAGTCAAAGCGCGGCATGAACAAGCACACAGGCCGAAGTAAAACATCAGCTGGAGCGGCTGATTTATCCCTCACTTTCGCCCGCCGAGACGCACCCGCGAGTCTCGCTGCACACGTCATCGCCACCGTCGATTCTGCAGCGCCCTCGCCGCCGTCCGATTCCTTAGACAGGCGTTTGTGCACTTCCGCTTCTCGCGTCCGTTCCACGCACGCAGCCACGCTGGATTCGCACGGTCGTGCAAGAAATTTGGATTACTTTGCAAGCTCGCCGGGTTTGCCGGCGTGGGTTGCGGAGGAGCGTCCAGCTTTCGGTGGAGGTGGCAGTTATGGGCGGCACGGGCTTGTGAGAGAGGCGGCAGGGGGAGGGCGTATTTTGGGCGGGTCGATCGACGCAGTAATCTACGATGGCTTCAAGCCCTACTTCGAATCCGCTCCACGATGTATGTGCGTGCAGTGCCACGAAAGCAATCCCAGTACCACGTCGATGCTCGCAGTGCCACGTCAGTGTTCACTGTGCCAAGCCAGCGTCTCACGAGACTCGTAGGTCTACACGGTCGCGAGCGGCGCGGTTGTCGCTAAACTGGGGGCCGACCGTTACCCGTGTGTGGTAGCGGCCCAAGACGCGTTGCACGCGTGCAGCGGGCTTGCTATGATGTGCATCGCGCTGCTCAACCCCAGCTTGTCGCATCTGTCCGTCACCGTGTCGGTCGGGAGTCGTGACCGTAGTCCATGAATGCAGCAACGTGATAATATTGTGCCGTTTCAAAGCTACAGCCCACAGCTGCCCACAACTGCCCTGTAGCTGTGGCTGCAGGCGGCTATTCTATCCAGCAGTCAGCTCGTCGGTTCGAGGCATGGCTAGCGAGCTGAGAGGCGGTGTGGTGGATAGTTCTACTATGAGCGTGCTGCACGGAAGTGCATCCACGGACAAGGGAATGACGTTGACTGGGCGCGTCCTCTCGTTCTTGGATCTTCCAGCGTGCTGCCTGTCTTCTCCCAACCCCGTTCATTTTCCCCTTTCTCACCCCATCCGCTCACCCCCACTTTTCCCCGTCCGCCCCTCTCCCCCATTTCTTCGACTCCCCCCTGCCATTCCGCCTTAACCCCCAACACAGGGCGGCAGGCCCCTTCCCCCGTCCCACTGCGCGTTCTTTCCGCCTCGCTCCCCTCGGGGCGCTGCGCCCTCTCCATCCTCCGCCACCCCTCCCCCGGACCCCTTCCCCCCACGGAGTCCGCGGCCCAGCGCAGCGCCCTGCAGCAGCGCACGGCGCGCGTGCAGAGGAGAAGACGGCTAGCCGGCAGGATGCAGGAGGCGCTGCCGTTCCACCGTCAGTTCTGCCTGAAACCGTTTGAGCTGGCGCGGGGAGTGCCGACGCTGCCTCTGGAGATGTGCCGTGGGGATCACATTATCACCATCGTCACCACTGCCTCTCTGCCATGGCTCACTGGTGGGTGGGGTTCGTCTCTCCCCCTCTCTTTGAGGCGCTGCAAAAGTCGTCTCTCTGCCAGCAATTCTGGGGTGCATTATCACCATCGTCACCACTGCCTCTTTGCCATGGCTCACTGGTGGGGATTCTTTCTCCCCCTTTCTCTCGGTGTTTGTGTCACTTTTGAGAATTCTCTTCTCTCCCCCCTTCTCTCTGCACTCGTTGCGTTCGTTGCGTTTCCTCTGCACTCTCTACGTCACTGCTGCACTGCTGCATTTCCGCTGTCCTCCTTAGCGCCTAGCTTCAAAGCCTTTCTTCCTTCTCCTCTCCTCTTCCCTCATCCCTCCCTCTTCCCTCCCTCCCACCCCTCTTCCCTCTTCTCTCCCTCCCTCCCCCTGCTCCTCTCCTCCCCTCTCCTCCCCTCTCCTCGCCTCCCCTCCCCTCCCCCCAGGCACGAGCATCAACCCGTTGATGCGAGCGGCGTATCTGAGCCGTCTATACGCCATGCGCGTGCTGCTCCTCGTGCCCTGGATCCCCCCGGCGGACCAGCGGGTCGTGCACCCCGCGCACGTGTTTGACACGCGCCAGCAGCAGGAGGGATTTGTGCGGGAGTGGATTGAGAAGCGCCTGGGGTTCGCGCCAGTGTTCCGCATTGCGTTCTATGACGCGTGGTATGATCCACGCAAAGGCAGCATCTTCCCTCTCGACAGTAAGCACTACCTTTTTCCCCTTCTTTAACGGGGGGTGGGGAGGGGGGGGGGGGGGGGGGGGAAGGGAAGGTGGGAGTAGTAGGGACAGCTTCACGTGCGGTTTCACTTCTAGTGGTCTGAAGCCGAACCAGTTTTAGTGTTTCATTGGTGTTGGGTACAACAAGAGGCGTGATTAGAAACCCCAAGCGCGAGTGCCAATCCAACCCCTGCCACTCCTTCGTGTGTGCCTGTGCGCGTGCGTGCATCTGCATGTGTGCATGTGTGAATGTGCCTCTGTGCATGCTCCTGTGTCCGTGTGTGCCTGTGAGCAACATCAGGGTCAGATGTGACGGAGTGTGTACCGGACGAGGAGCTGGACGTGGCAGTGCTGGAGGAGCCCGAGCACCTCTGCTGGTACGCCCTTCCCTTCCCAGACCCTGCCCTGTTGGTGCTAGCCTCTTGTCACTGTTGGTGTTCCCAAACCCTCTGAAGGAGTCACTACCCAGCACCATGGAGCTGGACGTGGCAGTGGTGGAGGGGCCCGAGCACCTCTGCTGGTACGCCCTTCCCCTGTTGTTGTTGTAGCTGTAGCAGCTAGGCAAGGCATCCACGCACCCTGTGTGCTTGCATGTGCATGTGTGAGCAACATCAGGTTCAGAGCAGGCGAGGAGCTGGACGTGGCAGTGTTGGGAGGCACCCGAGCACCTATGTTGGTATGCGCGCTATTTCCGTTCCGCCTCTTGTGCTGTATGGCGTATCAATATTCTCCCTGTTGGTATGGCGAGCCTCCTTCGTTTCCCCCAACCACCTTCCGTTCTTCCTCTCCTTGCCCTATGCACTCTTCCCTGTCCCTCGGCATAGCGCACACCAACTACACTGAAAGTGCATCAAGTGCGACCTGCTCTACCGGGGGGGGCTCCTTCCTCCATACACTCAGCGGTGTTTTTCCCTATGCACTGCCCCCTCTCGCCACCCATCCCAACCCCCAGGTACCACATGGTGGGCCCGAAATTGCGCACGCGCTTCCCCCTGTCCCTGGGCATAGCCCACACCAACTATACCGAGTACATCAAGCGCGGCCTGCTCTACGGGGGGGGGGGGGCCCTTCCGTCCCCTCCAACCCATCCTCCATTCTTCCCCTCCTTGCACTATGCACTCTCCCTTCCGCCTCCGCCTCCCACCCCCCCCTTCCCGCTCCGCCTTCCCCCTCGTCTCCCCCTCCCCTCCCCCTCCCTCCCCCCAGGTACCACATGGTGGGTCCCAAGTGGCGCACGCGCTTCCCCCTGTCCCTGGGCATAGCCCACACCAACTATACCGAGTACATCAAGCGCGACCTGCTCTATGGGGGACCCCGCACGGCGGCCTTCCTGCTGGTGTATTCGTGGCTCGTGGCACGCGCTAATTGTCATCGCGTTATCCGGCTGTCGGGGGCAGTTCAGCCGTTCAGTGATTCGATCGTGTGCAACGTGCATGGGGTGAGTGGGGAAT